>VZSC01011814.1:160254-174223 GCA_013398225.1 Steatornis caripensis
CCGGCCGGTGACAGCTGGAGGGGGGAGCCATAGAGTCTGAAGTGCCCTTTGTCTAAGTTGGCTCCGTCCAGCCCGGCCGGCGGTTCCCGTTCCGACCCCCGCCGGGCGAGATCGTCGTTCCCCCGCCTCCGCCCCAAAGCGGGTGGGTGGGGGGCGGCGGGCAGTGGGAGGGAGGGAGAACGGGGAAGACCCGGCGGTTTCCTTCCCCGCCTCCCCGTTCCTGCCGACTGCACGCGGCGGCTGCTCCAGGCGCGGTTGGGTCGAGCGGGCAGCGCGGGGGAAGCACGCGTGTGCCTCACGTACGCCGGCCGGGTAACGTCTCGGAGCGCCCGGCGGAGAAACCCCCGTACCCGCGGTGGGAGGAGTGGCCCAGGGCTGCCCCCCCTCACTCCGCCGAGGCAGGATCCCCGGAGGCTCGGACGGGACCAGACCGGACCGCTCCGGGCTCGGCTGCTCTCGGGTGCCTTCCGGAAGCCGGAGCCCGGCTGGGAGGCTCAGCGCCCCCGGGCCGCTCGTGCCCTGGAAACGCGTTCTGGCGGGCGAGCGGGGTGGGGGGGTGGGTCGCCGCCCTTGGGGCTGCCGCTGCTGGCTTCGGAGGGCGCCCGGCCCAGGGAAGAGGGCGAGGGGGTAAATCAGTCCGGCGGTGGCTCCGGCAAACTTCGGAATCGTCAAGGGCGCCTTGCGATCCTCGTCTTCCAGAGCGCCGCAAGAAAGAAAGTTCATGGGGAGCTGGAAATTCTGGTTTGGGGATCTAATGTCGCCAAGCACGGGCATACAGAGCGCTCTGTAAAACCAGGATATCTGGGGAGGTGCGAAGGAGGGTGCTGAGCTGTCCGTGAGCAACAAATGGGTAATGGGATAAAGACAAAGAAATCGGCGTGTTGTGGCATCGTGCGGGTGTGTGTGAATAAACAGGCGTTCGTGGTGATTCAGAAATTGTTAGTAGCAGACAAAAGAAATGCAGTCTGCGCATAGGTGCAGCAGGAATGGGATAATAAACTTGTGCATTACTCAAGGTACTTATTTCTAACTAATGAAGCACTATGCTTATTTTATTGGAGCTAGAGAAAAGTTTTGGGTTTTTTTTTTAACTATGGAGCTGGAAGTTTGCATTCTTGGTCTCTAATAAGAAGCTCTTACAGTTTAAACAAGGTTGCTTAATTGTGGCAGGATAGGTTCGTCTTTGTTTAAGTCTAGCAGCTGTAGTTTCAGCTGTTAGGAGTTTGGTTCTTACTGATACAGATTTCAGTGAAGAGTTTTACCAGCGTTTTTAGTGTAGTCTTCACTTCTAAATTGAGATTTACTCATAGATAGGTTCATCTCTTTTTAGGGGTTGGCACATTCAGATTCTTTATGTGATTTATAGAAATTAAAAGGTCACTCTTTGTTTGTCCCCAGTGTCTATATCAAATTGAGAGTCCGGGGAATGTTTTTTTGTGGTAACAATAAACCATCGTCAGAAGGGTGAGTATTACTTGTACGTAGTGTACTATAACTGCTCTCACTTTAGAGTATTAAAATGTGAATATTTACGATCTACAGAGTCTTTCAGAAAGCATGCTTGCAGTATTTTAGGATATACGACTTAAAAGTTTTGTGCCACGTGTCGAGTGTTTTTAACTTTGAGAGCTAGTGCTTTATCGAGTACTGGCTTTAAGATTGTTACATCAAAAATGTTACATTTCTCATGGTGGAGTTTCCTGTACCAAAAAAAGAGAAAAAATATATTTATGCCTTTTCCCCTTCCTCTGTCTATGTGAGGAATGAAAGTAACAAAGTTAAACAACCTGTGGAGAAATCTGTGACAGTGAAGTGTTCCATGAGACGCCAACACCTATTTTCGTTTGGAACTCTGGAAGAATTCAAGATTCTGATTTAGGACAAAAATTGGGAAAAAAAAAAAATTTCACACACTTTTTAGTATGTAATTTCACTCTGAAAAGTGACAGACACTGAAAATCTGCACCATCAAAAGGTCGTAAAATGTCTTTCCTCTGTTTAAAGTGAGCTAAAGCGGTAGTGTGTAAACTTAGGGAGAGACTTGAAATTCAAGCTCAATTTTTCTTTTTTTCCTTGCTGTATTTTTTTCCTCTCTTGCTAGAATTGCCAACAAGCTGAAATATGGTGATTTCGTTGAAGATACACTTTCAAATGGATTTTTGTTTGTTCTGTAACATTGCAACATTCATAGGAGAAATGTAAATATATTCCTGCACTTCTGCTTACCTACAAAGAAACTTCGGCTTAGCAAGAAGGGAATTTTTGTAGTGCATTATTGAATGCACTAACTGTACTATGTATAGCAGGAGTGCAAGCTAGCTGCCACTTTCTGTAGAGTGACTTATGTCAGAATAAGCTATGTCTAGCATCTAGTGCACTCCAGCAGTGTTTCCAGAAATCTTGATGCACTCTAAAATTCCTCTCAAAATTAGTAAAAACAAAAAAAAAATCTGTTCTTGTCACTGTTCACAAGAAGATTCAGCTTCTTTAGCTGTATATATATAGTGTATACATTTTAATAAGTTCACAGCTATAATGTTAAAATTGAACAATTTTAGATGACAGTACTATATTTGTGTGATTGCACAGCAGAGTTGTATTTTAAAATGGCTGCAATACTGACAGAAGGCATGTTGAATAAGTGTTCGCTATATGTTGTACTTGAGCAAAAGTGCTGTGGGAAACTTTAGTGTTGGCTGTAATCTGGAAGTTGTGTAATTCTACAGTTAAAGCTTATAGATGCATCTTAGCTGACTTGAGGAGAAGTATCTGTGAAACTTATGAGGGAAGAAAGTTTTTCCCAGCAGGGATGCTGAACACTTCAGCCTTTGCTAAGCGAGGAAGTTTACTGAGTCATGTAGGTCATCTTTACGGAATTACTTACCCAAGCAAAATTCAGTTTACCAGATTTTTTAAAAATTGGAGGAAATGGACAATGTACTGTAAATACAATTCTTAATGATTTGGTTAGGTGTTTGAGTAATACTTACATTAGGAAACAAGACCCCTGTTAACAGGAGCCGTAGGACACTAATGGGAAGTTTATTTCAACGTTAAAGCTGCTACCAGCCTTCGGTTCGTAGTATCAGCAAGGTCCATGGAGAGCAGCGCTGGGCTCCTTGAAATGGTGTCTGATTGAAGACAGCATCTGTGCTGTCTGTATCTATACGTCTTATCTACAAATGTATCTTTACATTTAGTATCTATGTATATGACTTGCACAACTGTTGTAGAATGGGTAAGTCAATCTTTAAATGTATGAGTTACTCCAGTATTGACATGGTTTAAGTGATAACTTCAGTTAAATGGCTGTGTCTGGGAGGAAGAAAGGTGAGACAAGGAAAAACCTTGTATAAAATGGATGCAAAACAAGGAGAGGTGTTTCACAGGGGAACAATAAAAACATTGCTTACAAGTTAGCAGAGTGCTCAGGTTTGTTTTTTAGCTCTGAGTATATGCCCAAGAGTTTTGTTGAGCTAAAGATTAAAAGGAAAACAATGTACAGAATATTAAATAGATATTCTGTGTGTTCTCGCAGAGATCAGTTGAAGACTTTGGGATGATGCTGTGCTTGTCTTTTTATGGATGAGGTGAAACTAGGGTGAAATTTATTGGAGGAGGGAGTAGGTTCTGTTGAGCTCCAAGCAAGGAACAGGGAGGCTTTCTAAAACACGGTAGTGACAGTGCTGCTTTCTGTAAGTGATAATAGTAAGCGGTTTGATTGTTATGTTCTTTTTCTAGTTGTAAGCCTAGATTTCCACTAAGATGCATCAGACTGTGGGCTCGAGGTCTGGATCCTCAGTGAAAGTGAGAAAACTTATCTCCAATGCTATAGTCAGAATATGTATTCTGAATTAAAAAAGTAAAGTAACACTAGTAAACTTGGGTAGAGGCAACTCTTAAGAAGAGTGAAAAGTAGAATTTGTATATAATATCGACAAGTAAAGCTTCTTTTAAAAATTGTAAAGAAGGGCATTCTTATATATATAACTATTTAGTTAACCACAGACTTGTAAATTGGTTGTAATTTAAAAAAATATCGGGAGAGAAGAGGATGTATGTTAATGTCCCTGCTGTGTCCAGAAAAAAATTGTGAACAAACAAACACTGCCACCACCACCCCCAGATTAATGTGGGTCATACCCTTATTTTAGGAATCTTTTGGCTACCTGACTGAAATCTGCATATAGGATTTTTCAGTAATTGTACCTCTGTTCAGTTTGTGGAAAAAATACTGTTGTCTTGGAATGATTTATAATGCATACTATGCTTCCTTTCTCATGGCAAAATCAGTAGCACTTTTAAGGTGAGAAGGCTATTTGGAAATCTAGGTAGATACTGTACACGGTCTGAATGCTGTGGATAAAAATAACAATGTAATGATGTGAGTGGCTCAGCGCAGTATTGTCATCTCCTTGAAAATACAGGTAGTAAGTACTTCCAAAGCTTCTCATTTGGATTTTCAGGATTTCATTAACAAAAGAGGTAAAATTGATGCCTTACTGTGTGCAAATAAAGACTTCCTTGATAAGCAGTAGCCAAACATCTTCAGAATTTGCTATTAGTTTTCTCTTCTTTCATGTGCATGTGGTGCCTGCTTAAATGACGTTGTATGTGTAGTTGTGTAAGCAACGTAGTGCAGATCACAGTCCACATCCTGGGCTTTCTAAGATGTGAACTGAAAATAAATCTTTACAGGAGGGCATGATTTCTTTGTACTTTTAAATTATTCTTTCATCTAAAAAAAACGGGCCTATTTCCCTTGTCAGGTTTTTGTTGTATCTGGCTCCTTCCCATCCTGCCTTTTATGTGGTTGGTTCAGTTTTTCCTGCCATGCATTCTCTTTTTCACAGCCTGTGTGTTCTGTTTAAATCCCAAAGCCATCAGATGTAATTTAAAGAAACAAAATATTTGAAAGGAAGGAAACTCAAACCTTACAACTCATATATAATTTTTATTTTTTTTAATGTGAGCTGGTTTTCTTTCCATGTTTCTTAGCGTGAGTGGATCTGGCAAGCTTTATGTTTTTGGTGTGTAGTTCTCTAATTTAATTTTTAGCTAGTAAGATAAAAAATTCTAGAGATGGAATTCAATTTGCTGCTTCTGTCAGAAATCAGGCAGATATGTGTTACTGATGCTTGATTTACCTGTGAAACTATACTGTGGCAAATGGATTAAAGTCATTAAGTTATTGTCATCCCTTTTTTAATGATACAGTTTATAACCAGGGACAGCATAGTATCTGTCCTTTGAGGTAGCTTCCAGCTATACACCCACTAGTCTGTGCCATGTTTCTAGTGAATATTTATTACTAATGTGCTTAGTGCAAAGTTAAGTCCACTGTGTAACTATTGGAAGAACAGATTGACATATGTTGTTTTATTCTTAAAATAGTTTAACAATTACTGGTGTTCAATTTATCATTGCTTTGAAACTAGGAGACATGAATTGGTCCCAAAGCCTTACTCTTTGTAGTTCTATTCCACAGCCTAAGGGAGCTGAGTTTTTTCACTGGAGGGTGGTGGGGTTTTTGGGGGGGGTGTTGTTGTTTTTTTTTTTTTTTTTAAGATAAACTGTTTCTCATTAATTTTCTCCATTAAATCAAGCTTCTGGAAAAGTAGCCTCTCTTTTTTTTTTTTCCTTTATAAGCAACATTTAATCTAACGTGCTGATGGGTTATTCCCCATATACCTTATAGAATAGGGATGCCATACATTAGACCCAGTTATTTTGAGGCCTTCAAAATGAGAGCTGTGTAAATAACTCTTATGGTTGCTTTCATCATTAGAAGCTCATTTTGAAATTTTTCGGACAATTGGCAAATACCAGTTCAGCTCGAAAATTTACAGGAGTGTTTTACAATAAATTCTGCATACATGGAAGCATAATGTCTGTCAGACTTTAGGCTTTTTGCCTTCGTGGGGAAAGAAGTATGGAATAGCTATTGAACCGCTTAATTGTTGTGTGGCAGGGTTTTTGTGGTATGGAGTGTGGATTGCTTTTGTGTGTGTGGGTTGAACTGAAGAACTTGCGGCTGTTTTAGAGTTTTTAGAGTAAAAAAGGTGTGTTACAAAACAAGTTTGTGTGGAACAGTCAGTGCACTTCAAATTCACACCCTAAATTATTTTGCCTGTGGAAACACGCCTTGAGTATTCCCAGCAAGTGTTACTCACTCTTTCTGCCAGATTTATCCAGGATATGAAGAAGTTAAATTTTAAGAGATGGAGGTGTTAGGCAGCAGGGGTTATTTGGAGTGTGTGTAGGAGTTGTGTAACTCCTCTGGGCGTCTGTGAATGAGTGTAAAGGGAGAAATTTGGAGGTACACATTTGAACGACTCAAGGGTGAAGTTCAGGTTTTGTACGTAGAACTTTACTTTCTCTTGACAAATAGCCAGGCTTGGTCTTACTTAAGAAATGTGGGATAGTTTCAATGGTGACTTATAAAAAGCATGATCAAAATCAGACTTGAAACGTTTTGCTGCTGTTCTGCTGTTTGGAGTTTTAAAATGTTTTATTTGGTTTCTGATCCAAGTAGTCTTACTCACACATGCAAATATAATTAAAAGCATTTATACATGCAGATGTCCAAGTAAAAAGTAAATAGTTGCATTACCTGCTGCAAACTGAGGCGAGATGTCAGTTGATTTCAGTTAGTGCCAATTTTGGTTTGATTTTTATTATAAAATACTTGGTTATGATATCCTGTTCTCTCCTTCTTTGAACTTGTTATTTTTATTTCCAAAATAGTGTTTTTCTAAAAGTATCAAATGTTGAAGTGTTCTGGAAGAAAGCAATAATAAAAGCAAATTTAGAAGAAATTTCTTTGAAATGGTTACTCTTACTCCTTACATGGTATTCAGTAATTATTTTGTGTCTGGTTTTGTTTCTCTAAATCCTGAAGCTGTAGGGATACAGAGAAATAACTTAATTTTTGAAGGGAAGAATACCTTTGAGAGCTGCAGGCTTTCAGACTGATAGAACACTCTAGTAAGGATTTATCTTTTCTTTTAAGGGCTGTCTGAAAACAAATTATACTACATTACTTTTTTTGTTCTACTCTTGTATTTGTTTAAGGAAATGTGTTGGAAATCTAATTATTTGTATTGAAATCTTATGTCTGTTAATAACAGACGTAACTTTTCTGTTTTTCTCTGCTGAAGAGAATGAAACTCTGAGAAGTACCCACACCATTGTTTTTTGACGAGTAAGTGTTCTAAATAAAGGACTCCCACAAAATGAGATAGTGTCAAAATAAATCCAAAGGCAGTGTACTATTAGAAAAAAAGAAGCAATCAAATGGATTACTGCCCTCCTTCTTCGTTATGGCTGGTAGACAATCTGAAATAAGCTTGTTTTCTAGAACAGTTCCATTGTTGGATTTTACTCAGGTACTTCATGTTTAATCAACCTATAGTTTCTGCCAAAAACTTTTAAAATGATTGGGGGCTTTTGTCAAGATCAAATGAGTTCTTGCTTTTTTTCTTTTTTTAATTTAAATTTTTGAAGCAAATTTATTAAAATTATTTTAGGTATTAACAACTCAGATGATTTGGGCTGTATTTTCTGAAGTACTTCTGGAACATCTGAGTTGTTTATAAACTCTGACTTGCAAAGTTTTTAATATGCTGGCAGATAGGGTAAGGGATGTTGAATACCTGGTAGTGGCTTTGCTTTGGTAGTTTTGTAATCCAGAAAAAAAAAAATCTAATGTAAAACCAGTAAAAAGATAATATTCCTCAAGTTTTTCCAGGAAGGAAAAGGGAGTGAAGAAACATTTCCTTCTCTTTGATATCCAAGAGCCGCTTGACTTGTCATTCTTCCCTTTCTTTTCTCCTTGTCCTTGGTAAAGAGTTGGAGTTTCTAGTATCTGCCTGATTAGTTTATAATAGTGGTAGATACTCCTGAAAAGAATATTCAAGCAACATAGTGTTAAACTGGTTATCTATGTGAATGGATTGTTAGGGAGAAAGCAAGAAATAAAATACTGTGGGAGGCAAATTAATATATATACCTATATATATATTTTTTTTAAATCAGATGGGGAGCATGACAGAAGAAAATATGAATTCTATGAGCCCTAGAGTTGACTTGTTTCCTTCCTGTCTTGTCAGTAAGTAACTGAACTGCTCTGATTTACTGTGTGAGATTAGCATTTCAAATAATAAGTACGAGTTTTGATATGAGCACATCCAGAAATTGATCTGCAGCCTTAGGCATTTAGTACTCTCACAAGAAGCTGCAAATTGAATGTCTAAGGCCATAGTTCAGCATCTTTAGGTGGGGACGGAGTGGCTGAATGCTAACTTTTCTTCAATCAAAAGTAGCAAGGTATTTTCAGCCAGAGGACTTCCTCGGTTCTGTCAGTGTCTGGTTGCAAAAATGCTCAAGCTGTAAGGAGGGAAATGATAGCACAGGTGCAGGAACAAGTGGCAGGTAATAGTGCTTGTTTTTGTAGCAATGCCAGTGTGAAGTAGGGGTGGTGCTTGAAATCAAAGCCGTCTGGTCCTCCATACAGCTTTTGTCTGGTATGTTTGGGCAGGAATGAGCAACTGTGTTTGAAGAGATTCGTTTAACTGTTAGACTAGAAACAATAATTGATGAAGAAAGGTGGATGATGTGCTCAAGCCAAGTAGAAATTAGGAGTTAAATATGGGGAGGGAAAACAGGGACTCCTACCAAATCTGGGAATTGAACTGAAGGTTAGAATTCCTAGTATCTAAGATAGGAGCATTCCCTGGCAACATCTAGGGGTGCAATGCAGGATTCTAGCTACTGTAGAGTAGAGTATGTAATTATGTTACATGCTGGAGTAGAAAGGAGGTATGGCAGTAAGTCTTCTGAGTTGTGGTGGGGATTGCTTGGGTAGGCTTCTGTTGCTATTTGTTGTTTCTCCCTAGTAATTGATTTTGGTTTTCATGACTTCCCTGTTTTGTTTTTTTTTTAATAAAATGTGAGTTCACACTGCAGCTTTTCATAATGCCAGAGCACTTGCAGTCCTTCATGAATCTGTTGCAGAAAGCATGTGTAACTTAGGTATCTGTAAGCCATGTCACATTTGATTTATGTTTGCCATTTGCATCAGAAGTTACTGTAGACTATGCATGCAGAAGGATGCATCAGCCTTGTTGTTACAGGAAAGCTAAAAATCTGCCATTTAGAGGAAATTCAGATTACATTCATTAGCTCAGATATAAGATATTGCCTGTGTTATAATAACTTAGTAATAACTCCAACTAGCTTTAGTTTGGAGAATAATACTGCAAATAAAAATATAGTCATTACAGTTAATAAGTTAGTTTGGTGGTAGTACTACTACAAATAAGGAGTTTGATTGCATTAAATATGTCATGAAACTGTACTTTTAGTTCACTGATAGCTGTTACTACAGCTGTAAGAGAAAGGAGTGTGTACAGTTATTTGGTTTATGACAGACATCTTGATCAAGGTAGCCTATGATGACCAAGTGTTAATTAGCCACAAAATGGTGATTTCTTTCTTTTTTTTTAAGCCTCTTTTGAAAGAAGCTGAAATTCTTATTCAAAAGATACAGAAAAGCATTGCAGTAATCTTGACTATTCCTGAAGTATGAATTTTGGGAGCTATTAACTTAGGAAACTGCTGGGATAGTAACAAGGCCCAAAAATACATTGCACTTGGGAAGGAATAATTGAGGCAACACATCTTTTGAGTTGTGGAGAAGCAGGTCATAGAGTAGTTGCTTATTGTGAACATGTGTACCCCTTGATTGCTTACTGGTATCTTCTAGAATGGGTTTAAGTTTACTTAATGGAAGAAAAAAGTGAAATTGAAGTCTGAAAAAAAAAATCCAAAAGCAAAACCTGAAACGTAACCAACCATTTAATGTTCCAGGGTAGAGAACAGGCTTCTCATGTTAAGTACACCAAGTGCAAGATAAAGCTGTAGTCACTTAAATGACAGAAAGTAAAAGGTCTGAAAAGAGTGATGCTTCAAAGGCACAAAGAGGTTGGACCCTAGAGAAGTAGAACCCTAGCAGGGTAAGATAACTAATTGAAAAAACAGCCTTTGTATGTGTTGGGGTTTTTTTGTTTGTTTTAAACATAATGCTAAGTTCTTGGAGAGTATGTAGCACTCTAGTTAGACTGCATTCTTAATTAGAGATTTCTGATCTTTTTAAACTATGATTTCTAAGAGGTAGAACTGAAGGTTCTAACTGTACTGCTAAGCAGGGAATGCCTCCTTCAAATCAGCAAACACTGGATAGTAATGGGAAGGAGTGTGTGAACTAGCTAGTTGATGGAGTTGTTAAAGGAGACTGTAATGTAACAGAAGTTTCTACTGATTAGAATAATCAGTGATTACACACCAAACTAAAGACTTCAGTCTGATTAAACTCTTAAACATTTTAATTCACAAATTATTGTTCCCTTAATAGCAGTGTTGTTTTCCAAATTGTACCTGTAGCTGATTGAAATGCCAAGAATTTTAGAATGCAGTGGCTATTGTTTTTTAATCTTCTGAAATTTTAAACCAGAATTTAAAACGCAAGCAAACTCGATAGCATCAGCTTTAAAAATAGTATGGTCCTTGGGTTTGAGGTGGTGGGCCCAGTTCAGAGTTGTATTGACTCGTAGAATAGTTTAGATTGGCAAGTACACCCAGAAATCATCTGATCCAGTCTCCTGCTCGGGCACAGCCAACAATGAAATTGTCTTTTCCAGACCACTCTTAAATGTTTTCAAGAACGGAGATTCTAGCACCTCTCTGCTTAATGAATTCCTGTGCTGGACTGCACTCTCTGTGAAGAATTTTCTCCCTGTATTGAAATGAAATCCCTTGCTGAGTCTCGTCTGTTGCCTCATGTACTTTCATTTAGCATAGATTAGCATGCCTCAGTAGAAAGGCTAGAATAGTACTCAATTTCTGTGATCGTCCGAGTATAGCTCTGATTTGTGTAAGAAGGCATGCTGTTCGGGGAATTAATTCTTTTATTGGTTGAAATTCTTGAATTCAAATTTTGATAAGGCCTAGAAACAGGCAAAAGCATGACACTTGTTTTAAAGAGTCTGTTTAGGAGTTCGGGAGCCTACATGTATGTTGTAGTCTTAAATAATTTTGTTAAGAATAAATAGGACGTGCCTTGAAGGCTTAGACTTGTACTAATAATAGGAAATTGAGAATAACCATTATTAACCATTGATTTGAATATATGCAGTTGTGAATGGCTGTAGTTGTATGTATGAGGCAGAACTGAATTGAACAAACCTACACTAGCTTTTTGTTTATTATGGACGTGTGTATTTGTCTTGTGCTGGCAACTAATGTAGACAAGTTACAAATGGTTTTGCCACTCACTACATCTTTTCAGAGCAATCTTTAGTTGATCTAGAGATAGCGGGAAACATGCTTCTGGAAAGCTACTTGCACAGAAGTAGTTTACCATGTTAACTGCTTTGATTGTGCAAAGTCTGGTAAAGAAAAAAAAATTACATGGTGTGACTAGTATGTTTTGCATGGTACGGAACGTAAGTGTTCTAGTCTAAGGAAAGTGGATCATGTGCTCTTAACAGTTTGCTGACACTGACAGGGAGAGGCTTTGCTCCTTTCCCTCAACCCTGGTTGCGCAGGTCCTCTTTTTCCCTGCCGGTTTGGGTGCTTATTGAGCCAGCATGAACAATTTTGGCATTTTGATTCAATTAGAAAACTGCTTCTTTTGAGTGCAGAAAAGATTTTACTTGATGTAACTGATCACCTCAGTCAAATTTATCCTATTTGCCATGTAAATTCCATCTGAGATGCTGAAGCAGTGCAGAGAGACAATGAAGAGAGGAAATGTATGCCATTTTAATATCCTACTTCCTTTCCTAGTCCTAGTTGAGAAGTACGTTAGAGTGTATTTGTCATCAGCTTCCAAAAGCAAATAGGTAAGTGAATGTGCTGCTTAGTTTTGGTTACGTTGCAATGTTGTTCTTCAAAGTTAAATTATGTTAGGTAAGTTCTGCAAATACGCTAGTAACCATTGATTATGTTCAGGGAGAAGAGAGCGCACAAGCCTTGAATTTGACAATTCTGTTGCAGCGGAAGCAAAAATTTTAAGTTGTTGGTACATAAAAAAAACCCCACGATATTGTAGTGACAGACTGCTACTTTTGAAGGGATTCTCCTAACTGAAATGTGTTTTAGTGTCGCAAATAGTAATTGCGAATAACTAACTGTGTCAGAATAATAGGAGCTTAGTTGTGATGAGACTGCTCATAATAAAAGCATGTCTATTTATAGCAGCAGACGAGCTTCTGATTTTGGCGCTGCCATGTTACCTGGAAAGCCTACAGCCATCATCAGTCTGTATTGGTGTTAGAGCTGACAGTAAAATGCCTTGGATGTGGTTGTTATCCACACTGCACTTGAAACACAGGCTTTTAATTCTATTTGCAAGCCAAGGTTTTTCTGCTAACTTGAGGGGGAGGAAGAGGAAGTATTCTGAGATTTGGACATTTGCTTTCATGCACAGTTTTCCCAAACTCCTCAGTTTGGAGTTATGGCATTGGTACATCTGAGGCTGTTGATGGTTCTCTTCCTTACATTAAGTTTGTTAAAATTAAGTTTTGTCTTTGATAATAGCTTGTATAACAGTTTCCATCTCTTGAGTAATCAAGAACACTCTCGCAGAACGTGGAATTTTGTTAGGGTTGATCATGAGTGTTTTATTAACGTACATCATCCACAACCACTGAAGTCTGTCAGAGTGAGGAAGAACAGATGAGCTGTTTGGAGTTATTGCTTAGATCAGTTAATGAACTGATCAATTTAATTTAGATAATGCCAAATAGAGACAAATAGAGGTTAAACATGTGTAGGCCAATACAAGCCTGTTGGCATTTATCTGTCTGAAGAGTGGCACAGCTGGCATGGATGGCTTAGTAAATGTTTCCTGTTTATGGTTATTAGTAATTTTTCTGTACTGGTAAAACTGAGTGGCAGAGAGATGATGTGGCTTGACAGACACTTCTGTTGTAGTCACTCTCCAGTTACAGTTCTTTGCCTCTTGTTCCTGCCCCAGTGTTGCCCCCCCTTCACTTGTGTTGATTCAAGTATTCGTGTGGCTGCTGAACAAACCAGCTTGTGGAGCTGCTTTTGTTGAAAGATTGTATTTAAAAACTAAGTGTGTTTATTTTCTGGGCTGTTCAGACAGATACTTATTTTTTTTCCTGACCTAGTTTAATTAACAGAATCATGAGCACTTAAGCTGTCACGGTAGAGAAGGCTGAGTAGAGGTGGAAATGACTGACCAGGGGCGGCTGATACAGCGCGCAGATCATGTCTTTTCCAGGTAAAACTGACACCAAGTAGCATTTGAGCAAGGCAGTTGAACTGATGGTCACATTTGATGTAAGTTCTCTCTCTAAATTTAAACATACTTTAATGATACAGAACTTCAGCATATGGAATAACAACATGATGTAAAATTTTAAAGCATAAATAAGTATTTTTAGGTATTTCTTAATGAAAAATAGATTGAACTGCACTGTAAACTTAAAATACCACATTTCTGTAATAGAGAGTAGTAAAAAACACACTACATTTTATTCCCATCTATTTCTCTGTGACTGACTCTGTAAAAGAGTAAATGTGCTGTAGTTGTTTTTGTAGCGAAATATTATTAATAAACGAGGTTAATCTTTCCTGTGTTGTTGTATTGCAGAGCTAGAGATTTTTGTTAGTCAGTCTGCTTTGGTATCTGAAATACCCAAGCTGACAGTGGCCTTGGGAATGTTTTTCTTCCCATGGAAATGATGATGTGCTATTTTACATAGATAAGTTTGAAAGAAAACCATGTTTTGTTTTGCTTTAGAAAATCCAGAAAGTAGAGTAGCAAAAAACTACAAAACTTCTAGGCATATTTTTTTTTGTGTGTCTACTGATAGTACAGGTAAAAAGCCCTTTGAGGTGCCCCCCCCCCCCCCCCCCCCCCCCCCCCCCCCCCCCCCCC
>VZSC01011814.1:178965-191291 GCA_013398225.1 Steatornis caripensis
AGTTTAGGCACAGAAAAACAATTGCCTCTTACCACATACCTGTGTTAACAACACTGTAATTCTGCTTTAGTGATGTTCAGCTGCCCAGAAACATACAAATTTGGCTCACTTGGTTTGAAAACTGGTGCAAAAAATCAGAATTCATTAATAAATTTTCAGGAATTTTCAAAATTAATATTTTACAAACATGCATCCAGGACACTTTGCTTTTTTCTTAGCTATATTTTTTCTATAACCTGTAGATGCATATGCTTCCTTTCCACTCAATACTTTTTCTCTTAATATGGACTTGCCATTTAAGAGGCCGTTTCTGATTTGTTTATATATATTTGGCTTAATGCACTATGCATATCTCACTGACTGTCACACATTAATATTATTACTTTATCTAGAAGAACTTTTTCTTGCTATAACTTGACATAAGCAACAGTGCATTTTGTTCATTTTCTATGATTTGTTATTTGATGCCTTGAATATTAAATTGTTGTCTATGTTGTGCCCCAGATAGCAGCCTGAAACTAGTGCAAGTGGAGTGTTCTTGTAAATATAATTTGTTTTCAGATGCATGACCCGAGTGTGGGTAAGTTATGCTGTTTTAAAAGGAACTATTTATCTTCTTGTGGAGTGTTATTTTTCTTACATTTTTAATACAACAGGTAACATTGATGTTCATTACAAAAAAATTGAATAGATTGGATTTGTTTATTCACCAGGGATATATTTCTCCCAGATCTTAAGTCCTTGTTTGTGGGGGTCTTCTGGGGGCTGTATTTCAGTTGTATGAAAGAAAGATGGGAATTCTGTTGGTTTTCATTTGTTTGTTTTGTTGTTTGTAATCTAATTACATATGATTTCCTTATAGATCTGCTTTGGATGAGCAGGGCTTATCTGGCAATTTAATTTTAGTTAAGAAAGGTTTTTTTTTAAGCCTGAGTCATTTGTTATTCTCCGGGGAACTAGAATAAGAAGGGCTGTGGTTGATGCAGTATTAGAGTGAGTAAACATAATCTGTGTTTTGTTTTTGTGGGATATGCTACTTCAGTATTGTCAGCTGAGCTTTCATTTATCTTTTGAATTCACTGGTAATTTTTCCATGTCTTTTGGCTGAGCCTTAACTGAGGTGGTTCTGATGTTCTATATTACTTACAAATTGAAATTCTGTCTTACTATTATTTAATGATACTTGTTCTATGTCTAATTTATTTCCAGATAATGGCAAGTTTTTCCATAAGTTTGCTTCGCTTAGTTTAGCATATAATAGAGTGCTTTTTCTGTACTTCATAATGCTTTTATGCTGTCCTCTAGTCAATATTGTAGAGCCCTTTGAATCACTGATTCTCTTTATTATGCTCTAACATGAATGGTACAGGATTGTTTTTTAAAAATTATTTTATTTTTTTATCTTTCTCTCATAACCACTGGTGTTGTGGCAAATGAGATACAGATGGATTGTACTTGCTGCATTGAGGCTTGGAAGCAGAGCAGCTGTGTTTGATGCTTTGCTCTAGATTTACCTCCCATGCTGGTTTTCTGTCTTCCCCCTCTCTAGTCAGGTGCTTTGGGCATTATGTGGAACTTGCTTACATGCTTTACCTTTTTTCCTCAAAGAATACCATGATTTGAGTAATTAATTCTGCTCTTTGTTTGTTGATTCATTTTCATTCTAAATCTAAAAACCTAACAGTTTTTCTTACAAGATATTATTTAATATCTTGCATAAAAATGGTTGTCGGGCTCTCGTACACTATTACCTTTTGTTCAGTGTAAATGAAGGCATAGTATTGAGAATAAATAGGTTCTGTATTGATTCTTCCTCCTGATCATCATGAAGTCTGATAGAACTCCAATCCAACCTGTACAAAACTGCTGAAAACAGAGCTGAGCCTAGAGCAGCAAAGAGCTTTCAATAAGTTTGATGAAGCTGTACTCGTGACTGTAAGCAGAGCTGTGGTGCGGGGCTGGAGAGGTAGCACTGTGTGTTTGACCCCAGCCCGAAGAAGACACCTCTGTTTGAGTTTGCCTACCTTGATAATTAGAAAGGCTAGAATTGTTTCTGTTCAAATTGATTATGCTTGTTTGACAATGTATTAACCTAGGGCAACTGAACATTTCAGCATTTCAGTCCATGAGGGCTAATGTGCATGCTGTTTTGAGCTATTCGGTGAAATACTGTAGGTTGTTACAGCGTAACTCTTGAGAGGAAGCCAGACTTTGATCTAGCGGTTTTGTTTCAAGATGCTGTCGAAATAGTCATTGCCAGCATCGTGGCAGCATAAGGCCCTTGGTTTTGAAAAGCGCTCAGCAGATTCTAGCAATGCACATGGATTATAATGTAAAAATCAACTTCATTGCCAACAGTCCTGTAACATTAAAACAAAGCACTTTGTACTGGGAGGGTAATCGGTATTGAGTCAATGTCCTGTTTGCAGCCAGCTGGACGGCTTGGAGATTTGTAGACCTGAGAAAAGACCAAAGTCTTTTATTCTCGCTTTTTGTGTCTGCATTTCTAGAATTTTTTGACACTTGAGTGTCTGGGTAGAAGGACTGTACTCGGGGTACCTCTTTGCTATGGAAATCACCTCCAGAAACCTGTTCTAGGAATTAGTATCTTACTGAAGAGGACCGTTCCTGTGGGGAGGGAAAGGTTTGTCTGCCATGACCATAGCTGTCCAGAAGTTAATTTACAAGACTTCTTGCAAAGATTCTATTGTATATCTTTGCAGTGGAAATCTTGATTTGTTCTGCTTTACCTCTTCAAATCCATTAGGCACCTTTCTGTATGGAGGCATTAGAAGTGCTTAAATCAAATGTGAATGGTCCCACTGATTTGTAATGAAAATTACTGTTTCCAGTGTATGATTTTTTTTTTTTACTGAATTGGGGTGGTATTGCTAGTGTCTGAAAGGAATTAAAGGAATTAGATATGAAAGATATTAAAGGAACATCTCTAACCTATCTAACTTCTTCTGTAAGCAACAGCATCATATTTGGTAATATTAAGATGATATTGTCTATCGTAGGATAATCATGGGTCAAACCGGAAAAAAATCTGAGAAGGGACCAATTTGTTGGCGAAAACGTGTGAAATCAGAATATATGAGACTGAGGCAGCTCAAGAGGTTCCGACGTGCCGATGAAGTAAAGGTATGTCATCTTTTGGTTATGTTGCTTGAAAAATGATACAAAAATTTATTTTCTTCTAAAGTTAATACCTGTAACGAGAGTTTCATTAAATACTTTGTTAACATACTGAAAACTTAATTTTAACTCTGATCTTTTAAATGGGTATGATACATTTATATATGATTGAATCAGGCATGCTGAGTATCAGAAAAGACTGTGGAGAGCAAGTATGGCACCTTCTTTAGCCACGTGCTCTTTCCAGTTCCTTTTTCAGTTTAATTCCATGATAAACTTCTGAGTCTCTAAATGTGGTAACATGATTTGAGTCAAAGAAAGGGGTAATGAACTATAATGAGCCTCACTGACATTTAAACAAAATTTGGATGGTTGAGTTTTGAGCACTTTCTTTTAACCCTGTCTGGTTTGGGGTTTTTTTTAGTAAATGTTATAATGCCTTAAGATGCTAGCAGGTGAATTTAGAGGCTTTGATTTATTTGTAATGTTTACAATTGTGATTAATTTTCAGAGTATGTTTAATTCTAATCGTCAGAAGATACTGGAAAGAACTGAAATCTTAAATCAAGAATGGAAACAACGTAGGATACAGCCTGTTCACATCATGACTTCTGTGAGCTCATTGCGCGGGACCAGGGAGGTTGGTTAACATGTGTTGTGGTAATTCCACTTACAAGGTTGTTAGCACGTTTTTGTTTTATTACTGGAAAGTTGGCTGTTCTTTATTTTTTTTCCAGCATGACATGACTTGGCAGTTAAATATTTTTCATATGAGTCTCTTAAAAAATTTATTTATTGCTTACTTCGATCATGTGACTTCTCAAAAAGAATAAATACGTAGCAGGCTACCTAGCTTTGAACTACACACAGAGTGACTGTTCTTTGTTTCGGATAATACTTGGATAATACCTCAGCAAATCTTTTAATCAAACCGTATTGTGTCACTGATATTGGGAGTTTAATCTTGCCCTTATTGGAGTTGACCCCCAATGGTACAAATGAGTAGTTACTTTGGTTTTTACTGAGTTAAAGCACATGAAATCTGTGAACATACCCACTTGACAAAGTCTTACTTACAGTAATTAAAATTATTTAGCCACATATGTTCTAAAAGGAGTTAGTTGAGTTGATGCACCTTTGTGTTGCACTGGACCGGACACTAAATTTGTGAAAAACATTTCCATGATTGTGATGCAAATTGAGCACCTAAACTGGTTTTCATGTTGGTAGCTCAAACAGTGGTTTAAGCCTACTTCAACTTCCTGTATTCATCCCAGGTTGATTTATCATCTTTCTCAGTTGCTCTTTAGGCACTTTTCCAAACTAAGACAGTTTGAAGATGTTTCACATGTAATAATCTGAAAAGCTAACTCTTTTCAGTAGGACGAGAATGAAAAGACTTTACTTGTGAGTAAGTTAAAAAACAACACAAAACACTTCAAGGAAATTTGTCAGATTTTGCTTTTACTAAAATTTTAGTGGGGAACTGAAAGTGTGTGTGCCAGAGGTGCCTTTCTGTGCATGCATGTTCAAATGCAAACAGGCAAGGACTTTTGCCTGAGTGTTTTCTTTTAAACATGATTGAATATGCAATTACTCATGTACAGCTCTATATGGCGCTGTAGGATCAGAACTTCTGATAATAATTGACACAGGTACACATCCAATTTTCTTTTTTTTAGTAAGAGATCATTCCTCACCATTTCCCTTTCTTTTTTCTTTTTTTACCTTGATTCACTATTCTTTTATGTTAATTTCCTGCCTGAATTGATTTCCTGCCTGAATTGATAGAGCACACTAATTACTGCATTCAAATCCAGTCTCTGTGTCATGAATCAGAAGTCTAATGCTTGGTTTAAGATTGCCATAATTTATAGTGAGTGAAGTGAGACAAAGAAATGGTGGGTTTTAAAAGATTACTTTTTTTTTCTTAATATGCTGTATTTCTTCAGACTTGCGTAGGACTCTGGCTAGAAGTTTAGTGACCCCCGATGGAAAGATTTTGTGAGGGCCTTCACGTGTTTGGTGAAGACTGCAGGGCATCGCTGGTGACATAGGTTTTCTCCAATGGCTAGTCCAGTCAGCATCAGCCAGAGACTGTAACATGTCCTTTCCTAGCCAAATAAACATTAAGCTGAGTTCTGTACCAAAACACCGGGGCGATGTAACTGAGACTTTAGTACCAAACACTGTGAGTCATTTTGACATAGCTCGTTTGTTAGCCTGAGACTTACAGTTTTAAAGATAAAAGTAATTTTTTTGCCTTTGTATTTTTCTTTAAAAATACATGAAAAATATGCTAGATTGCTGCTAGCTAGAAAATTAAACAGTAACCTGAAATGCGAATAAAGCACTAGCATAGGACAGTGTCTTGAGTATTGATATACACAGCAGAAATCTAATTTCATTTGCTGCAGATTAAAAAGAAAAGAAATCTGGCTTGTGTCATTCTACTGGGGTACTGTCTCTGTATACTGTTTGTTACATTACTTTGTGTATTTCTTTAGAAATGTGAAGCTCTGTTCATCTTTCCCTTCTGGAAAGGAGAAAGATCTTTTGTCTCCACTTCCTTTTTTCCTTTCAGGTAGCTATGATAGCTGTTCTAAACTTTGTTTTACCTACCTCCAAATCCTCTTTGTTGTACTTTCCCTAGCTTTGTATGTTCCTGTCTGCTTTTGTTTGTAACTTCTTTTTCAGAGTTCTTCATACTGCTGTCCAAGTATTTGAGAAGTTGATTTGTGTCTGTTAACTGTTGTATAGATGCAAGAATAACCTAGAAGTTGTATTTCTGTGGCATGTTTATCTTTTGGAGGCTACATAAACCTCTGAATCTCAGAGAAAAATTCCTGTAGCTGAAAAACTCATTGACATATCCACAGTTGCATATTAGGAGTTAATTTTCATTTTTCTGTTGTAAGCAGTGAGCATAATCAAAGGTTTGAGGATAGGATAAACAGACAATAATGGGGAAACAAAGCAGGAATTAACAAGACATATGGAGGATTTATTTCCATAAGATGTCTTGCTGGCATTAATTTTTTTTTCTTTACATAAATAATAAATGATTTCTGCAGTGTATTGATCTGAAGCCAGGGGAATTGAGTTGCCTCTCTGATGGCTTGAGTAAATACTCTAACATCAGTGTAGCAGCAACAGGTACTGAATCTACTTTGAGACACCAAACGTAATTTGTGTTGTAGGTTGAACAGTCTGAGTAAAATACTATCACAGCCACTTATTAAGTGGAAAAAACCGTTATGATCTATTATCAAAAGTATTGACATAGAAACAATTCTTGTGTCTTTTTTTCCTGCTAAACCTATTCTTACTACTGTGCTCTGAAAATCTGACGCATTTTTCAAAGGCTGATATGGCTAATTTTGGCAAACCCTTTGAATTTTGTACATCATAGTGTTCTGTTATTATTTTTGTTGTTTGTTTCTGATGTTGCTAAGTGTAACTTCAACCTCTTATTTCAGTGCTCTGTTACCAGTGACATAGATTTTCCAAAACAAGTAATCCCCCTGAAGACTCTCAATGCTGTTGCTTCTGTGCCTATAATGTATTCTTGGTCTCCCCTTCAACAGAATTTTATGGTAAGTTTTAAAAAGTGCTGGGAGGAGAAGTTTATGGAGGAAAGGGAGGAGTTAATTTTAGAAGTAAACCAGCAAAAATCTGTTGCTGGTTACCCTTCCTGTCTTTTTGGTATTGGTAATAAGGCAGTAGTAATCAGAAATAGGCTTCCTCAAATAATTAAAAATAAAAACTTTGCAAGCTAAACCTCTGGCCTCAGTGAACCTAAGTATCTTTAAAACCTTGCTGTAGAGAGTTTACTTAATTCAGGTGACCAATTGTCTTGTGTGGCATTTAACAAATGTAGATTTATTTGAAAGCATGTAATTACTATAATGAGAAATGTTTTCTGAGGGATATGAGTGTCTTTATGTAAGACAATCAAGCGATGTACCTGTAGCAGAATAGTAACTCTTATGGAATAATGAGAACTTAGTCCTGGAACAGTCTCCCCACATAATGGTCATTCTTATATAGCAGCTGAGTATAGCCTTTTCTTCTGATTAGCTTCACTGTATGCAAAAGCCATAGCATTAGATTTCTGATGTAGGTATCTGACTAATTTGAAAAGCTTTGCTTATTACAAATCTTTGTCACATGGTTTTGTATACCATCACCTTTGCTGACTGGTTGTTGTGATAATAATCATAGAGAAGTGATTTAAATAACCGTTTTTATCAGTATATGTACAATGTTCTTCCACACATTTTTCTACTTGCTTTCAATTCTTCAGTGTTTGGATGTTTTGAACTGCTGCAGAATCATGATCAGCAGGAAAGCTTACATTTATTTTTTTAATAATAGGAGGTTCTTCTGTAGTATTCGAAGATACATCTGAGTATCACAGTGTAAATTCTGATAAAACATGGGAGTATTAATGCATTTAGTCTATATGCAGACAGAAAAAATGACAGTGGAGATTAAATTGTGAGGCCTGTTTCTGTTCTTGCTGTTTAGACAACTTGAATTTAGAGTCTTTTTTGTGTCGTATTTTTTTATCTCTGGCAAAGCAATGAAGAGATTGTTTCCATTGCACAGTACTGTGGAAGAGAACCAAGGAAGGGAGAATGAACTTAACATATGCAAGCTTTCCAAAGCTAGGTAGCTTACTGCGTTTCACTAGTGGAAGCTTTGTGGAAACACCTTGCTAACTTTAATGTTAGGAGCTAGTGTTGGTGTCCTAAACCTGTCACTAGTGCAAAAAATTGTTGAACAAAGCTGAGGATTTTGGTTTATTTATCTAGTTAATGTAAATGTGCTAAAGCAGTGAAGCCAGTTCATTGTGATAGCTAGACACTGGTAGGTTATGAGAATAGCAATGCAGAAATGGTCAATTGAAAACACAATTTAAAATCATTTTGTTATAACTTGTTACTAGGTAGAGGATGAAACTGTTTTACATAACATTCCGTATATGGGAGATGAAGTGCTTGACCAGGATGGTACCTTTATTGAAGAACTGATCAAGAACTATGATGGGAAGGTGCATGGAGACAGAGGTGAGCCCAAACACTCAGGTATACGAATTACTTCTTCCTACATAAATAACTGTTGTCAGTGTTGCTTATTAAGGCCGGATGCTTGATTGTTACAATAGCTTCTCTAGAATCCATACATTGTGTAAACATTGGGTATAAAAGACTTTCTTATTTAAATATGTTGCTTTGCATTTTCATAAGGCTGCAAAGTGTTAAAGTAGTAGTACGGCGAAATTAAAAACATTGACTTTTTCCTTAGACCATGCAGTGATTCATCATAATGCCCAGGTGCAACCTGGAGGAATTCTTGGTCTTCAGTTTCACGCTCAGAGCTTTGGAATACAGTGTAATGTCCCTGTGTGTGTCCTGCTTAGCAGAAAATGGCAGGAGAAGTACACAAAACTGAGAGTGACAACACTTGCAAATGCGATTCGATAGAATAACCTCTTGTGGGTTTTGTTTTTTTTCTCCTTTAACCAAATTATGAGCTATTTAAAAACCTCCTTTCTATAAATCAGCTTATAGAGCAAAGTTATATCCTTCTGTTGGTACACTATGTACATGTATTCTTCAGTGTAGTTTACCTTTTACTCTCTGTGGGAGCTGGACTACATGCGATGTCACCTGTCTCTTACTTTGCTGAAGTCTCAGTGAAATAGTAACCTTTCACTTGCTCTATGTGCCCACCCAGAACTGGTTTATACAACCTGAGCTTTACAGTTGTAAAGGTTTGTCTGACTACTCTTCTTCCCCATTCACAGAAACGTTACCCACCCCCACACTCCACCCAAATGGGGAATTGTTTCTTAAAATTAATTATATTCCTGTTAATGCTGGAGTGGCTGAGAAAGAGAACTACATTGGGTGCCACTCATGAAGGTTAAGCCTGCAATTCAATAATAAATGCTATTCAGTCTTACACGAGTCCTGTTAGTGTCCTCAGGATAGCTGGTGCCTTTGTATTTCATGAGGAACGTGAAAAGTTTCATGCGGTTTTGCTTTTGGATATTTTTGCAGATTTACTGATTGACATCCTTGTCAGAGAACTGGTTATGTCAAAATGGTGACATTACTAGTAAATGTCTTCTATTGTTGATTTAATTTGTTATCAAATGGGTCTAGCTTTAAAATTAATTTTGTTTCACTGTCTTGAGTCCCAAGTTTATGATCACAATTACTGTTACTATGGGTCCTTCAAAACTATATATTAAAAGTAGAAAGGTGTTTTTTTTAGTCTCCCATTAACTTGTATTCTTGGGTGACTATAATTAAATGTAAATGGTGTGGGAATCTGTAATACAGAGGCATTCCGATGTAGGAGCCAGAATTGTAAACTAGCTCTGTAATTGCACTTTTGGGAGAGAAAGTCATACTAACCTGTGTGTGTATATTAAGGGTTCCGTTTAAAACATCCAAATGAAGTACCTGCCTGTTTTCATTGTCTGCATAGGAATAAAACTATTAGTTTCCTTCAAGTAATAGTTTGACATCCAACCCCAGTCCAGGTTCAAAAGGATGATGATAAGCACAGTTCCCACACAGTTCATGGTTACTTTTTGAAAAACAGCAGACTGTCAACACTAACTATGATTTTCTTCTCTGCAGAAATGCCTTATTGTCTATCTGTGCTGCCCTCTGAATTTCACAGCAGAATATAAGCTAATAAGCACATATATGCAGCATTGTATCGTTCATTTTTTTCTTGAATTTTTATATATAACTGTATTCTTTTTTTATCACCTTGCCAGTGGGGCAAGGTGATAGTGGAAAAGGGGGTGCTATGGAACTACCAACCAAAAATCTCTCTGGAGATTCCCTGGCTGTCCAAGGGTAGCTTCATAGATTGTTTGCGTACATTTCCAGGCTGGCTTAACCCAACTGTGTTTTAATTTGGATTCTGGCATTAAATCTCTTAAATAGTCCAGCTAGTAAGTACGTTTTTTTTGTCTTCCAAGGAAGAGAGATTTATTTATGACTACTAGTATGAAGCACAGAGTTGGGAAAACAAAAATTTCAACAAGTTTCCTTCTCCGCTTCCCAGCTGTCAGTCTTAAGTAAATACTGAGTATTTTTAACTGTTCTCAGTTCATACACTGAAACTCACAGGGGAAAAATACAAAATTGTTTTTCACAAATTACAGCGTTTGCCATATTTTAATTCAAGTGTAGGGAGGATTAAGAATACTTCATATACACCTTGTGCTTTTCTGTTCATTCCCGATTTTGCTGAATTTCAGAATGTGGATTTATCAATGATGAAATATTTGTTGAGCTGGTCAATGCACTTGGTCAATATAGTGATGATGAAGATGATGATGATGGAGATGACAATCCTGATGAAAGAGATGACAAGCAAAAAGATCGGGAAGGTAACAGGATGGGTATGTCTGTCTGCAGACTTTAAAAATTAAAACCAAAAAACTTTTCTTTAATCACTCAATAAATTTGTTCAAACCCTTCTACTTGATAGTTTTCCGGTCTAAAGTAGCATCATTTTCTTCATCATTTCCTTTGCCATTTAGTTCAAGAGTTGTATAGAGAATACTACGAAAGGTGCTTTTGCCAATTTTTGTTTAGCTGTGTACGGAGACAGTCAAATGCACCAAAAATCAGCGGGTATCTGTCTAAAGTAGGCAGAGTTCTGAATTGCCATCTCCATCTGCTGATGAAATAATGGTTTCTCCAAATTTTGCTAGTAGGGTTCTCTCAGTTAGAAAGATCAATTAATGCAGTATAAGTTGTCTGTAATTTAGAAATAAATACCTTTCCTTCTTTTTTTTTATTAGGATTTTGGCGCAGTTCCTCTTTCTCTGAACACCTCCTTGAAGTAACAGAGGAGCAGAAATATAATTTTTTTTGTTTTCCAAATTTTTTTGCTTCTTTGACAGAGAAAGACAGCCACCCACCTCGGAGATTTCCTTCTGACAAGATATTTGAAGCCATTTCTTCAATGTTTCCAGACAAGGGTACAGCAGAAGAATTGAAAGAGAAGTAAGAAAGTATTTCTTAGGATATATTGCTGTGTTGCTTTATGAAACAAAGATTCCTTGACTTTGTTAAGTATTTGTTGATCAGGAATGGTCACCCTTACACAACTGCCACAGAACCTAGCTGCAACTTCTGCAGCTGATACTTGAAGAGAACTGGCTGTTCCCACAGAGTCAGACAATACAGAGGTGTTTATTAGCCGTCCTTTAAAAACATTGAAAAGTGGGTGTTTGCAGGTGTTTAATAATCTAAGATGGCAAAATAAAAGCTTCTGTTTAAAAAAAAAGTCTCCTTTTTTGGAGTTAGTGAGTAATATATATGAGGAGATGATGGTCCAGTAAATAAATGCATTCTTTCCTAGCCAATTGTATATCTGTATTAATGAGTATGGCATTAATAACTTATCATGTCACTGACAAATTGAGCTTTCTAGCTGGCACATATTTCTTTAGTTTTTTTTAACTTGTCACTGAAAGTGCAGAGTGGTACTGGAATAAAAAATGTCTATTTTAAAATTATAATGAATAAATAACTTCTATTTCCTTATTTTAAGATACAAAGAACTCACTGAGCAGCAGCTTCCCGGAGCTCTTCCTCCTGAATGCACACCAAACATAGATGGACCAAATGCTAAATCTGTTCAGAGGGAGCAAAGCCTGCACTCTTTTCACACACTCTTCTGTAGACGCTGTTTTAAATATGATTGCTTCTTACATCGTAAGTACAACTATAGTGCAGTTGTATACCTCTTACTATTTTGCAAGTCAGGAAACTTAAAACTACTGTAAGGTGCGATACCGAAGAAAGGAAAGAGAAGAAAACATAAAAGCAGTAATATCGCGAACATCATTTTGCAGTGAAAACTATATCAAAAAATGGAGTGCGCCTTTTTGGGGTAGTTTGTTATCCTTTCTGCATTTAGGAGTTCGTATAGAATTCCTGGCATTGTTTTCTACTACTGTTTGTGTTACACTTTTTCAGTTTGTGCCTGGAGAATGGAATATCTTTCTCCATAAAAATACAGAATCACGGAACAGTAGGGGTTGGAAGTGACCTCTGGAGATCATGTAGTCCAACCCCCCTGCTAAAGCAGGTGCCCCTAGAGCAGGTTGCACAGGAACGTGTCCAGGTGGGTTTTGGATCTCTCCA
>VZSC01011814.1:192136-268661 GCA_013398225.1 Steatornis caripensis
CCTGTACTGGTGCATGGGGTTGTTCCTCCCCACGTGCAAGACCCTACACTTGCCCTTGTTGAACTTCATCAGGTTCCTCTCTGCTCCGGCCTGTCCAGGTCACACTGAATGGCAGCACAGCCTTCCAGTGAGTCAGCCAGTCCCCGCAGCTTTGTATCATCAGCAAACTTGGTGAGGGTACACTCTGTCCCTTCATCCAGGTCATTGATGAATATGTTGAACAGGGCTGGACCCAGCACCGACCCCTGGGGAACACCGCTGGTCACAGGCTTCCGACTAGACTCTGCGCCACTGATTACAATCCTCTGAGCTCTGCCATTCAGCCGGTTCTCGATCCACCTCACTGTGCACTCATCTAGCCTGCACTTCCTAAGCTTACCCATGAGGATGTTGTGGGAGCCAGTGTTGAAAGCCTTGCTGAAGTTGAGGTAGACAACATCCACAGCTCTCCGCTTGTCTACCCAGCCTGTCATGGCATCATAGAAGGCTACCAGATTGGTCAAGCAGGATTTCCCCTTGGTGAATCCATGCTGACCTACTCCTGATAGTCGTCTTCTCCTCCACGTACCTGGTTATTCATTAGACTTGCTTCTATTTCCACCCTGGAGAATGACTATCCATGAACAACTTTATCTTTTATTCTCTCAGGTTACTTTCTAGCCACTTCACTTCTACCTAATGATTTGAAGAAGAATTGTTTCAGACAATCAAGTTTTAGAAATTGTGATATTCTTTCCACTGAATTGCTTTCATGTTGGCCCATTCGTTTGGGAGAAGGATTCAACAAGAGCATTAGCAATGATGTTAGTTTCCATTTGCAAAGTGTGAAGAATGAGCGATTCTATGTGCTACTTGATACAATTCTTTCTCTGAGAATGGAGTCAAATGTAAAGGGGAAGCTAACAGTCGAATATGAAGTGGTTTCTACTTGCAGTTTGAATACTGTGACGCCCTCTATTTCAAATTAATCTTCTGTTTTGACTTCACTGTTCATTTGCATGTTCCGCTGTGAGTGTGCATGCTTATTTGTTTGGAAATCTTTGTGCTTTGTCAGCATCTCCTCATCCAGCACATGTGTAACCTGCGTGTATTTGTACTTCACACTGAAGGCTTTACACATTGCTGCTGCTTTTTAGTATCCTTTAGTTGCCTTTCAGTTTGAGGAGAAACTGGAGTTGTCCTCAGAAGGTGGTGGTAGAGGAGGGGGGAAGCTTTTCCTGTTCCTAGTTTCTTTAGTATTTGTGGCTTTTGGAGTTAGGTCTGTTAGTTTCGCTTTCTCCTTGCATAGTGTTGGCAGACCTTACTTGAAATACAAAGAAAGAAGTTCTTACTTCTGGACAATGTTTAAGAACAATAAGTTTCTGGAGGTATAGGTGCTGCCTTATCCAGCCAGCTTCAACACAGCATGTTCTGTGGAGCTGTAGGTCTTCTTTGGAAGTATCCTAGTTGCTGGGACGGCCTGTTCCAAGAAGTGCTGTGTGCAGCCTTACATTGTAGGACAGGGAAGTGAAGCTGTGTGCTACCTCTAGGCAAATTCATTTGTCTGGCAGTGGTTTTACAAGTTCTTGACACTCAGTAGTCTCGCAGGGAGATTGAGTGCCAGTGTAGTTTTACTTCTTCAAAAAGACTTTGGTTTTTAAGTCAACAAGAAAACATTGTCCTGACACAGTGAGAACAAACTTTTCCAGTAGCATGCCAGAAGATTTTGGGTACTTCTGCAGCAGTGGTTTTAGGCCATTTTTCTCAATAATTTTATAAACTTGTTGGATTTTTCCAGTGAAGATATGGGCTCCTCTAAAATATAGCCATATTTGATTACTTACATATTTTATATAGATTTGCCTTTCATAGTCATTTGTGCAGGATCCACAGACCACATTTTGGTACCTACTGCTCTGGGGAGCCTGGTATTACCAGCCCACAGTTTTGAGGCATCAACTCTGTGAGGCTTCTTTTCTTTTAGTGTTGTGAAGGATGGGTTCACAGAGTGGTTCATTTTGACATGTTCTTAAATGCTGGAGTCAGGCAATGACAAAGTCCAGAGTTGTGTCACTGGTCGGCTGAAGGACCTCAGTTCTCACATTAGCAGCATCCTTTAAGCCGAAAGCATTGTGCCGCCTTTCTCTGTGTTCATAACCTTCAGATGGAAGACAAAGTGGTTATGTGAAAAGATTGACTAAGTTCTTGTTCCTGGTGATTTTTGATAAGTCCCTTAAACAAGTCAGCATTCTTTCCAAAGTGGTGTATATCCAAGGCTTGATTTTAAACCATGCCTCGTACTTAAGAGGGCCCAGACATTCTCTTCAGGTTTTCAGGGCCATAGCAGAAAGAAGGAAGAATAACATTTCCACTGTGGAGCCATTCAAGGCATACCTTTGTGTCAAGATGGAGCGTGAAATTACCGGTTATGATAATGCTCTTTGTGACAGCTTATGCAGCACTTGCATTGTCACTGATAAAAGTGTATTTGATACTTGATCATCGCAAAGAGATCTCTTGAAGCTTGATTTATACGTTCACTATGTAGCCTCCAGACTGGACACTGAATGTAGTATACTGATGCTTCAGTCACCATTCCCTGAAGACATACCCAAATTCCACCTCTGCAATGACTGGTCACTGCTCTGGATGCATTGCTTCCTTCTGTTTTTGTCTGTAGTAACATCAAAGAAAGAGGATTGTTTTCTGTGTGTGTGTCTGTCTAGAGCTAGGAATTTGTCTGTTAAAAACTGAGAGTCAGTCGTATGACCTTTGTACTTTTTGAGAAATTGTAAGACTGTTGGTCAAAATCCACCAGATTCATTGCGGGGAATAAGTAACTCATCAAAATAAGACTACTCTGGTTATTGGAAGGCTGCATTAGCAATTTTTACTATCTCTGCAACAATTTAACAGTGGAACTTATTTAAAAAGTTGGTAACGTTTCTGCTAGCACCCTAATCAATTGCCCCTATGTTCTACTTCATGCAGTTGCTAAGCACTACAGGATGATGTTCTGTCTTCTGCAGGTGACATTTTTGACGAATTACTTTGGTAACATGGTGGGCTACAGTGATCAGATTTGTACTTTGAAAGATGCAAATCTCTGGAGAAGGCATAGAGAATTAAAAAATTATGGGAATTCTATTAGGTCTGGCTTTGATTTTTTTGTAATTCCCTCTCTTAGATTCAATTTTTGTTAAGATTAGCCTTATTTTATGGAGTTTCAAATCTTTGTTCTAGAACTTTTGAGTTAAGCATTGGAAAAGTTATCATTAGATTTTTAACGTGTCAAGTCCCCTTGACGACCTGGCAATCCGTTTATGTGCAGGTGATGACATTACTGAAAAAAACTTGTGTACCGACTTCATTTGCTGACAGCAAGGAATTATGCCTAAATGTCTGGACTAACAAAGAATTTAGAAGAAGGAAAAATATCAGGTAGGGAGAATTTGCCAAATAGCTTGACTGTGAAAAAATGTACATTTCAGGCTAAACTGTTGCCTGTGTACTTTCACATTATGAAAAATATGAGAGTTGAGCCCACTGGGGATGAGACAGGTAATAAATCTCAAAGACAGAAGACATGCTCACTGAAGTAGTTTTAGAACTACTTTCTTCAGGACATTATTGAAGCAATACAGAGTTTAGTTATTTAGGAAATTCTGCAAAGTCTTTGATTTTCGAGAAACAATTACTACTGATATTTGCAAGATTCATAATACAGCTATACAAACAGTTTTATTCTTGTCCTGGGTCCTTTCTTTGTAACAGGCCTCCCAAAAAAATACCTTGCAACAGTGGTGGTAGGTTCTGACCATAGTTGTCAGTGCTATACTATGTTCAGTGGTTTTGAAATAGTGGAATGGAATACAAGATAAGATTCTAATACTAAGTATCAGATATAGCATATTTTTGAGGTCTTGCTGGTTTAAAAAGTCAAAATTTGATTTGTTTCACTGCATTATAAATGAAACACTTCTTCATTGTCTAAAGAAAACATTAAAAAAAAATCCCACTTATTTTATGACCTCCCACAAATAAACTTGTGAGAGAAATGTTTGCATCTGCAAGTGACGTGTGAAAAGAATAGTTTTGATTTCTGCACATTGCAGCAGTCTGATACGGATCATGGCCTGCAAATGTTTTACTGTTCTTTTACATTGTTGCAAAATTATTTTCCTTGTGGAAATGGTATGAAGAGAGGGTAAAACAGTTATGTGAAAAAAAACCCCATGGATGAATGAAATGGTATATTGTGCAAATTTAAAGATTCAGTGCTGAAAAATGTGGGGTTTTATCACCTCCACTTTTGGGTGGGGGGCTCCCATCATCTCATTGTTTAAGACCTGGAAAAAGGTGGAATAACTTGGCATTAAATTGCAACGTTTTTGTTATTTGATATATTTTACCTACAGAATACATGAATGCTTCAAGGATGCCTGAAACATAGGAGAAGTGTCATACCACATAAAAGCTTTTAACTGGACTGTGGAGGAAGACAGAGTGCTAATAGAACAATATGCATAAATTACATTCCTATACTTGCTTGTAAATAATTCCTACATATCTATATGTGCATATGTGGAAAATTAAACCTTTTTTGTATTTCCAGATTTATAAAATGTGATACATTTATCTGGAGAAAGTGATGCAATATTTAATTAGTGGTACTTTTATATTGTTTATGCCTTTTTTTAAGAAAGCCTTGGAAGAATACATTGCTTCCCCGAGGTTCCCATGTGCTGCTGTCATTAATACAGGCATAACATTGTAGAGTTTATGATTTGATTTCCAGCACACCTTCCCTTATGGGAGGGGAGCATGAAGTGATGGTTCCAAGATGGAGTCTTTTCATCAGAGAAGCTCTCTTAAGAAGTGCTCATGACCACTGATCACCCTCCTCACTGGTACCAAAACAAGTGCTTGTGAAGCTGCAGTGCAAACCAGATCACTGAAATGAGATTTGCTTTTAAAAACTCTGTCTATGAAGACGTATGTGAGCTCTGCCCACATTCTTTGAAAAGGAAGGAACTTAATTTAAAAAGTTCAGTCTTGAAACCATAGTGGGCTATTATAAAAAGAAGCCTTGTGCACAATCTAGAAATGAGTAGGAAAGCCTATGGTGGTGGCTTGTTGAAGGGCAAGGATGTGTGGGGTGTGTTGGTACAGAACAGCCCTTATGGATTAATATGGGTAAGAGGGGAGGGATTTCTATTTTCAGTTTTAACGTTAGCACTTTTTATGCACTGAGTGTTGGAAAAACTTAACTGCGAGTTACAGTTACCTAACTGCAGCTGTGGTAAAACTGCAGCATAAGTGCTTTTACAGTGCTTAGGAGTAATGGATATTCAGATGGGTGTCTTCTGTAGGCCTTCATGGAGTGTTAGCAAAGAGACAGCTAGCACTAAGTAGTCTTTTTAAAAAAAAAAAACAAACCCACAAACAAACAAACCCCCCCCCCCCAAAACCATAACAAACAAACCTGGAATTCATTCTCCATTTTTGTTCGTTGCAGTTATGTATGCCACTGTTAGCACATTTGGCGGTTGGGCGGGGAGGAAGTATTTATTGATATCTGTCTATCTATATAAACTAAAAAGTTCATTCCTTGAGCATGGAGGACTTTTTTTTTTAAAAAAGAGAATTGCAGAAAACTAAGGATGGTATTTCAGAAAGTTCCTAGTACAATTTGGGAACATGAGTATATGAGTCTGGTGAGAGTCTAGCTGCAGGTTTTCCAGGCTTCAGTTAAGTAAGGGATACAGAAGAGTTCCCAAGACTTCCAGCAAAACCAGGAAAGTCAGTCTCTCTGATAACATCCTGCTTGTAGGCAGGGGTTGCACAGGGGGAGCTGGTAGAGATGAGCTCTGGCAAAGGGAATGGGTAGGAAACTTCCATTGTGTTGTAAAGGTGCTCATGTTACATCTTGAACATACTGAGTTCTGCTCCATTCTGAGTCACCCTTCTGCACCTTATACAGAGCTATCAGAGTCTGTCAGATACATGAGCAGACACTTCCCTACAAGTTGCAGACTGTGGTTGTTCTGATCCATAGTGACTATGCAGTGCTGACTTATTTTTACCCTGCAGCTGGGATACAGGAACTGAACTCTTACCACCTGTCAGCTTAGTTGGAGTGCTGATAAACTAATAGAGTAAAAATGCTTACGTGTCCTCCTTGCTAAGAAAAATGAAAAGTGGGTCCATTCCCTTTCCAAAGTGTGTGGCGTTGGATTTTTGACAAGATAGAAATTGGACACCTGAATCTTACAGGTTGAGAGATCATCGTACATTAATAGTGGAAGCCCTGAATAATTCTGTTTAAGGGAATTCAGTTCTTTTTGGGAAAGGAGATATAGCAAGTCTTCCTTGATACATGAAACAATGTAATGATTGTCTTCATTGATGTAAATGGGCATATGTGAAACTTACCCTGTGCTCTGTCTGTGTATTTAAGTGGTAAGTCAAATGTGACTAGATGGGGGGTTTTTAATGTTACCATTTTTAGTCTGGTTTTAGTAAAGTCTTGGTAAACACTGTGTTTTGGTTACTGCTTGAAGATAGGAATTTAATGTATTTTTTTATATTAAAGCTTACAAATGTGATGTTTTGATTCAACAGCATTCCATGCAACTCCCAATACTTATAAACGAAAGAATACAGAAACAGCATTAGATAATAAGCCTTGTGGACCGCACTGTTATCAGCATCTGGTAAGATACCTTCCTCTGTTAGAATTCACTAAGTGCTAGTGCTAGCTGCAGTATAGCCAGCTATCCTTAGTGTAAGGACATGCTGGATCTATGATACTGCATATACTCATGGGCCACTTGCAGTCAAGTATGTTATCTTCAGTTTGTGTGAAAGAGTTAACTTACAATCTTCAAATGAAAGTCTAAATAGGAATAATTTTTAGCTCTATTAGATGTAGCCCAAAATATTTGCAGGGAAGAAAGATTATTACCTCCTAATAATGTGTTGCTGCTGTGTCCAATCTAGTCAAAGAACTGGGTCTTACAGACTTAACTCTCTCGTAAGTTATATCACAACTAAAAATTATGAACCTTTTTTTTTGTTTGCCAAAGGCAAACTGAAGTTATTTGTGCTCTTAAGAAACAACAGGAAGGAAATTAGTAAGGTGAAATCCTTAGTAACATAATTTCAAATCTTTCTCATACTTCCCCTGTATTTGTTGGTATGAAGAACCATGTAACTTTCCAGTCTAAAAACTTGATATGTGTTGTCATACCCCTTTCTACTAGAAAACAAATTACCAGTGATTGTGTTTTGAAGGGTGTTCTCTGTGGGAAATTATCTTCTTTTTTTTGTCATCTAGGACAATAGAAATTTCCTACTGATTTATTTTTCACTTGGCAGCCAAAATTAAAGTGGAACTGAAATACTGACATAAGTACTTTGTAAATGTAGATTTTTGTTCATAGAATGGTTTGGGTTGGAAAGGACCTTAAAGATAATCTAGTTCCAACTCCCCTGCCATTGGCAGGGACACCTTCATGATAGCATCGAAAGTATTTCTGTTCATGGTTAGAGTACATTTAACTGGAATTTGTATGTACTTGATTAATATGTAGAACGATGCAGAGTTGAACGTGTTCTCCCCTAATCTCTGACCACAGATGACAATGCTTTTTAATTCTTTTACTGAAAATTGTACCATTTTGTGTTTAGGAAGGTGCAAAGGAGTTTGCAGCTGCCTTGACCGCTGAGCGTATAAAGACACCACCAAAGCGCCCAGGCGGCCGCCGAAGGGGAAGACTTCCAAACAACACCAGCAGACCCAGCACGCCAACGATAAATGTATTGGAATCAAAAGACACAGATAGCGACAGAGAAGCTGGAACTGAAACTGGAGGAGAAAACAATGATAAAGAAGAAGAAGAAAAGAAAGATGAAACATCTAGTTCCTCTGGTAAGGCCAGTAAATGCGTGTTTATTTAATTAACTGCAGTGCTTCAGAGGATGAAAAAAACCCAAGCTGAGCCACACGATACTAGAAACCATGTATTTGGAATGTATGGAACTGAAAAGACAGAGTAATAATATGCGTTTAATGAAGTAGAACCCTGAAAGAAAATTTCCAAATGGTCTAGTTTCATGTATAGAGGTAAGATCATGTAATTTCACTAGCTACTGTTACTTAATTTTTAACTTCTTTAAGAGGTATGTGAAAAGTGCTGTTTTGTTGTGACACTTAGATTAGGAAACAACAACAACAAAAACCTGGAATATTTTTAATTACAGTTAATAATTTGACATTTTTAAGGGCTGTGTGAAATTTTTGCAACACAGCCTGACATTGACCCATACTGTCAATTATTTATTACAGAAGCAAATTCTAGGTGTCAAACACCAATAAAGATGAAGCCAAATATTGAGCCTCCGGAGAATGTGGAATGGAGTGGTGCAGAAGCCTCAATGTTTAGAGTTCTTATTGGCACCTACTATGACAACTTCTGTGCAATTGCGAGACTGATTGGGACCAAAACGTGCAGGCAGGTAAGAAGGGAAGCTACTTACTAAGGATGATAACATCTTACTTCTAAAACTGAAGTACGGAAATACTTTTATTGATTACTAAAAGAGACAATTGATTAATTTTCTTGGTTTTCCCAAGAATGCTATGATCCAGAATTCATGCCACAAATATATAAAAGTTAGTTTTAAAACTGTTTTTAAATTAAATTTACAGGAGGTTTAAATTAAGACTATCTGTTCTTAAATGACAAAAATAATCAACTTTCAATGTATTGAAAAGAGACTGTGACTGGATATAATCTGTAAGTTGTTGATTGGAGGAAATCATACTAACTTAGAAAATGAGCAACTTTCTACTAGTGAGAGATTTATCGTGGATGTATTATGGTATCTCTTGTTAGGTGTATGAGTTTAGAGTAAAGGAATCTAGTATTATTGCTCCAGTCCCTGCTGAAGATGTCGATACTCCTCCCAGAAAGAAGAAGAGGAAACACAGGTAAATCTGTTACTAAATAACCTTAGCATAACAATAAATTGGAGATACAGGGCATCAGAACAGGAAGTATTTAAGAGGAAAAGCCATGCAACTCTTGTCCTTTTGCTTACAAAGCCAAAATTTGCAGCAATAAAACAAAATGGTGTTTTAGTTTCAGACAAAAGTTCTACCACATTGGCAAGTATAACCTTCCACTTCTCTTCCCCTCTCCCTTCTAAGTTAACCTCTTTAACAGCCAGATTCTTGTTAGCAGATTCGTGTAGGTGTATTGCTGCAAGTAGTCAAATTAAGATTAGATTAGAAATACTCTACACAGCTTGTTATAACATTCAAGATATTGTGCTATAATTGTTTGTAGCAATAAATATTAAATTTACAAGTGTTATAATGGGATTCAGTAATGATTATATGGTATTTTGTAAATTAAAACTCATGAGTTTTTTATGGCGAAGTGTATTCCATTAAGATTCAGATGATCAGTAAGCAAAAAAGTTGTAGCAAACTAGTAGGATTGCCTTTTTTTCTCCTTTAAGAGAGACTATTCCTTTGTAGCACCCCAATTTCATTATCAACTAGAACTTTAGCTAAAGAACCAGGTCAACAAGTTATTTGTTATTTGGAGTGAAGCTGCGATGAAGAACAAAACTAAGCTTTTTGTTGGAGCCACAAAGACCATCTGAAACAATTTCTGTTGAAATTGTAAACTTGGTGGCTACTGTCTCTCAGTGAAGTGCATTTTTGTTTGAGAATCCTGAGGTTTGAAAAATGTGACTCTGCGTTGATTATTTTTATTACCAGGGATAAGAACATAGGAGAGAGAAAGCCGACTGAAAATTAGCAAGAACATAGATTTCTGCAAGCAATAAGTATGCTTTATGGATAGGAGTTTCCTATTTCTCCCTTTAACTTCCCTTATTTTCCCCCAAGTTTGTTCTTCCGGTTCTTCTCCCATCAATTCTTCTTGCTCTGTCTTAGCTTGTCTAAGTATATTTATTATTTCCAGGCTTAGTGAAATTCCTGATACTGGCTCAGAGATAGTGTTGTCGTGGAGTAGAATGTTCCTGCTTGGTAGCATAGAGGCAGCCAGTGTGAGCTAGGAAAAGATTCAGTGAGCATCTGGAAGAGATTCTGTTCTCAGCAACAACTGTTGATACAATGCTTTTGGCAGAGTTTTCAAGTTTTTGGGCATTTGGCAGGCTGGGCTGTTTAAATCTGGAGTTATGAGCCATGGTACAAGTTTGGAATATGCAGTTGGGAATTAGCTTGCATTCAAATTCACAGAAATTGCTATAAAAATGGTGCCACTTAATCTATTTGAAAAGAGCAAATAAAAGGCTCAAATGTAATTTGAAGCTGAAATGGATTGTACGTTTACCAGGTTGATATTTTTTGGAGTTTTGAGACCTTTTTTTGCTGTGGGTTTTTTTGCCAAATAAATAAAAGCACATACCATTACATGGAGTTTCTTGATGTTATTTTGTTCTTATTCGTTGCCAGTATAAAAACTTTTATGCTAGCAATTTAGTTTTGAAATGTCTTTTAACTCTCATTGAAGAAATGAGATAATTTTTGTATTTGATTTCACAGAATATATGGCAATCAATCTGTCTCCATTCCTCTATGTGCAGTAGCCTTTTAAAAAAGGAAAACCTTCTAGCCCAGCCGCGTGCTTCTGTAATCTGAGCACTCCCTAAAGATGTCGCACAACTAGAAATTGGGAAGGCTGTATGGAAGTCCGTCTTTGTTTCTTACGCTTGAGTTGAGTTTACTCACTCCTAGAGTAAAATCCAGTCCTAGAGCCAGGAAGGTCCTTGTATCCTGTTTGCACTTTTCCATTGCAAGGGACTTGCTGGTCTGCAGGTTTTCCACGTGTACATGTGGTAGACAGCCTTTGAGCAAAAGTGGCATTCACCAAAGAGAAAAGCAGCAGCAGAAGGCTGCTTTTAATGGCCTCTCCTAACTGATTCGAGAGCAGATTTCTTACAAGACTTTGCCTATTTCCCATGTGATCTTGGTGCCCATATAGGCATACTGAGCAACTAGCTGGCAAGACTACACCCCTCTTGGGTAGTAAAAGAAACTATCTCCTTCCAGTATCTTTTTGTTGTTAGATAGCCATAATAAAGCTGATCAATGAGAGCATGAGTCTTTATGTAGTTGGTTTTTTGGAGAGCCAGTAAGTGTTAGAGCCTGCCCTATCTATCAGAGATTAACCTGGCTGTTTATGAAAACTGTGCTTTGCTGGAAGACAATGGAAAAATCTGAACCAAGAAAGAATTCAGAAAAGCGTGAGCATATGCTGGAGGGAGAGTACTTCTGTACTGTTCATTCTCTTAGGTGTATGTTTTTCTTCCATTGCTGGGAGCTGAATTGTATTTGCTTTAACTAATCAGCACTCCATGCTCTGGATTGGTAAGGGTCAGTTATTGATTGTAGGGCCATGTAATGCTGCTTCTTGATTATTTTTGTCTTTCCCCCCCCCCCCATCCCCTATTCAGATGTGAGTTTACTTAGTAAACTTTATTTGAAAGCATTTTCTTTTTTACCATTTTCTCACTTTCCTTCTCCTGTCCCTACCTTCTGCTGGACTGCTGTTCACTGCATCTGTTTGAACAGCTTACACGGTTCTGCCTAGAGTTCAGGGTGCCTTTTTACAGGGATTTAACTTCTCACTGTTATCAGGCAAAAGGTGCAGCTGAGGCATTAGCACAGATATTCTTATGTGCCACCTGGTTGGAAGGCTTAGTCTTAGAGCAGTGGGGAGGCAGTGGGTAAGATAGGAGGCTGAAAAGAGGTCTTGTGTGATGCTGGAAAATCAAACACTACAGAGACTTAACTACATATATTGATATGTATTTTGAATTTTCAGTGTTCTTTCTGGTAGTAGGGTATCCCTGTGTAGAGAAAGAAATGCTAGTATAGAAAAGCTAGTATAGCTTCCACCAAAGAATGTGTTTCTACTGCCTGATTAGGCGATACTAATGCCCTTTAAAAACACTGGCAAAATCTAGTAGGTTGTTAGCAGAGAAGAACAATATTTTTGACAGCTCCTGTCATAATGCTTCTGGAAACACTTGTTTTCTAAGCTGGTTATCCTGCAGATGTCGGCAACCAGATGTACAAATCCATGTGCTTGCTTGGAAATCTGCCACTGAGTTTCCAATTTGCCTTTTTTTTTAAATGAAGCTTCGAGTTGCAAGTGCTGTCTCAACTTTCTGTCTTTTCCTTGCCTTTGCTTCCTGATGCATGAGACCCAGTCTTGCCTTTTGTTTCTGGTTGAGATAGTGGCTTATAGGGCAGATAGATAAATTAGTCCACCTTTAGTACGGTCCTTATTCAGCCTTCAGCTTTGTGCACTAATCAGGGGAACTTGCAGTGATTCCTGGCAGGTTTTGAAAGTTACAAGGCAATGAATGTACTATGTGATTGTGCTAATAAAACCTCCTGTCAAATTGGTCAGCGTTGGCAGCCTACTTCATGTTGTCTTCTGTCATTGCCCACAATTTGTGCTCGTGCTGTGTCTCCAGCTCCCTTCTTGCTAGGCTCTCTTCCTCCTGTGACACCAGTGTCTGTTACAAGAGTGGCAAAGCTGATGCCTTTGCCCTTGTGACTGCCATATTTAATTTTCTATGCATTTTGAGTTGTTAGTATTTGTGCTTTGTTGATGGTGGCAATCTTTATTGTCTCCAGGTGACCATGTCCATACAGGCTATACTTCCCCATAGAAAACAAAAAGTCTCAGGGTGCAACTAGTCAGCAAGTGGCACTTTACTTTTAAAGTATTAGGATAGTACCTACTTAAAAAAAAAGAAAACTGCTAATGAAATGACGTTTTAAGAAGTCTATCCACAGAAAGCTTTTAAGGGTTTGGTATGCTAGTAGGCCCTTATTATCTTGGGCTGAGAAACAAGCTTCTGTGAAAGAATTGTTCAGAAATACAGTATGTGTTACATTTGTTGAATACCAGCCAGACATAAAAGAAGAGTAGTTTGATGTGCATTAGAGTAACTTTAAGTCAAAATTGCTCTCCCTTCAATTATATGGGAACAGTCTTCTTACAAAGAATCAACATCTCGTAATTCATAAATACATGTTGGTGGCCTATTTTTCTAGAGTGAGTCACTCTTAATAGGCATGTCATCTATTTATTACAGTGCTCCAATGCTGATAATCTTTGGGGTTGTTCCCTCCGCTCAACCTTAGTTACTTGGACAAGTCTGTCTCTGGGTTTCTAACTTGTATGGGTTCCTTCAAATGCCTGTAATAAAGTTGGATGTCGAGCACTTAATGTTAAGTATAGTGGTAAAGCTCTGAAAGGGCAATTGCATAGAGAATCTTGTTTACCTAAAGCTGTTGTGTGTGGTGGAGGAGGAGGGCAGCACACCATTCACTTAAAGTAGAAATTGATATCATGCTCTTATGAAAGAAGTAGCAGCTAAAAACTCCTACTTGAGTAGTTACAGCAAGAGATTATTTTTTCAGAGTGCAAACCGAGTGTTGCATTTGCTGAAAGGCAGAATAGCTCTCTTTTTGGGCTGCTAAGTAAATCTGCACAGAAAGCGAGGTTCCTAGGTGCGGCTAGCAGTGTGTTATTTGGCCAGGGAATGAAGCTTCCCCCATATTCTCTTAATGTTGCTATATGACATACTAAGAAAGTCCAAGAAGTATAAACTCTGAAAATCCTTAATCTAAATTTTTTATTATGTTTGTTGACTGCAATTCCAAGTGGTAACTAAAATGCATAGAATTGAAGAAAAACTAAAAACATTGATTACTCCTTTAAGTCTACCGAAATGTAAGTCTGGTTTTCCTTTTGGTACCTAAGGTCCAGACAGGTGTTTTTGCTTGACTGTGTCTGACCCGGCTGTTCACAGAATAGTGGACATTTTCTGCCCAAGGAGCTTGCAATGTGAAACGGGTACAAAATAAAAGGGGTGATCATAAGTTGCAAGAACTTTAAAGTATAGTGAGTTACAGCCAAAAGCATGTTATTCTTAAAAAAAAAAAAACACCAAAAAACCAAACAACAAACCAAAACCCAACAAAAACCCCAAGCAAAACAAACACACCACAACAAAAACACCACTTCTCACAAAGCGAGTGCTTGGCTAAGCTAATAGAGAAGGAGGACACTGAAGGAAAACTTTAAGGATGTAAGAGAAAGGTGTATAGAGTTTGAAGCAGAAGGGAAAAGTCAGAACAAACTGGGGAAAAGTCTGTCCAACCAGAAGAAATTCTGAGGTTGCACCAGCGTGGCAGTGCCAGACAGATGTGATCTCCTGTTATCATATACTTGGAGCTCAGCAGATGAAGGGTAACACCTGGCTGTGATTTGTAGGAGACCACCAGTGTGGTGCTGGGGCCAAGTCCTGTGAAGCAAACGGTGGACAGACCTTCACTCCCCTATTTAGACATGTCCCTCTGTATCTGCAGTTCTGTATCCTTCCTTCTGCTGCTGCTTCTGCCTGCTAGAAGCAGCTCCAGCAGCCCCCTCTTTGCAGGTTTTCCTTCATGGCCATGTGAATTTTAGCATCTCTAGCCTGGGCTGGGTGGGGGCTGTTCGTCTGTACAATCCTGGGACTACAGGAATGGTGCGGGGAGGGGGAGGGAGCAGCCTGCGGAGTGTTGATCTTGTCAGCTCCAGGAGACTGGGACAGGGTGGTTCTGCTGCAACCACTTCTGACTTGTGCGCAGTTAGCAGATGTTCACGTTGCCAGAAACCTTCCCATTTGAAGTCAAGCGTGGGTGCAAGATGCAGCTACATTTCCCAGCCCAGTGCAGGAGGAGTTCCTGTCAACCTTCTTGTGTTTGTTTTGTGTTTTTGCAGGTTGTGGGCTGCTCATTGCAGAAAGATACAGCTGAAAAAGGGTTAGCATCTTTCCATTCAATTTATGTCCTGAACTTTTAAGATCCTACTATTGCTTTTTTGGTTTTGCTTTTTGGGGTTTTGGGTTTTTTTTTTTTTTAAATGTTAGGCCATTATATACATTCCATGGGGAGCCAAAGATTATAGGTGGAATAAAAAGAAAAAAAAGTAAGCTCTTATTACAGATACTGTAGGGGCAAAAGCTCCTGTTTGGTTTACACAACTGGAAGAGCTCCATATAATTCAATAAAAAGGGAAGGAGGCTGAATTTACAATCTTTTCAGTATGGCCTCGTTCAAGTACAGATAAAAATGGTATTAACAATAGGAGCTGTGGTAAAAAGTGGCATTTGTGTTTTTTTTAAACCGGCTGATTTTAGAAATAGTTATCTGAAAATCTGTTGAAAGTGGTTGGGACTTCTAGCAACGTAAATAACTGATCAGTTTCTGTCTCCTTTTTGGTTGCTGATTGCTAACTTCAACATTTTTACGAATATGTGCAAACCCAACACAAGCTCAGGAGTATCAACAGCAAATATAATTTACGTAGCACCGAATTCTCCTAGCCGCTCTACATGTGAAGCTCTAGACTTGCCCCCATTAGCCCCTCCTTGCCTGTAACATGTTAGCGTTGTCTGTATTGGAAAATTGACTTGGGAAAGCACAGTGGTATAATGACCGAGTATTTTGCCAGTGTATCTGTTTGAAAGTTGACTGTTGCTCCAAAGTAAAAATTACTTTGGGTATTTGAGCAAATTTACTTTGCTGATAATACCAGTGTTACCCTAGAACATGTTCACTCAGGAAATTATACCATTGTAGTTTTGTTTTTCAGTTTTCCACAGTAAACAGTTTTCAGCTCTGAGTACTCAAAGCAGCTGAGTAGTGGGAAGAATGAAGTGCAGTAGTAAGCAGGCAACTAATGGTGGCCAACACCTAACTAACGTTACAGTTCTGGTTTGGTGTCTTCTGTTTTTTTTTAACCCCACTCATCATAGATCTGGGTTTTTTTGTTCATTTTTGGGGTTTTCTTAGTTAAATGACTAAAAGGGAATTTCTGCTTTAAAGAGTGAAGGGAACTGCGTATCGTTGGTTGGCACTTTTCAGCTTTACAAAATGTTGCTGTTTTTATTCAGATGGGTCATCGAATCATGTTTACAACTATCAGCCCTGTGATCATCCGCGTCAGCCTTGTGATAGCTCATGCCCGTGTGTAATCGCCCAAAACTTCTGTGAGAAGTTTTGTCAGTGCAGCTCAGAATGTAAGTAAAACATTTAAAAGCTACCTATAAATTTCTTTTGCTGTCCCAACATCAAACTCTGTACTGCAGATGGTGTTTGTAGGGGCAGCAAATTGTGTCAAATGGTGTGAGAAGGGAGCACGTGTTCAGTTTAATTTGGCCCTCTTCGCCATTGAATGAAGTCAGAAACAGTCTTCAGACTTAAAATTGAAGAAGACTGAAGTAAAACCAGGGAAGGAAAGAATTTACAGTACTTCCAAATGTCCTATACAGATATCAATGGCTATGTTCTTTTTAATATCCTGACAGGCTATAATCTGCACTGTCTTAAATTTACCATGTCCTTTTTTCATACTTGCCCTTTTTGTTTCCATATATTCCTTCATAGGCCAAAACAGGTTTCCTGGATGTCGTTGTAAAGCACAGTGCAACACTAAGCAGTGTCCATGTTACCTGGCTGTACGCGAATGTGATCCTGACCTCTGTTTAACATGTGGAGCAGCCGACCACTGGGACAGCAAAAATGTGTCTTGCAAGAACTGCAGCATTCAGAGAGGATCCAAAAAAGTACGTAGATAGTTATACAACTAACTACGTGCCTATTGCCTTGGTTTTGAGGCGTTTTTATATTTTAATGCCAGAGAATGGAATTTCTTTTCCTGTTTGACAGCATGAAGGCAAAGCAAAACAAAAAACCAAAAAGGGAGGTAGCTGTCACTTAGGTTGGCTTGCTTATGTGCGGCTGTTAAGCTCTGTGTACGTTTTGTCATGTACCAATTAGTGTTTTCCATGTAACTCTGCAGTAGACTATCTTCTTTTCCCCATTCAGACTTTGCTTGTAATTTGCAAATAGGCTGCTGTTTTAATGTGAGAGCTCGTCAGTCTTTCGCTAGATCAGTGTAAGGAAGATTGGCTCAGACATACATACTGGCTATTTCTGCCTTCAGCTGTTGATTCTAATGCACAAACTTGCGTACAGTCTATGGAAGATACCTCGAAAGCCCATTCAGCTCTGTTAAATAAATGAATGAATAAAAAAACCAAACCAAGGTTTACTTCTGCTCAGGAACATCTTGTCCCAAACTGGTTCAGTTGAATACTGAGCTTATCAGTAGTGGCCTCCTGTCTGCAGACCTTCCTAGTTTGAAGTCCTTAGTATATGTGGTTTTTTGTAACAACACACCCTCATTTCAAGGTTATTCCCTTCCAAGTACTTCTTGTGTTTTTTCTTTTACGTACAACTTCTGATCCACAAGCTGTAATTTTGGTGTGCATTTGGTAATTGGAAGAATCTGTGTTTGTCTTCTCTTACGGAGTCCCACCGTACCTTTCGTTAGGTGATACAATTAAAAACAAAATAAACCAAAAACCAAATCCAGGCCAGGCATGTCTAAACTTCTTGGTTTTTTCTCTCCCACAGCACTTGCTATTGGCACCTTCAGATGTGGCAGGCTGGGGAATTTTCATCAAAGATCCTGTACAGAAGAATGAATTCATCTCCGAATACTGTGGTGAGGTAAGGGTGGAGAACACTGGTTATGTATGAGCTTAATTGCTGAAGTTGTCTGTTGGCCAGGGACCAAGAGATTGTCTCTAACTTGGCAGTACGTTTGGACAGAGAGATGCAGTTGACCAAGGATACGGCTACTGCTGTCAGAGGCTCCAAACCCAGGAGCCACGGGGTTGAAATGTCATGAAAAATTTGACGTAGGTTCTTCTGAGAATGAGAGGCTGCAATGTCATTTTTATCTTTGATGTAATTTCAGTTCAGACGTGCCTAGCATTTTGTGCAAAATCATTTAGTACTAAAATTCAGTAGGCACTTCCACTAAATTAAGTTCTGTAGTAATAAACCCCTGAATCAGGTATGCAGTCTTGATTTCGAGATACGAGGCAATTCTTGCTTTCCTTCTGCTATTAAAGAACTTACGCTAAGAGCAAACCGTGGTGGTTTGATAAGCGCAGAATGCTTGCTGAAAACAGTATGTACTTTGGGAATATCTTCAGTCCCAGAGAATAAAAACCCCTGCCTTACTTTCAGAACGTCTGGTGTTTTTGACCTTAAGCTGCTATGGTTACAAAGGGGAAGAGGTGGTCTCTTTTACAAGTACTATTTCTTTCAGATTATTTCTCAGGATGAGGCAGACAGAAGAGGAAAAGTGTACGACAAATACATGTGCAGCTTTCTGTTTAACTTGAATAATGGTATGTATGTACTAGTCACAACCCTTACAGCAACAATAAAATGTGTATGCTTATGATTTTCTTCAGCCCTGTTCTTTTGTAGGCAGCAGGTAATGTTGAGGAATTATTTCTTCAGCAAGTCTTTTCCTAGCAATGTGTGGATTCCTAATATTGATAGCTAGTGCTTTTTTCTTTTTTCTCCTAAATGCTAGTCAACTAGATAGTACTGAAGGAGCCTGTTACCCAAGCCAACTATGCAAGATGAGTTGAGTAGAAGTAGAATTTCATGGAGTAAAATTATGTGCAAGCACTAAGGAAAGTGGCCTGAAGAATTTAAAAGGCTTGCTAACTATGGTCTGAAATAATTTTACTGTGACTTAAATTAGCATTAAGTTATGATGGTAATTTTGTGTCAGGATGGGAAGCCATGCACAATACGTGGCATGTGCCTGCTGCCACTTGAAGAGGAAAAATATAGACTGCACTGTGTCAAGCATGAAATTGCTAGAAAAAACTTGAAAGGAAGAAAAAAAGCCGCTTTATATCAATGTTGACTTAACATATTTATGGACCTTGTCCTTGTGGAGTAAAGGTAGAGCAGCTTCAAATGACAAACAAAGGTAGTGCCACTGTGGCAGGAGCTAAATGGAAAGCAACAGTAGTATTTTGCATCTTGCAGAACAATAAAGCTATCGTAGTACGATGTGCCAGCTCTTGAATGTGGGAAGCTGAGCAGTTGTTATCTCTTCTGGCTCCTGAACTCCAAGCACACTAGGTATTAAACATAAAAACTTGTTTGTAGGTGACCTGTCCGTCATTTGAGGGTTTTGGTCTTTTTCCCTCCCCTAGATTTTGTGGTTGATGCAACACGCAAAGGCAACAAAATTAGATTTGCAAACCATTCAGTAAATCCCAACTGCTATGCAAAAGGTAAGTTTTAAACTTACTTGCTTTTAGCAATGTATGAAATGTTGCGGGATACTTATTTAGAATACACATTTTATCAGTATTTGTGTTAATGTAAGTTTAAATTTCTTTTGAACAGTTATGATGGTTAATGGTGATCACAGAATAGGAATATTTGCTAAAAGAGCCATTCAGACTGGTGAAGAACTGTTCTTTGACTACAGGTTGGTGGATGGATTTTGCAATTTCTTCCTGTCCTAGACTGGATGAGCTTTCAGTATTTCTGCCCAGCTTGTAATTAGTGCCTGCCTCCTTACAATCTCAGGTCGTGGCAGCTGAGCAGCAGTCCCCTTGCGCTTTTTTTTTTAAGCCAGATACCATAGTAAGACTTGACTTGAGCAAGGCAGCTGGTTAAGAGCCTTGCAAACTTGGAACAGCAGCTTGTGTAGAGAAAAATTTAGTGACAAATGGGGACAGCCCCGCACAACCTCTCCAGGCAGACCTGCATCTTGAACTTTACCTGGTAGGGTTCCCCAGGCAGGGGTTGTCTCCCTGATCATTGAGAAAGGGGCAAGAATTATTGGCTAATATTACGTACGTACTTTCCTTTAACATCAGCTCAGTTTTCTTCGAGCTGTCCGATAACGATACTGTGTAAGTCAACCTTGAGAAACGGAGTTGTTTTCCACTAGCTAAAATGAACTTCACCATTGTGAGATTCAAGGTGGAAACGTGTGGAATTTTAGCATTTTGCTTCCTCTTGGTCATACTCCTCTAAAAGCAGTTTGAGTGGTTGGCATTGTTCTGCATCTGCAAATTCAGACAAGGAACAAAGGCTCCAGCTACTAAGGAAACTGTGGGAAATAAATACAGGAGTATTCCAGGCTGTGGTGCTGTGCTGTTACATCAGAACAATGAAGTTGAAGTGTTCAGTGCTCCTGGTTTTTACTTTTGGTTTTATTTTTTTAATTTCAGATACAGCCAAGCTGACGCCCTTAAGTATGTGGGCATTGAAAGAGAAATGGAAATCCCTTGACACCAGCTACCTCTTCTTTTAAACAAACAGCTGCCTTATCTTCAGGAATTTCTAGTACTGTGGGCAATTTTAGAAAAATAAGTGATGCAATTTGAAATTCTGTATTTGCAAAGTACTGTAACAGTAATTTATAGTAACAAATTTAAAAAAAAACAACTTTTTATCGCCTTCTCACCAGCTGCAAAGTGTTTTGTACCTATGAAATTTTGCAATAATGTGGTGTGGTACATTTTTCAACCTTGAATAAAGGATACTTGAACTTCTTCATTTTTACTGGGACTGAGTTGGAATTTTGTGTCAGCGAGTTGAGGAAACAATGTGAATAGTGACTTTCAACTTCTGAGCCAAGGCACCTCCCCACTTGTCTGCTTCTGTTACTTCAGGTCACATTTAAGATTGATGTGAAGATTTAAACAGTGTAGGAGAGACAGCAGGCACGCTGACTGTGGAACTTCAGCATACAGCACCTAAATAAAACAGTCCTGGTCTTGTGGTTTTCACACACCTATGAAATCACATTCACATTCTCTAAAGTGATGGTTGCAGTTCAGAAACTCCTGTTGCTCCTACAGCTAACCTCTTGTCACAGTATCAACCACACTTGAAGTTTTTCCTCTGTTTTTGCTAAGTCTCATCAGTCCTTAGTCCTAACAAGGGGTCTGTCCCTTAGCAGTAGATGCATTTTTGCCCCCAAAAAAACAACCCCAGAATAGCTGTGATTTCTGGGACAAACCCTACTTTAGTTGTGGTACAAGGTTTACTTCTATCTGCCTCTAGCTTAATGGCAATCCAGCTGCTCAAGCAGGGGACATGCATCTCTGCATTCTGTTCACTTGGTGTGGAAATAATACTGATGAAGACACATTTGCAGCATTTGCTAAGAGAACAAGCAGTGGTATTCCAATAAACCAGAACCCTCAACTGCAGCTTCTCTAAAGCAACAAACTGACTAACAACTGCAACAGTAGTTACATGTACATTTGTCTTCTGCATCTCTTGTTCATCTGTAAGCAACCACGATGTTGCTTATTGGTAAAGCTACTACTTCTTACTACAAATTATATATATACACATATATAAAAAGGTTGTATCAAACATTGCTTGGACAGGAGCTAGGTGTCTTTCTTTGGGTGTTTATTTCTGTAGTGCCAGCCGAGCACGAGCTCTGCAGCCTAGTGCTGGACAGAACACAATGCTCTTTACGCAAAACAGCTGGGAAGGAGGGCAGGCACAGGGGCACACTGTAGCAAAACTGATCTCAAGAAGTCCAGTCAGTGATTGCCATGGACCTTCTGCATCAACTCACTGGCCCTGTTCAGCACAAGCCAGAGCGACACTGCCAGAGTAAGGATTAAGAATTCATACCCCTCATCTTACTCATGAGGAAAAGAAAAAAAAAAAATCCAAAAGTCAAAACTTATTTTCTCCCTGCTTGGGTAAAGCATAGCTCTTGTCTGAAGCTGGATTGACAACAGATGGGTTTTAAAAATAGTACTCTGCAAGAGAGTGTACAATGTATACCAAGCAAAGCAATGCTGCTTTAACCAGCAGTGGGTTAAGGCCAGGCTTTGAAAGGCAGCTCAGAGCAGGTTATTTCTGGCCTTCCGCATACGAACTGCGTCTCTGTCACGATACCACTCTTGTGTCCTGCTCCAAAACACTACTAGCACCGAACTTCCTGCAAGAAGGGTTTACAAAAACAAAATGGCATCTTAAAAAAAAAGAAAAAAGAAAAAAGCCAGCACAGAAAGCATCACAAGCTCCATTCTGAATTTCTAAAACCAATTTGAAAATGGAACAGCAAGATGCTTCTATTACCCGTGCTGGCAGCTTTTAGTGCAATTACACTTCTTTCAGAATAGGAACAGCAAGCATGCAAAGTCTCAAGTGGGATGAGACTTTTCCCCCATTTTCCAAACCAGTTTGGATCACATCTAGTACTGCTCCATAATTTTTTTTTTTTTAAACCCAGACATTTTTGTAGGTCAGAGCTCAATTGTAACTGTGAAAAATTAGCTTCCCTCAGGGAAAAATGGTTAATGCAAAACCTGGCTCCCTTTTCTTCACATCAGAGCAAACACTGAACACATTACAAAATCTAAGGGGAAATAAGGGTTTGGCTGCAGAAGTCAGGTTCTCTTCACCATCAAGAACAGAAAATATAAATTACCAAAACTGAGACCTGTGAGGATGGTAGTGTTTTGCTTCTAACATGTGGAAAGCCAACACTCATTTCACATGCACGTACCAAACACAAAACACTGTCAGGAGAACGGAACGAAGCCTGGTCAATCAGTGTGCATGTGGAACACTCAAAAAGTATTTTAATTCCTATCACAGGTTGCATTTAACAGGCATTAAATCTTCAGGACTATACTCAATTTTCCTCTTCTGGTCAAAGAAATGGGCAGCCCAAACCTTACTTAGAGCAGCATTTAAGCAAGCGCGATGCATTTTATAGCATACTGAACAACATTAAAACCAGCTCCAATTTCAGATGACCAAGTATTGCCACATATATCCTAAGCATTTTCTATTCTTAATGTCTTGTGAAGTCACCACAATTTTCTTTCCTTTTCAAAGCACAGACATTTCCTCCTAGAAAAGAGCTAACATGCACATTTGATCATAGATGACAATTCGTTCCTTCAGAGAACAAAACATCCTTAAACCACCAGAAAACAGGGAAAAGGAGGAAAAGCAAAACGTATTTCTATAGCTTTCATAACCATTATACCTTTTATTTACATTTAGAAAGGTAAGTCATGAAACTTAAAACAATAAAACCAAATGCAACTTGTACAGAAATCTTTTAATTTCTTTTTTTATTTATCACACATTAAAAAATGAAACACACTATACAAATGTTTTTTCATAGCAGATTACACATGGGTCCATTCAGACTCGCTCTCAAAGTGCTGCCAACATTTATAAGTGCTGCCTGTGATGGCAGCCGTTTATCATATAGCCAATGTATTGATTTAAATGCAGTAGCATGCAACCCTTAAAGGAGAAGGGTTTGATTCCTCTCTGTTCTTAAATTAGGTTAAATGGCATTGGTGTCCATATTTACATACTTGAAATGTATCAATCCTGAGCAGTTCTGATGTAAATCTGAGACTGGCTGATGGGAGTCCTGGTCTCAGTTATTAAAAAGGGAGGTCCAAATGGCAGCAGGGTGGCTGCTATGAAGTTCCATTGCTTTCGTCCTTTCCATCACATGCCTATTTGCCAAGTGTCACACAGTCAAGTAACTGCTAATAAAAATGTTAGGCCAAGTAACTGTAGGTGTCCTTCTCACCATCGACGCGTTCCAAATATTCCTTCTCAATCAGAATGTCGATGCATTTCTGTGCGAGAAACAAACGTGAGTGGAGGGACACTGGAAGGAAAGCTCTCTCTGTGGTTGCTACAAACTCTGAATGATTTTGGCCACCGAGTTTCATGCCAGGCACAGGACGGGAGTAGGCAAAGGGCACAAACCACAGCAACTCGCTCTCCCGTTTCTGACCGCATCCAAGTAGAGCACTTCACTAATCCGCTAAACTGAACTACACTTACTCGATGCCATTCCAGGGTAGTGACTGGGAGATCAACTGATCGTCAGTGCGCTGAGCAACTTCATAGTAAGACAGCAAATAAAGAGTTATGCCAAGATGCGGAGCGCTTACTGTAATGTTACTAAAGACAGCAGTGGCCTGGTTCCCGACCCGACTGGGCGCATCTCTTCCGGCGCCAGTTCATGGGACTGCTCTCCACTGCCTGTTTTTAGCCCCACCCATCCCCTTGGTTGTGGATGTAAAAACCATCGGTGGGACCCCTAAACAAATTGATGAGGAAACCATAATTAAACACAATGCCCCCCCACTGCCTCCCGCCCCAACATTTTTATTCTAGAAGAGATCAGGAAACTGTTCTATTGAGCCAGCTCGCAAGCAGCGCTACTCCTGCAACTGGGAGAGCAGCAGGAACAAGAGGTAAGCCTGGAGCAGAGGCCACTGTAAGCTGGCACTGATGTGAAAAGATGCAACTGAGCTACTATTTTACCACTGCCAACAGCATGAAACATGCGTATTACGATAAGAGAAACACAGTATTTATGGTTAAAATACTTCCTACTTATTTACAGCTCCAAAAATCTGTCCTTACCCATCCCATCTCCTTAGCTTCCCTTCTTAATACCAGAAGCATGTATTTTGTCTATATATATCCTCCTCACCTCCTGGAATACAGGTTCAGAGATGTGGTTCTCGCATACCTTAATTACTGGAACTCGTGGCTTGAACCTTGAGGACAGCTGTGTTAGCACTTCTCCAAGCAGTTGCTGGTGTTTTAGAACCTTCCTCATTTTCATGATTCTCACAATAGCAGCCTGCACAGCAAAGCCGGAAAGGTGTGCTTAGGAGCAAACTTACTGGTCGTTCCGGATAAAGCGATTTTACTTCCCTAGCAGATCACGTCTGCTAGCACGGAAGCATCACCACAGCAAACTTGAGTACCAGATGGGGAGGAGCACGCCTACAAGCGTCAGCTACTCACATAGACTTTAAGAGCTCAGACTCTACACAGCACACAGTCATCAGAAGTGCTTTTGACACGTGCATTTTAAGAACTACTCTGCTTACCGTCAGTCATAACAATCGTACCAACTGGTACCAAGAGCAACATGAAACTACGTATATAACAGAAAGCCTTCTCTGTATGTTTAAGCTTACTGTGATGCTCTCTTAGTAGTGCATTTGTATTTCCTTCCCCTGCCCCTTTGCTTCTCATGTGGATTCCAAATGAATTGATAGAAAAACACTGTTAAGTTCATACTACCTAAGTACTACCAGTTTTCACCCGGGACAGAGGTCTGGCGAGCGTGTGCATCCATGGAAGCTAAATATTCATCAACATGATGTTAGCACAAATGTGAAGAACAGTGTCCTATCCCGCCTTTCTACATTTTCTATTACAGACTCCAATTGCCTTTCAGAGTACTGTAAACACTCTAATTTTTAGCTCCACCACAGTGCACTGCGTGTTGTCTTTTAATAAAAATTAGGAAAACTCCACAGTGAGCTTCACTAAAGGATTACAAAGCCGTAATTCCAAGTTCTTAGCACGGCAGCGTTCTGCAATACAAGTCACCTGAATCAGTAGTTTCCTATCTTCCTCTATATTTTTGTGTGTAGTTTCTTGCTCCTGCTTCTGTTCGGTCTTCATTGGCACATTAATGTTTACCCTTAATTTTTTGCTGTAAAGAAAAACAGAAGTTAATAAAACAATTAGCCTGTTTAATAACCAATCAAAGAATCAAAAAAACCCCCCGAAGACCCCGAACAAAACCCAGCTCTAAAATAAAAGCCACACCACCATAATCACTTTACAACAAAAGGGGACCCTGGCACTTCTGAAAATTTTAGGCAATCTTATTCAAGTTTACAAAAACAAATAAAAACCAAAAAACTGCAACCAACCAAAAAACCAGAATACCTTTTCTGTGGTTGTTCGTGTATTTCACAACTCACTGAATCCAACCTAGTGATCTGTTAGGTCAAATTAGCGCTGTGCAATTACACTGTATCTAAAACATTTCTATGTTTAGTAAGAAGCTTCCAGTCAGTGAACCGGACAAAGAAAGTCAGCGGAAACAGAATCACCTTTCCGATTTGCAGACTGGATTCTGACCGTAACGTGGAGAAATCTGTTTGTTCTGTACAGCTGAGTTCTGCCTTTCTTTCACACGCTCCCCAGTGCCCAGGGTTGTGCTGGGGCCAGTGCACTACCACACGTGACCGCTCTCCAGCCAAGGTGCGGCATCACCAGCGTCACCAGTGGGGAATGAGCCTCAGCACCAGGGAACGCGGGGCAGTGCCCAGCCTGTTGGCTGCACCGGGAATGCTGCAGTGGAGCGGGGATCTGTAACTTATTTAACATAGTCTTGTGTGTCATAAATTGGGATCCACCAAGCCGCACAGTGCAGCCACGTGGAGCTGTTTCCATCACTGCATTAATGTAACTGACTGTGAATTTTCAAACCTTTAACTACTGGTTAAGAAGGGGAAAAAAGGAGGTACCAAGGAGGTAAAAGGCAAGGTTTTAAAATGTTTCTTTCACTTGAGGTCTTATCTTCAGGAAGTAGTGAACTGCTCACTGAATTAATGTGTGTTTACATCTATGCTCTGGTAAGCATGATAAAAAGTCACCAGAGTACTGTGAACAGCTTAAAATATACGAACGTTGAAAGCAATGCTGGTTACAGTAGGTAATAAAAACTACTGAGAATCGTGTTTATTAAGCTTTCAAATCACTGCATGCTCTGAAGTTCTAAAATGAGCCTGCTGAACTTCTCATGTTATCTCTAGTCGATGAACATTTAAGACTTTGACCTTTGCTGGTCACTGCACCCTACTGTAACCCTATAAAATATAATGGATTTCGCTGAGTGCATGCAAGTCATGCATGCCAGTAAAAACCAGCACAACTTCTTACAAGAACGAAGTTATACAAGAATTAAAAAAGAATCAAGGAACAAAAAGGACATGTGAAAATACAGCCAGGCCTTGACGCTTTATGACAGAGAGTCAGACAGCTGAAATCTTACCCATCCCCCACTACTAGCCAACCCTCTCCTTTAAAGCTAGTACACGTTGGATCTATGTTCGAACTGGCACTCAAACCCTGGAGCTTTCATCCCAGGTATATTAGATTTTACAGAAATTTTGAAAGCGGAGAAGGAGGATGCTACCCATTATACACAAGCGATGTATGCTGCTGAAGTTTTTCCTTACTTTTTATAACCAAGATACAGTTTTATTAAGGTATCTGGTTTTAACTCCACCTCATCAACATTGGCATTTTCATCTTCCAAAACCTACAAGAAATAAAACAAACAAATAAATAAATACTCATTAATATATTTTGCTGAATGATAAGCAGGTCACAAAATAGCAAGAGTACTTACAAGCAGTTTTGATTTCAACAGTATCTGTAGAACTTGTGCCAAGATATCCTACAAAATCACAGAAAATATTATCAATGCAGAGAGACAGCACTTATCTCTAACTTAAAAAACTTCAACAATAAGACATATTTAGACTAAGAACGAGTGAGCGCAGGACACTGCAAATGAGTGAAAGAAAAAACCAGTAAAAACGTAGTTCACAGAAATAAAATTTAGTAGGCCTTTTTTGGGCATTAGGACATATTGCCCTTGTGGTCAGTCCAATAAAATAAAATTCTTTAGAAAGTCCAATTCCAAACAACAGATTTTTCCAGTGGTGGTTTTAGGAGCTATTCTGTAAGCAGATTTGTAAGCCTAAGAAACGATTTTTCCCACACCATGCAAATATAGATACGATGGCAAGCTTAAACCTCAGAAAGCAAGCACCCTCTGCTTTCTGATTAACGTATTTTCCTTTTCTTGCTTACTCCAGAGATCTGTTCTGGTTACTGACGCTGGTCGGTCACTCAGATGGCTGCACTACTGTCAATGTTCTACGCAGGCTTGCAAAGCTGCTATTTTACTACAGTGGAAATCTTCTGGGTTTCATGCAGTTAGTTTTCAGCTGTATAAAAGAGTTTTATTCTGGTCCAACCATAATTTGGGCCAAATATTTATCTTACATAAACAAACAAATAAATAAATAGATCTGCAAACAAGAATCTACAACATATAATAAATGGCAACCCCGTAAGACTTCTGGGTTTGCTGTAAACCATCGGCAGCAGTAACTTTCCAGATATGCATTTCTAAAAGTAAAGACCTTGCTGACTAGGAATTGCCTAACTTCCCGTAAGTCCCAGCAGACTGGATTCAAACCTAGTAGTACAGGGCGCTGATGCCAACTAAACTGTGGGCCATAAAGTCTACCTGGAAAGAAAAGGAGGGAACCTTTTCCACAAGAGTGAGCTGATGAAACCACAGACTTTACTACATTCATGTATACAAGCCCTGACATGTAAAGAATGTATGCGCAGATCAATCATTTAGGGAAAATGCTGGTTTTCCTAGAATATTGTCTTTTAATATTAAAACGTACATAGTGAAACACTGAAACTTACTACCACAGCTCAGCAGGAAGCCAGACAATTCACTCTAGTCATGAACAGGAGTATATACTAAGATTCATCAGAAGACTAGGCAGTTATGGTTACAGGGAAGTAAACCAGGACAGCAAGTTGACCAAGAGTCTCCTTCAGGACAGAAACCTAGTCTGGCTTCAAGCATGTCTAATCCCAATTTCTTAACAATAGCAGGAGGAGCCCTGAAGACCTCAAGACTCGTTCACAACAATGTGGTAAAACGTGCAAAGTCACTACCATTTTTATTTGAGTACTGTCCGTCAGCTGCTGCACGGTATAGGCATCTTCTGTGTTGTACTGCAGTAAAATCGCCATCTGGAATGTGGATGCCTAACAGATCCAAGAAAAGAGAATGAAGGGAAGAGGGGGGAAATCAGAAAATGAGAATGAACATACATACTTTCTGAATTTGAACATCCTGAAATTCACCAGTTAAACACATAAACTGGATTATTTGGGTAACAGAGACTAGCCAACTAGTGCTAATCATTACACAATACAGAAAAATCTGGTGTTACCTATAAAACCGGAACTCTACCTTCCACCATTATCTAAACATAAACTCTAAGATTATGATCATTTAACTAGCTGCAGACACTTCACCAAATCTTCTACTACGGTGTCAAAGCCTTATCTTTCTACTTGCTAATATAATTTTAAATTATTTTCCTCTGTCATCCCTGACTTACCCATTCAGTCTTCATTAAAACCTACACGGACTACTGAATTCATCCTCCCAACTCCAACAGAATAATGAAACCAAACTTATAAATAAGGCAGCCATCAGTGGCTTATTCACATCTATCACCACAGGGTTAACATATGTCGATGACAAGTTCAAATTCTGAGATTACCCTGTTTCTTCTCACTGTTGTGAACTCCCCTCCCCTGTCTACTTTTTGAAAGAAAGCAGACAGGAAAGTATGAGCAGCACGAGATCTTTTGCAAAGAGGTTGCAGTTGTCTCACACAATGCAGTTCAACACCTGTTTAAACCCACAAGTAATGTATTCCCTTTTCTAAGTCAATTTTCTTTTAAACATAGATCTTAAGTATCAGTATGGTAAATAAATAAAACATATAATACAGGTTCTATTAATCATAACAGCAACAAGCATCTGGGGAGGGCTCACATTTGTGTTCACTTCAGTAATACACAGATCTGTAGCCATCAGGTCTTGCATCTGTGCTTTGGTTTATTTAAAGACAGCAGCATTATTCACAGGAATAAAGCTAATGAATGCATGTGAGCGTGGTATATAGTAGCAAAACATATGTGTGTATACATACATACGAACATACACCCTCCCTCCCCCCGGCAATTAAGGAATAGAATGATTTAAAATACTTAACTGTAATACTTCATTACATACTGTTAATGAATATTTTGACATACAAATAAAATACAGCGCAATTCACTGTATTACCTATTAAAATTAGTTTGTGTGCGGGCACAGGTATTCACGCGAACTCCACTACTTCAACATCTAAATACTTCATCATTTTAAACACATTTATCTGCACAATGGTCCTTTAAAGTAAGGAAGAGCAATTATCTCCAAATGAGGAGTAAACAGGCTGAGCAGCTCATGCAGATAATATAAGAGCAGCGAAGCAGAGCATGAATGCACGCCTTTTAAACGATCAGCTGTATCCAGTGCTCTGAATGCAATAATCACCAAGTGTTTCTATTGGCATGGCCTTATCCTTACCTGTAACGTGTATCTATTTTTGAAACAGTTGGTAACCAATTCCCCTTTGGACAGCTGATACAACCATGTTAATTTTCTTCCACTATGACGACTGGCATAAAATGCAGTAAATCTCTGATAGCTCCGCTCTAACTGTATGAAAACAACAACAATAAATAAATAAATAACATTATTTACATTCATTTACCATTACTAGAACATGCTCTGGAACCAATAAAGGGGAATAAAATCTGATCACCCTCAACTACCATGTTGTCTGAATAAAACAAACAGAAATCCAAAGTATTCAAATTCCTCAGACTGGATGAAAACTTCCCCTTGTTACGAATTTCCCTCTTAAAGTGTCATTAGCACCACAAACCTAAACAGACATTTAAGTTCCATTCTTCCCTTCATGATACACTAAGCAAGGCTAGAAAGATTTCTTTTAACCACCTTCATCCTCCAGGTAACAGCCCTTAAACTTACTTTTCATGTCAAGTATCCATGTCTTGTCTATTCTGGATAAGCACTCAACAGAAAACTAATGATTATAAATATCTAAAGGTTTTATCGGACAGAGCTGAAAGCAATGGCAAGGAAGTTTCTTAAATAAAAGTATACACAGAAAAATACCCTAACAAAGATTTGCTTCAGTTACTGTTGAATGTTTTGAAGACAGATTCATTAACCAGGGTCTTTCCACAGGAGAACACAGTTACATATTTCACACTGTTCTCTCTTACTACCTTACTCACTTGTCTTGTTCCAAATATCCTCCAGCCAAGTAGGGAAACACCAGAGACACTTCCAGTCCTCTCTGACACACAACAGAACAGGAGGAGACACTAGCCTTGTAAAATAAATTTCTCGCATGATCATTCCGTGTTTGGATGAAAGAAGTGCAAGCGCCTCACCTCAGATGGCAGAGCAAACGTGCAGGACTGCTGGAACGGCCACGATCCAGAACTCAGCACCTGGATGCTGAAATCCACTGGAAGAGAGGTGAAGAGGCTGAGCTGCATTATACCCCTTGCTCCCACCCCCTCTTCAAACACGCAGTCCCAGTTCCAACACAAACAAGAAACTGTTCTGCGTTTTGCTCAGACTAACGTGGTGAAAAACCATTAAACAATATGTATTTTTTTTTTTTATTCAGACCATAAAACCAACAAATTGATGTAAGATGTCACTGCAGTTGGAGAGCTTTAGATTTACTGTCACAGACACTCAATTTTCTCTCATTTGTAGAAGTTATTACCCTGTTTCTATCCCCACAATGGATTTTTCTTTTAACGTGCAAGTATAAAAAGTGTAAGCGTTCGCTTTTATGGGTAGCTAAAACTTATCACTCCGCAGTACACAACTGCACGAATAAATATTTCACGTTTACACTTGTAAGGCATTTTGGGCAAGTCAGTAAGAATAATACAAAAACTAAGTCAAATTTAAGCCTGACAATACACAACTCTAAATGTAATCCATCAAATTAGTTATCAATCCTTTAAAGAACTTGTTTCAATGCAGATTCAGTGCTCCAATGAAAAAAATATTTCTTTATAAAAAGGGATCGGGCTGTCTAACAACCTAAAACACAACATCCTTCTTTCCTTAATACTTTTAGACAGTATGAACTTAAGTCATGTTGTGCTCAAAATCAAAACTGTTTAAGGAAAAATACCTTCCCAATTAAAAAAAAAAAGGGGAAAGAAAAGACAGGATTCAAATTAATTTAATTGCCTACCTAAACATGAGCTGCAAAATCAGGAAGAGGCTACCCATAACAGAAGATACAAAGTGCTATTAGAATGCAAAGTACAGATCTAAAAGACTAATATAAAAATCCTAGCTATCTTTGTCAAAATAATATTAACTAACTTCTGGGGCTATGATGTCCAAATCAAATGTTTCCCTCAGTTAGCTCTACAGAAGTAAGAGGAAGCTAAACTACTCCACAGTAACTTAGGTAAATGTATTACTTACAATCTAATGGTTCTGAATTAGTCAGGTGCTTTTTAAACTGCTCATTCAAGTCCTTGCTTACACCAATATCTTGGAACATCCGCTGCAGCTTGGAGGTATACTCAAAACCACAAGCTTGCTGTATTTTAAAAGCAGAGATAGGTCAGCAAGACACATTTTTGACATTGAAGAATGAGAAGAACAAAGTATTGGAGCCTACATTCTAAAAAGAAGACGTACAAAGTTCAGTATTTCCGTTACTCAAAGGGCTGATCCCAACTAGACATGCTCTTTAACTGTTACAAAAACCTGAAGAAAATTTGTTTAAAAACAAAGCAAAATACACAATGGAACAGACTACTAAAAGAGTATTATTAGATCATATTGTGCTTGACCCTGAATGAGCAAGGGTTAATGAAATTAAGCAACTTTTCAGCAGTCATTCCCTTGGGTAATTATATCTGTGCCATTCATTTGGATAACAATAATTAAGCTTAACTCCATCAGACAGATGTGCACTACAAGCTCCTCCTAGGAGTTAAAAAAAAAAACAAGGAAAATATCTAGGTTGTGTATTTTTCTGTTTCTATAAAATAACGAAATGAAATACATCAATGCTTTCCAAGGCAGCCTAAAGATCTGTAATATGGTAGATCATGGGACAGTCATGGAATACTCACTTTTAGTTTAGAGATCATGCTTGCCTCAGCATCATCACTAGCACTGTTCTGATGTACGAGCCTTTTTGCTAGCATTTTAGCATAGAATTTTTGAAACACATCTTTATCCTCAATGTACTTGAAGACAACCATCTGGAAAAGCCAAGATAATTTTTAAGAAAAAAACTATTTAAGCATTTGTCTTGAAAAAGCTGTAGCAGTAGCTACTTCATTTTGAACTATTCATTACTATTTTAAACACATTGACTGTATATTCCACATGTACAGCCTTATATACACACTACATATTTATTCATATATGTAATTATATAAAAACATACTGTAGAAATTATATATTTTATACTTTATATGTGTGCATAAAAATGAAGTAAAAGACTAAATTCCATTTGGCCACTTCAAATTTGCTGTATAGGGCTTTTTTAAAAAATTAAAATAATACTACCAACAAGTCACACAGAGATGGAGATTACTACTGAAAAGCTGAAATATTAAGTAATGAAATCAAACACACAGAATAAAATGTTTTCTCTCATGTGACTTGTGTGACAATCAAATATTACTACTTGTCAAAGCTTACACAAGAGAACTGTATTTATAGACATCTTACCACTTGATTGAGTGTATCTTCCAATTCTGCTTCTTCTGGATTCTTTGAGCTGCAATTAAAGAAATGCATTTTTAATGAGTCCCAAAACTGCTGAATTAAAATAAGATACGGATGTATATGGAAGTCTCATAAGTAAAGGAACAGAGATTGAGTAGTCCCGGGATCAAAGACTCTTTAGCGAGGAAACGGTGTAATGAAATGAACGCTTCTCTTAACTACTCCACACGCTGAAGTGCACAATTTTTAAACAATAGGTTGAAGTCCTGATAGCCTGATACTTCTCAGGATTTATGGGCTCAAACATGGATCTCTCTCTTCCTACCTTTTTTCTGCTGCTAAATGCTATCTTAATTTCTTATCTTAGATAGCTCAGAGAGCTAGTTCTTGAGAGAGCGCTCAGATGGCACCACACTGTTTTCCTCCATATCATGCTTGTCCATCAGGCATACCCCAAATCTACCCTGCAGAAAGCTAGTATTTATAAGGAGGAAAATAAGTCAATTGCTGAAGAGAGGAAGGGATGGGAAGGGAAAATTGAGCAAGTTGTTGTGGTTTTGGGTTGTTTGGTGGTGGGTTTTTTCCTTCCCAAAACAGCTAGATAAGTTGCCAGTGACAAAACTGACACCAATCCAGTATGAACTGAACTGGTATCAACCCTACGTATGAGCTGCTGAATCATTTGAAGCCAAATACCTTCATTAAATTATGAACCTTGAGAGGTTAGAAAGCAGTTTTTGTCCTCCTCCATTTCTGCCCAAATGGAAGAACATAGGAGAAAACAACAGGTGGAAGGCATGAGTTTTAATGGAAAAAGAGAATGCGCGTCTTTTCCTTACAAGATGTAACACAGCTCAAATTCTGGGGAATAAACACACACCTAAAAACCCCCTTCTGTATCATTTGAAAATAAAACTTAGTTTCCTATAAGGAAAGAAAGGACTTAGGATCTTTTATTATTTCCCCCCCTCTTCTTTAGAAAAGAAAAGCAAACTCCATATAATCTTTAGAACCAGTCCTACTGAAATTTTTGTATGCAGAATTTGGTATAATTGATTTCTCTTGAAACACTAAGCTCTGTTTCTGAAGACACGATATAAAACCCCATATGCTAAAACCTTTTAAAACTAAAGCCAACCTGAAATAATAATTTGTCTTTGAAGACGTACCTTTTCTTTAGTAAAGAGTCACAGTATCGTGCCAGTAGCTCTGGGGATTTACTGGATGATTGAGCCATTTTTGTCACTGCATTATTATTTATAAATCGACCACAAGCCTATAGATCACAAAAGACAGTAAAATTTTGAGAGACAAAACACCAAAAAACCCCCAACATTTTCACTGTACGCCACTACATATACTTACTTTGTCTAGTGCAGCCACAAAGCCAGCATCATTGTTGAACGCAGACATGACTAAAGCATTATATTTCTTATGGACATCCAACACTGTCTGTACATACATTTTTGGATCCTGCAATAAAGAGATATTGGTTTTTGCAACCCACTGACCTTCTGCTTCCTCCAAAATGTAGTTACTCACTGGCCTAAGCAAATTCTTTTGGAGAAAGTCTACAAAGTACTACAAATATTTTAAAGGTACAACAGTAATCCAGACTAGTTTAAGTCTTATGTCCAGGACTGACTTACATTAGCACAAGCTTTCATTTACAGCAACCAGAGCACAGAGTGTACTACATCATATAGTACAAAAGACGACAAAACCACTTACTCAACCATTGCAAACATTTCCAAGGAGGACGTTTTCAAAGACGTAAACTTAATTTGAATCACACCCAAGAGAGCTGGACAATCATAAAATAGCAGTTGCTACAGAAGAAACCCTCGAAATAAATCTCTCTAGTAAGAATGTAACGGGTGTATCCCCAATAGGTGCATCTTAGTACAGAGACCTCAGTCATTGCTGATAGTTCTGAAAAGTTATCTGCTCAACACCCAGTGGCAGCAAAATGCCAGTAACACCAAGTTTATGGCACTCTGAGATTGAGTCCTATGTGCAGTTACTGATCTCTGCATCTCGATAAAGATGGAGCAGAGTCAGAGTAGGAACAGCGAAGGGCAACTAAAACACCAGGCAGACAAGGCAGCTACTACACAACAGACTAAAAATGCTAGAAGTCTTCAATTTGGAGATCAGAATTTTGAAAGAGCACATGACCAAGGCTTACAAAATCAGAACGATTTAAAAGACGATCACTAACAGCCGCATTTTCTAACTATAAGGCATTTGATGAAAGTGATAGGAAACAAGTTTAAGACAGATAAAGTAAAGAACATCTTTATATATAAGGTAGTGGACTTCTGGAACTTGCCGCCACAGGAGGTTGGTGGAAGCAGATAATCTTAGCAGGTTCAAGAGCAGATTAGACAAACTCACAGACCACAGCTTCACAAATAAAAACCTAAAGGACTGGGCACGGAGGTATTCCTGTAACATTCCTATCATAAGAATTCTGGATGCTGGCAACAAATGGCAAAAGATGGGCAGGGTTGTATCAGGATCCTGAAAAACATTTCCTGTTGCCACAGAAGGCAGACACAGACTACATGGACCATCAATCTAACGCCAGGCTTGAGATAAAGAACTGAAATTAATGAGAACTTCCCAGACAAGAAATTCAAGTGGACTTGAAGGACATTCAGAAAGGCATCTACTGATTACAATGACTTCAGAAAAAATAACCAAAGGCACAAGACCCAGTAATCTTCTTAGTGAAGAGCAGTCTAGTTAATATTGTTAATGGAGTCTAGAGCACAACTCATTCTGCAGTAAAAGTCTAAAATAGGTCTGATGAGTCGAGCTGGTATGACTATTTCTCTCCACTGACTACAGAGAAACTGAGAAGCATTTGCTCAGCTGATTATTTGTTTAGACACAGTACAGATAAACAAAGTTAGGCAGAATCAATCCTGCCTAAGCATGATAGAGGGCTGAACAAGGCCGTGATGAATAGCAATACAGTGGTGTGAAGGATAGTGGAAGAAGAGGCAAGATGGTTCCCAAGGGAGACAGCCAGAGATACTTCAAAAATGAAGAACAAATTTGTGGAAAAAGAAAAAGAACAACAGGGAAAGATGAGGAAACAAGAAAAAGTGTCCTGATCACGCAGACTTTTGGAGTAAAAAGAACTAATACATACAAATCTCAGGCTTCCCCTCTCTCAAAGACAACCTAATTCCTAGAGAAAGACCTTTCATTTTTCTGGGAAATTCTTCAAGGCCTAAACACAAAGAAACTCAAGAGCGATGACCACCAGGGGGATGTGTGAGCCATGGAGCACATCTGATTTCAAAACTTTCAAATGAAGCTGAAGATCCCCAAACTTACTTCATGATGCATAAAAGATCAAGGCTGCTAAAAAGCTACGCACTTAAAACTATAGAAGTGAACACTACGCACATGTAAAGCATTTTAATCTGTGCCAAAACCTAAAGTTTTTACTGTTCTCCATGCAGTCATGACTGCTTTAATGATACTAGTATGAAGCTATTTCAAGAATATCGGACTCCAACAACAGGTTAAAATGAATTCTGTTAAAAATCAAAGTTAAACTCCATTTTAAATAAAATTTACCAGAATCTATATTCTATCCTAATTTTGCTTTGTGCAATGTTTCATTCTTTTTTTTTTCCTAGAAAACATCATATCGTCCACAGACAAAAAGGTTATCAAACAGTTTAAACAACTTAATGTTGCCAAGATTCAACCCTAACCTATACAATATTAAGTCTGAAATTACAATTATGGGATAAAAATCAAGCAAGCCAATTATATGGCTAAACAACCACTGTATTGCAGAAGACCTGACCTGCTCCTTATATTGTAAACTCTCCAACCATTTCAATTATCTCTTCCTCTTGCATTTCTCATGCTTTTCCAAATAGAATAAAGCCATCCACCAAAAAACTAAAACCAACAGAAACTTCCTCCACACAGTCCCATCCAAGTCAGAAGTCTGTAAGATGACAAAATAAAATACAGCCCACTGGAGATAAGGCTTCCTGAAACAGTGGACTTTCAGGTGTATCTGGAAGTGTAGTATGCTGTATTTGCACAGCCAGCTTTCCGAACAGCATGACAACCTGACAGAGAACAAAAACTCAGAAGGGAAAAAAAAAAACCCCAAAACACCCCCACAGCTCAAAGAGTAGTAACACAGTGATGTGACTGACTGTTGGTTTAAGCCTACTATCAACATTTGAGAATTGCCTCACTAATTAAATCAATGAGAGGGAAAACATACGCAAACTGCAATCAGGACGGATTCACCCTCCTCTAATGTAAAACTGGCAGCAACCACACACAGACTTATTTTCATAGGATACTTGCATTTAGAGCAGCTTCTCCACATTTCTCAATTGCAGCTAGACCCTGATTATGAATGTGGGTTTCCAAAAGTTTTTTCAGCTCTCCAAGGCCATCCTGGATTCGAGATACAAGGTTATACATGCGTCCCAAGTCTGGAAAAAAAAAAAAGGAAAAGAAAAAAGAAAACAAAAAGGAAAGCCAACATCTCCCATTGCTACATAAATCTCAAGAAGAAAAAACCAAAATTATAGAAATACATTTACTCGCGATTTCTAGTTTTCATAAATTTAAAAAGGGGCAATGATTTAAAAATGGGAGTTAAAACCCTCTTATTTAGATGAAGTTTTGAAGTGTTACCATGAATTAGGACTGTCATTAGCGTTACTGCTGGCTGTGGTAAGAGTGCAACATTCTCCAGCTGATCGCCGTCTTTTAAATCTTATTCTGAACAGCACAGTTCTTGGAGATCTAGTACCACCTGTAGCCTTTTGTATGTTAACACTTCTACTTGGGGCAGCATCAGTGGTAACAGTTGGAAATTTGAGGCAGAATGTTGTGTATTGATGCGACCTTATCAGATAACCCGGAACATTATAAACCAAATTTCCTCCAATAAAGCACTGTCAATAAAGCAACCTCTTAAAAAATATTTCAGTAACTGCTTACCAGTAGAAATAATTGTATCTCAAGGCAAGAAAGTGTTCTGAAATCATTACCATGAAACAAAACTAACAAAGGCAAAAACAAATTGGACGCCATTTCACATCAGAGCTTCATATTAAAATCTCACCAACTTTCAGCCAAGACTTTCCAAAATTAATTAGTAATTTTGGAAATTCTAATATTGAAGAAGGTTTTGTTTTCATTATTCATTTTCAACAGGGCGAATGCTTTGTACTTTCTGAGTGCAGAACGCTTTTACTTGTTGTTTGGGGTTTTTTTAAAGCAAACTTTAATATGGCCATAAACCAGGTACACAAACCCACTACTTGCCTCTTGTAATCTTGCCCTCACTGAACAGGTACTCAAGCGAAACAGTAAACAACCAAATTAGTTACTGTAAACTAATGAGGACATTTCACCTTGTTGAATGCATCTTAAGGCTGTCAGCTGCATCTAGCACTTCTAAACTGTAAGGACTTCTCTGAAGGGTTTATGAGTAATTTATTATCACCTGAGGATTATCAGATTAAATAAAACAGAGCAATCAAGCAGCTGTATCACTACCTAACTCTGAAATACAACACACAGAGCTTGATGCCTTTAATACCGAAGTAATGACATCTCTATTCAGACCTGTTTCCGTATAATGCTTTCCATTCCTTAGAATTTTGGCAAGCTCAAACTTCTGGATTTGAAAAGCAAATATTTTTTCTTTCTGAAAACCACACTTGCAACCTCATGTTAAACGTATGTAACAACGTAAGAATGCTGTTTTCTTGCCTACAGAAGTTTACAAAAAATGTAGGAAAATAATAGCATGCATAGATATAATAAGCTGTTGCCAGACCTACCCACGAATAAGGGTTCACAGGCTGGTCTATCAGGATGTCTGTATTTGGTGAAGTATGGAAGAGATGCTACAAAGCCTCAAGGAAGATTTACACAGTAACCCCACCTAAATCATCACAGCCTGCTCCCAACAAATATAATTATTTCCTATAGGTATCATACTGATGTGAATAGGTAACACATGACAAATGTGCCCTACAACCTTTATAACTAGTTGCACAACACAAAAAGTTACAGAACACCAACAGGAGTGGCCTGTGATACGATATGCTTAACATACTTCACATGGGAGGACCTCAAAACCAGCATACTTTCAAGAGCAAAGCAATAAAGATTTTAATCAAGAGCAAGAATTAATCGAGAGTGAACTGATTATAGTGATTAAAGAATGAATGCTCAAAGAATCTTCCAAAATACACATTTTCTACCTTGAGACTTCAGGAAACTTAAAAAGGGCCAGGGAACTAGTGTAATTTGCACAAGTGAACTCCGGTAAGAGAAAAGAAAAGAAGAAAAAAAAAAAATCAGGCATTTTAAAATGCCTAATTAATCTTAGAAATAACCCAAATGAAAGTAAAACCAAAGACAAGACAGTGCTCAAGACACAAGGTACTTATTTTCCTTTTTTACCCCAACAACCTTAGGGAATTGCATCACTACGGTAAGTGACTGTATCAAAGGTTCACATAACTCATGAGCTTGATAAAGGGGAAAAAAACCAAAGCCTGGAAAGGTCTCCTAAATCCAGAAAAATTTTCTTGTTCATGCTATCACTATTTCTATTGTCAGAAGACATTTATAAAGTCATTTTACTAGTCAACACCTATCTGTATCAAAAACTCTTCCAATTAGAGAGTGAATACATTTATTTACAAACATAAACAACAGCTGACTCTTAAATACTAGTACAGGATAAAAATCGTCTATTTACATTTGAAGCAGGTAATTTCTGACCTATTGATCACGCTGAATTGTCCTTTTCTATTTTAAAGCATCTCTTAGCTACCAGCATGATGATTACAGTAATTACTCATAGTTGGTCTTTTAAGGTCGATATAGAAAAAGGTAGAGCCATAGTTGCAATTCACAATTCTCAAACAGTATCATCAATAGTAACTTAATCATACTATCCCTTAAATTCTGTCACTTTCTTAAAAGCAGTATTTCAGCTATGGAGCCTTGCTTTGTCTTCCTGTATAGATTTAATTAATTCCCCAACTGGAAAATCAGAAACATCATTCATCCTTACAATCTGCACGAGGCTCGGGAACTATCTGGCCCTAGTTTTGACTGTTATTTTGTGCTAAGCATTAACTCCTGAAGAAACTCATAAAACCCAATACAACTGACAATTCCTTAAAGATACCCAAACTCTAATAATCTTTACCTGTTTTAGAGGAATCACTGAAGAAATCTGTATTCTATGTGTTCTATGTGTATGAAGGTATAAACTCCATCCATCAGTGGCACTAAAGACTCATTTCCACAGCTAGAATTATCTCATCAATTAATAATTTCCACCCTTGTGCTCTATATGCAGTTCTATACAGCCATGTTAAGAGAAATCCAAATTAGTGCTGTTTCGCCTTAATATTTGGGATTGGAGTAGGCTTCTTGAGGCAGTATCCCCAGCCATCACAACTTAATCAAAACTTGCTTGTCAATCAGCTTAGCATCTATCTTCTCTCTTAATCTAATTCCTGAACAAATCACACACAGCTATCACCAGAATTTACATTATTCACAAATCATCAGGAAGGAGTTCTAAGCCTACAACCAACGTATTAATCTCCTTACCTTCATTTTTGTCAGCATCCAACAAATTCTGAAACTCTGTATGAAATATCTCCAGATGTTTTTCAATAAGTACTTGCTCACATTTTCGTGCTAATTCATCTTGTGTGCTCTCATGGAGATATACCTGAACTCTACGCTGTTCCTCAAGAAGGCGAGCTTCAGCCTACAGAACAGAGACATAAACATGAAACCCATATGGAAGGCAGAACAGAAATCCAACATCAGAAAACACATGACTATTTAGTAAATTGATCCAGAAAAAAAACCCCGCAAAGTTCTCACTAATGTAGTGTTATGGTCCACCTACTTAAGCAGTTATTTTTCTGCGAATAACAATATACATATGGAATTGATAATTGATGATATTATATACTGCTTTAACGGGAGTGAGGATCACAGCAAGACTGTGTTCCTGTTGCTTCTGAACAAGAAATTTACAGACAGAAATCTGCTGTCAGAAAAAGAGAAAGCTGCTGACGTGAGACACTGGCAGTTTTAGCATCAGCAAGCTCTCCAGCTACAGAGGTAGTTTTGTTTAAGACAATCATGAATATATTTCATGCCTCTACAAAACTAAAAGGCACAAAGCTACAATTTAACAGTATGCCCATGACAAATTTATTTGAATGTTCTCATCCACATTCTTACACAGAAAAGCTTCCCAATAACCTACAATCATTTAAATTATACTAGCATTTAATTCGGCGCATGAAATGCTACATACACGTCTTCCCAGCAAACCAAAATTCTAAATGCCACTCGAGGAACAGTACTTATGCCAAAATGTAAAACTGAAGTTGTTTATGTAACAATTATTTCTATTTTGTTTCCAAAAGTGTTAAAGATTTGCTTTACAAGCCATCTGTAATTGCAGCGTATTAGGGATAAAGTGCATACATCCCCTTATCAGTCCAAATTATTTAAATTAATAATGTCATCAAGAGAAGGAAATTAAATTAATGCATTTTCCTAGTATTTTAGAATATCAACTAAGCATGGAAGATTATATTATGGACAAAAAAAAGAAAAACAATTTCATTGTAAGTGCCCTTCATCATACACGGACAGCTTTAATCTCTCCCACTGTTAGCTTCACTCATTTGTGTAATAATTTTACACTTAGCTCTTGTGAAATTGTCCTGGCTTACTGTTCCCTAGAGTTAAACCAGTACAGGTCAAAACATGGGAAACAAAACCAACAAACGGTTTGGGAAGGGATATAAGGTCATGCTTCAGAGCACTTGCCAGTTTCTTACCACTAAAGAATAATAATCAGCTTCCTTAATGACAGCAAATAGCAGCAAATCTTTCTGATGAGTGCTGGAAACCGGGATCAGACTAGTAGGACTACTTACCTTATGTTTAAACAGTTCTGTATTTCTGTAGCTGAGGAAATTCTGCCACTTCTAATGCTGCTTCTTAAAATATCCTTAGACCTTCACTTTTAATGTTAATAGTCAAGTCTCACTTTGAGCTCCTTTATGAAAATAAACATTCACTCTGACTTCAAATTTGCTTATACTCTCTCACTTTTTGTGCTCTTACAATTCCATTTTCCCTTTAAAGTCATATTTCAGAAACAAGGGAAAAATAATTAGTTTACACAACAGTATCTTTGGCTGCTCTAACTACAAAGATCAAAAGTTCAGTTTGAGACTTTATTTCAAGGGACAGTCTTAAGAAATACTGACCTTTTTCCCTACAGCACATCAGGCCATGCCAACTTTACTCATGAGTTCTGGCCTGAGAAGAAAAATTCACAATCCTTCTAAACTCAGTAAGTCTACCTGTGTAACTACATACACATACCCTAATTCTAATTAAGACTTCATTGAGTATTCTACAAGAAACAAACAGAATTCTACTATATCATGTAACTTTGATGTTATGTTGGTGTGCACTAAGGTACTCCAACAGGTTTCTTTTTGGTTTTATTTTGCAATGCTATTTATCCCCAATTAGAACTCAATGCACAGTGCTTCAGTGAGAAAGTCAAGTAAGCAAACTAATAGCAGATTACTTGGTTCATAGTTCGTACTCCCAACAGCTGACTTTTAAGGCCTTCTTACTGCTAGTATGCTGTGTGACTGCTGGCATTTAAGCTGTTTCATAACAGAAAAGAACCCTAATTCTAGCAATATCTGAGTAATAATCATGGGGAGTTCCACCCAGGTCCAAGCATTTGAGTGGCATGCAAAATTACAATACCAAAGCAAAAAAAAAAAAAAAAAAAAAAAAAGGTTTTGGGCTGTTCAGAGTTCACTATGACACCTGAGATTTGAATAGTAAACTAGTTCCAATAGGTAGCAAGTGCAGTGTGTGGAGAAGTTAGCCACAGAGATTGTCTTTATTGAGCCATTGGCATTCAAAGTCANCACGAAACTGCCTTGTCATGTTTAAGTAAAAAATGTTAAGAATTCCTTATGCATAATGAAGTAAGATAAAACTGAAGGACAAACCTATCTGAATTTTAAATTACTAGTTCTGAAAAATTGCACGATGTCTCTTGATCTTTCCAGTAGAGCATGCAGACTACAGACTTCAGACAATTTGTTCCAGTGAACTACCTTTTAACTTCAATTCATAAGTTTTCCCTTTCCATTAGGTCACATCCCTTAGTTTGTATCATTTTGCAAGCTCTGGTCATAATTACTGTAGTCTAATACGCATCTTTTTCAGTTTCATCAATTAAATCCCAGGAAATGAGTAATGAAAACATTTTCTTGTTCAGTCTGATTTCAGTGTATGCACATTATCTGTAAGGAGGTTCCAAGACAGCCCAAACAGCTTGTATACAGCTCTAGCAGAGCAGAGACTTACATGCGTTTTCAGCTTCAACATCAGCTTCAAGCAAAGCAAGTTGCTCTTTTGTGGATTTTTGAAGTCTTGATGATTGTTTGGGGTACTAATAAGTTAATTTCTACTTGCCAGTAATCTCTAGTTCTTGAAACAGCAATGAACTTCAGACAGCTTTTTACTGTGCCGTACCAAGGAAGCCTGAATGAGCCAGTCATTCACATTATGAATGACCGAAATTCCCTTACTCTGTTTTTATATATATTTTAGGATGAAAGTAAAGACAAGAAATTGAAAGGGAAGTAGCAAAATTCATTAATTCAACAACAATAGAAAAGTAAACATAGGTAGGTCTGGGAACTACCGGGCAACTACCCCAACGCACTAAAAGCAGGATTAATTTTATGTGTTATTTCTAGGACTTTCCCACCCACCCCCAGCTTTTTTTTAGTAAATCATTGACTTTAATGCCAAGACTCAGACAGGATGTGCTCTGTGGCAGAGTTACGCAAAAGAAACACAAAGATACTGCAGGGAACGATGTGTATCTGCTTATTACATACTCAAAAGCTCTCTTCTTTTTTTTTATTAAATTGAAAGGGAGAAAAAACAAGCAGCAATTCAGAAAGTGAGGAAATGTGCTGAGAAAAATATATAAAGTAGCACTTGTCCAAGATGGAAGATGACCCATCTATTTCACATCCAGTAAGACTGACCCAGTAACCAGGCTAAAAATAATCAATATGTATCCACTTCGCTCTTAATTGCCCTTTCTGGGATCCCACAAACCAGGGAGTACCCAAGAATTTAAATCCAGCCTCTTGTTGATCAGAAGTATTGTGTAGGGTTCATTACATTAAAATACTCTGACAGAATTAAAGCTAATAAATGATCTACTTCCTTGGCCTGCTTGCTCAGAAGGAGATTTCAACGTCCCAACACACAGTTCTTTGTATAGGAATAGTAAACTTGTAGGTCTAAAGCAGAATGACTATTTTGGTGTGTTGAAGTCTAACAAAATCTGAATTTATTTTAACATTCTCTTCTGTTTTGCCCATTAAGAAAGTTTGAAATTTTCATTGTATTTACTGAAATACACTAAAGAGACAAGCTTCGGACCAGACAAACACAGAAGCAAATCACCACAGGGAAAAAAAGAGCTAACTGTTTCTCTAAAATAATCAGCATTTTAAGAAACTGATAATAATAGCCAAGAATTTATATTACTTTACCTCTAAAAAACACCTGTATCCAGAAAATAATCACAAGGCTTATTTAACAACTTACCTTCTTCATGTACTCTGTGACTGGGTTCTGTTGCAAGAATTCAGTGCTTTCACGTGTATAAAATCTCTCTGTGTCTGCAAGAAACTGAGATTCAAAGGATTCTTTATAGACAGTTAGTGTAGGTCCTTTTGCAAATGCATCATCTTCATTCAGCCCCAGCTCCACTATTAAAAAAAAAAAAGTAATGACAAAACTGTCTTTTATGAAGTGGTCTCTTGCAAATAAACAGGTATCCTCCTTCTAACTTACATGAAAGTAATCAACTGGGACAGTATCAGAACTACTTTTTGAAATATACATTAAAATATGCATTTTAAAAATAAGCAGTACAAAACATTACTCATGTAAACTGCACTTTTTGATACATTACTAGATGGATGATAGGATTTGGAAAACTTCACTCTCAAAAGCTAGTTCAAATTCCCCTTCCATTTCTTCCTCTTAGACTTTCAGATCATATGCACTTTTTTTTTTTAATTAATGAAACTGGTCATTAATCTGCATGGCAAAACTCTCAACTTTATACAAATGCCAAAAACCTATGCCCCTCTGCTTTGTAAACTACTATGCTTCCCCCTTCCAGACTTAGCTCCTAAATAACCGATTCGTAAACAACAAACACCTGTCTAGCACTAGTGCTTTCAAGCTTTACAAATATGGTAGTATAATCAACTGTAATTGTGTCAAGTGTCCCAACAAACATGAAGTTGAACAATATATAACTGTGTTAACTTTACTGTAAAAATCTTTACTGGACACGCAAGGAGGTGTGATGCTACTTCTGGGCTCTGACAGGGAATATATATTTATTTAATTTTAGGAGAGTAATAAAACCTTAAAGAAACCTCATTTACCATAAGATTGTACAACTCCACTGATCAGCCTTGTATTGATAGTTTCACCATTTCTTTCCTTTTCGATCAATTTCAACACAGCATTTGTTACCTTAGAAAACAGGGATTAAAAGTAAGTCAGAGAAAGCAGCTGGCAGGTCAAGCAAAGTTTTTAACCAGGAGCACATTCCTGTATTCAAGACAAATCAAGCCCTTTGAGAACAAAATTTAAGGCCACCCGAACATATGAAATTCCTACAGACATCAAGTATGCTACACCTTTATGTTCTACAATGTAATTACAGTCCAATTAGTCGCAAGTGGTAAAAGGGTATGGAAGTGCTCTGTCATCTTCCCCCCCACCCCCCCCTTAAAATTTCAAAAAGTACCTTCTAAACCAAACTTGTTTGTTTTCTATCTGAAACGCAAGAAAACTTTGCAGTAAGAGCTGAACTAACCACCGGTACTTTGCACAAAGAAATCAACTGGTTTATGCTGATAAACGTGTTGCAACTACTGTTCCTCTAAAATGAAATCTAGCTAATATTTTCATAATATAATACAGTCTTTTCATCATGAAGTACTGGTAAATCAGAGCGAAATCAATACACATGAATATAATATTTTGTTGGAATAACGGAATGTCTCGTTTTATCTTATGCTGATTTACTAAATAAAAGTATTTGGTTGACCTGAATCTTCCAGGCATCAGTGTAAATTTAAACATTCACAGTAATATTAGAAGAGACCAAAATCCCAGGCCTGTCACTATCTGGTCTCACACAATCTTGAGTCTCAAACCCTGAGACATGATGGTCAGCCTGTACTCCCGCCTGGCTTGGAAACAGCTGAAGTTGTTAATTCATTTAAGATGAGCACCCTTAGCATTTTTAAAAACTAAAACGCAAGGGTCCTCTCAGCAAAGAGACAACAGAACAGTCGTGGTATTAAAGTTCCACCACACACAGACAGAAAGGCCTATTCCCCCCCAATATTTATCCTTTTAAAATCCCAAAGGAGAAGCAGAAAGCTCTCTTATTTTCTGGATTTGCTCCCCCCTCCTCCAAATTCTCCGTGGAACAGTTACTAACAATATATAAAATTAACCCTATAAAATAACACTAGAGTTATAACATATATATATACCTGCTTATTTAAGGGCCTGAATAAGCAGTCTCTCCAGGTCACCAAGGCAAGCTAGAAGCAAAGGAAGGGAGAGGAAAGATGCAATAAAGGAAATGTGTTTATATACACACACACACACACACACATGCAGGATAACTCCTTAAAGAAAGTGGGTATATTATGCTAAATAATCAGAACTTTTTAAACGATTATATTTTGGCACACACATTTCTCATGCAAGAAGACTTTCACCAATAAAATTACCATTTGCTTTATTACTAACTCTACCTAAGATGTCCCCTTTTCTGACAGTGATCCACTGCCAACTCTGAAAACTAACAAAACCTGTAAATTACTTTGAGAACGTACAGCTTTTTTGTTGGCAATTTTCAGGCTGACACAGTTGCTTAGCATTAGGCTAGTGACGTTAAGAGGTAGGGAAATAAGGATACCAACTGTTTTTCTACCATATGCAAAGTTATTTCGCTGAAGCGGTAAAATAACCTATCACTTTCCTAATATTTCACCAGCAACGACAATAATTATACTTTATAAAAAAAAAAAGTACTTTTAGTTATCTGAGGTACAGAACTCCTGCTATGTTCTTCCCTTGTTTATATTACTTTACATTACAAAAAAAATTATCAAGATCACATACCAATCTTTCAGAACTGTACCAAAATAACTTATATTACAAACCAAACATTGACTGAATCTTAGCAGCTTGGATGCTAAAAAATTTGTAGAGATGTACTGAAGTCAACAGAAAAAATTGCAATTTACTTCTCCATTCTCTATTTGAAACAGTTGACTGAATTTTAAGTGGAATGACAAGGCTACGCTGATGCACACAGATAACAGTATAAGCACCAAATACTCAGACAACCCTCGACAGTCTAATACTGGTAGTCCTAATATGTCCAACGCAGACTGAACACCTCACAGGTTTAGACCCATGGAATTTTTACAAATATACTGACTAGGGTGGGAGTATTGAAAGTGGGGGGGGAGACTTCCACTTTGCCCACTTCTTCAAAACTTCTATGAACGTCCTACGAGTTTCAAGGAGCAATCTACAGGATGATAATGCAAACATGACAGATGGCACGATAAATTACTCACTTCAAAAGCTACTTACTGAATAAATTTCATATATTCCTTTACGACCTTCATCGCACTCACGACGAACCCAATGTCGATTGAGGTAGGCACATATCCCATTCAATACTTTGCTTGAAAACCTATAATCTTCCCACTGTTGAGTGTAGAATTTCAGCACACTTTCATCCATCAAATCTTCACCATCCTGAAATAACAAGTTTGCCAGTGCTGTTGGGTAATTTTAAGGTACAGCCAAGACATAGAAGGGTGTACAAATTGACTGTGTAATAGATCTACATCATGCAATGTATTGATAGGAAACATAGTGCTAATACATTTACTTCTACATTAATAAAGCACAAGGACAGTATGAAATTTAGAAATTAAAACACTGGTAAAAAAATGCACAGCATAGACAAAGCTCCAGAAGACATTCCCATCCTGTGGGAGAGCAAGAGGGCACCACATTAGAAACAGACAGCAACACTGATGAGTGCGCTAGGTAAAACATGCCAGTGCAGTGGTAATGCAGTCAACATGACAATTTTCATAAAATATAGCATCCATTCCCACTGCTGCTACTTGGGAAGCTGAAACAAGTCAACGTGTATGGGGTATTCTCTATGACCCTGTCAGGCAGTAATGGGAAACCCCTCATGCTTCTGTAAATGGGTATGGCATCATACTTGTTCTTGTTACAGAAAAAAAGACGATAAAGTTGTAACACATGGAAGTTCAAGTACCTTTCCAAACTGGGCCGCTACAGCTTGAATGGACAAGGGAATAAAACCAGGAGTGCATTCTGGACAAGACCTCAGACACCTTTAAGCAGCTTCATAAATTAATTACACAGTAGACTTGATAGGACACCAAGAATTCTTTTATTATTGCTCAAAACTAAAATCCCAGAAGTTAAAAGCATGACTCCTTTCCAAAAATTACTAGGAATCATTCTCTTAAGAAAGCAGTCCAACATCCAGCTCTAGTAGTAGTTTACTGAATTAAATTAGTGGCATTTTCAACATTACAGGCAATCATTTTTTCTGCATTACTAATATGCTGGTTAATTGGTTAGAAAGTCTAGCTATTCTTGTTCAGGACACAGGACAGGTTGGGATAGCATATAACATTACTTCTATGAAACACAGAAACACCATTTTGGCTTGAAGAGGAAAAGCAGCTCATGGGCACACTTAGCGACTGATCTAAGCCTGAGGTAAGGCCTACAAAACATCCCAATGGCTAACGGAGACAAAAGCAAATTTCAAGATAATTCAATTTGCTTCCAGTGGCTGCATACACCTCTAGGATTGTTGATACAAGCTTTTCTCAACCCAGTCCATATTACTGCTACAAACGCAGACTGATCTAATGTCCCATCTTACCTTAAGGAGATTTGTCAAGTAGTTCTTCAGAAATTCTTTTAGCCGTTTGTACAATTCCAAACCAACAAACTGAGCACCTCCAGGTGTCTGGCCCTTTTTTGACTTAGAAGGAGGTACTCCAGCTCCTCGTGCTTGATTAGACTGGTGTACACTAGTACAGTAGTTATAAACATGACTGACGGGAAAGTTAAGGAATACTTATGTGCCAGCACGAGACATTAAAAATACAATGAAAAACAGTATGTTAATTTCAGTAAGCTACTTTTATGACTGTAAATTACTTAACCATATTACATTACAAGACATATTTGCACACATAAAAACCAAACCAAAACTAACAAAATGAAGTTATTTTCAGCAAAATTATCTGCAGCAGAAACGTTTCAAGACTGCCGAATGCACTGCAAATACCGACACCAACATTAAATTTACCTAACGCTTACTTAACAAGACCACCACCAAAACAAAGCAGCTGAATTTGCTGATAAGATTATTCTCAAGGTTTAAATGGAATTAATTTGATGTATTGTATTTGCCTTCTACAAATATATAAGTTTTCATTTGAACAGGAAGAAATTTCAACACTGGCCTCAAGCAACATTCAGTAGCTGAAGACACAGAGGAAAGCATTTTTGCATTCTTTCAAAGTCCTTTATAAAGAAGATTTGGCCATTTAACAATGGCAGACAGGGACAAACCTAGAAAGCAGTAATGGTGAGACACTCGCACTCAGATGTACACCATCAGATGAGATTCACCAAAACCCAATTTTAGGCTACAAGTATAATCCCAACATTTAAGCACGTGGCAGCAATAATTTTTCCTCTCATACTAATACAGCCTGCAAGACTTGCTGTATCTGTTAACATTATTTTTCAAGAAAACATTCTGTTCTCTGATCTAAAACATTCAAATATTCAGAATTCTTCCGCAGTAGTAAGTGGACGTCAAGTTGCTCAAAACACTTCAAATAAGAAAGCATCCTGAAAGAAACTGCACTCCACAAACAAGGAAAATAAACTAGCTTGGCAGCACTCAAATTTAACTTGATGAGGACTCAGATCTGATAACAAAAATTACCCCAAGGACTCACCTGGCAAACAATTAGCCAACAGGAACAAGGCTACTGAGCACTCAGGCTTCTACTGACAGTCGGAGGGCAGGCTTTGGAGTCACATTCCCTTCTTGGGGAACACCTTATTAAGCAATCCAGAAGGTCTAATTTGGTTTTAACTTGTGTTTTAACTAACGGGCCAAGCTTTAACCACCAGACAGGCTTCCTCCACAGTATGCCACGTATTAGGAAATTAATACGTTGCTGAAAATTGCCTTTTATCTTTCCCTTCAGAAAGGCCAGCACAATATAATGGAAGACATCACCACAACTGAATACCAAGGAAATTATAAACTCCAAATATATGGTGCATTACAGTCATTATGAACAGACTTGCTTCTAGTATTTAAACAGTAAAGCTCAAGCAGAAAAATCTCTTAAAATATCCAGTTAACTCGCTTGCAACTACTGTAAGAAGAAGCTTCATGAATCAATCATATCCTTAAACTGGGTTTAAGGATCAGTGTCCTGCATGCCACCAGGAACAAGGCTTACAGCCTATGTGTCAAACTAAAAAGAAAGCCTGCTCATTGTCTATACTCATGTACTTGTTCAGAAAGTCACTGCATTCTGTCCAGAAGAGTAAGGCTCTTTGGCTCTTTGCCTAAGATTAAGCCTTTTTGAAAACATACAGCATACATTTATTTCTTACCTGTTACCTCTTCCAGGCGCCAAATAATTAGATTTCCCATTATATCAACGAATTACATAAAACCTTCATTTGTGCTTATCAGGCTCTTATCTCTATCAGCCACTTATTTCCTGGACATTGATGATTTCTTCCAGCTCCTAGTCATTTGTTTCTTCAACTTCCTTGGCACTGTTGCTACTGCTACCATCTATGCTTCCACTTCAGCATTTCCTGTTCAAGCGAGGAACGCCACACAGCATTAACAATTTTTCTCTGGATACAAGCGTTTCTTTCTTTTCAGAAACAAGAAAAGCAGGGCTTACCCCACCAGTTTAACTTTAAAATAGTTAACATAAAGTCCTCTGAACTGTCTACAGAAAGTCTCTCTATCATGACACAAGGAATTTATGGCTGATTCATAAATAACCAGTCAGCAGTCTTGCTTCCTCCTTCCCCTAACTCTCCTATCCCAAGTGGCTTCGAGCAAGCCTAAAAATATGAGGATTCTCCAGATGACAGGTAATTCTTGCAGTTTTTGTGAATACTGCCTAATGAAAATAGTCTTTCTGTTCTTCTCCAATAATAATCAAAACAGCCTTCAGAAAAATAAAAGACCAAGGTTAGAAGACATAATCCTTTTTCTTACCCCATACATTTTACAATTAAAACCAAGATTCCTTGTAAAATAAACAGAGAGAGATTGAGACCTTTTGTCCACATCTGAAAGTAATGAACTCGGAACTGGAGTAAAAATATACCAGTAATGCCCATCTTTACTTTTTATTCTGGCTTGAGTCTTGCTAGCCAAAGTGTCTAACACAGCACTCTTGAAATGCTCTAGTTTAGTCGTTCTATGCAAATCAAACTGAAGTTAGTTTGCCTGTGCAGAAGGCAGTTTGTAAGTGTAAATAACTCTTAGACATATTATACGTAAAAGAGTGCTCGCTCACACTTTGTTTACAATCTGTGTCCCCATCTGCTAAAGCCAACCACTGACAGAAAGACTGACATATTCAAAACAAAATCTGACTTGCGCTGCCTACAATGAAGTATGCAACAGTTCATCTGAGAATCACAAGGGGAACACTATGAAAAGAATTCTTGGTTGCAGAAGGCAAACTAATCCCATCAACTGCTTTGTACGCTGGAAGCCATATACGTATCCAAACAGCCATTAGGGAACATTTCTGTGGGTGTTTGCACAATTCTGCACAGCCATTCGCATACTACAACAGGCAGAGAAGTTAATCCATCAATAGAATAGTTTGCACCGCAGTGAAGCTGTGCTGCTCCCCAAGCTTCTGGCTGCTGAACTTCAGATTTGGCCCAGCAAACAGACAAACCATCTACAGGAGGAACAGATCAAGCTCAATCTCCTCTAACTTCTACACCTTCCCTACAGTGAAGGAGAAACTACATTTACTTATCTAAATTAAAATTTGAGGTAGAAGACTCCAAGGACATTTATAAATTGATTCAGCATTGTGTGCTGTTTAAGATGCAAAAAACCAACCACCAACAAAAATATCTTTTTCAGAACTTTATTCTTCCATGAAACTCTTCAAAATGGGATACAAGAAGCAGTCAAAGAAATTAATTTTACCACTTTTGTCTTCAATGTAATTTACACTGCTTTTGACAACCCTGACTCAGTTTCTAAAGCTGGGCAGTGCAAAGAGGGGAAAAAAATCCCATACCGCCACACCATACCAAATGTATGGCCTTGTAGGAGGCAATTTCCACTGAAGAAAATGATCATGACACATGCTCCACCCGGAGAGCTTACTTGCCACCTGCTTTTCCAGTAGCATAGGAGTTCATGCAATCAACCAGTGATTTGGACTGGGGAAGTGACTGCCTGTTCCCAGATCTTTTGCTGCGCAGATCTGAACTTCTGTGTCTGCACAGGGGAACTGAAACAGGCTCTCGCAGTAGAGTGCACATGCTTTTTGAGCGTGCCATCAAAACACAAGGTCGAGCACGCCACTGTCACCTCTAACCTACCCTCTAGCCCAGAAAAGTACCAAAGTACTCCCTACAGCACTTTTTTCCTCCAGGAGTAAATAAGTGCAAACAGAAATTATGTGAGACAAGTATCAGTCTCGTAATTCAACATACAACAGGAAAACACTCAGATTTTACACCGACGGGTGCAAATTACTCAGTTTTGCATGAGTCCCTAATCTTAAACTTTTTATAAAGAAAACAGTTCTGCTGAGGTAATAACTGATTCCCCTTTCAGCAGCACAGTTGGGTCCTCACAGTTTTTCCATTTTGCTATGAAAAATTAATATAACTGAAATAAGTCTGCTTGAGGAACAGACATGTAAAATTAAAAGGAACTGAAAGAGAAGTGGAATTAATACAACATAGCACAAAAGTATAGGGCAGAGAGAAACAACAAAGCTTTTGAAAAAGAGGAAGCATGCAACAACAGCAACAAAAGCAGAAAAACTCTCTAACTAGAATTCCTGTCTCATTACTTCTAGTCTCTTACAATAAAGACCAATTTTAGACATAAACTTGTTATTTCACAGATTTAAAGCAGCAATTAACTCTATGCTGAATGCTCTGTCACCTCAACAGCTGGCCTACAGGAACAAATTAAGATTAGTTTCACTTTTGTCAAAAACTTGTATTTTCCCAGCTTACATCAAAAGCATATAAGAACAACATATAGAAAGTCACTGAAAATACTGATAGGAAAATTGCTAGGAAAGATTCTGGAAGTTTCGTATTCTAGTAAAATCACATCTAATACAAGCAATACGCCTTACCATATTTACTAGTGAACAACTTTACATATTTTATTCAAAATTATTGAAGTCATTTCAACTCCTGTGTGTCCAGAAGATTTGTGAACCTCACAAAACCACCTCATGCGTAAGTAAAGCTGCTAAGAAAAGTGGACGCGTCTACGTGACTTTAACATAAGTCAAACCAATGAAGGAATTATGCACAAGTTTTCGTAATGATGAAGCTGCTGAAAATCTTTTCGGAACAAGTGCTTTAAAGACCCACTTCAGCTTTGTGAGGAGCAGTAGTAAAACAAAAAAGCCCAGAAACCTTCATTCTTTTCAGGGGGTATCAGCAAGAGCCTATATTAAGTATGTTCAGTTTGTCATCCAGTAAGGAAGAGTTACAGATACCCCACAAAGCAGTTCAAAGAAAACAAACAAAATCAAGACCCTGTCCCCAATCCCACATATTCTCCATTCGTGTTTCAATATACTTTATTCTAAGATCAATTACACATGTAAGTCTTCAGATTAGATACTATTGCACTGTTAAACCATCCCCATTTTAGTCAGGGAAGGACTGAGGCAAAGACCGAAGGAGCGATTACAGCATCAGCCATGCAGCTGCTATGAAAATCCCGGCATAACTGAGCTCAGACAAGTTTCTGCAAGTCTGATATCTGAGAAAGTTCTAGCAAAAGCCCTCTGAAAACTAATAGATAACTTCTTGTTTCCCTCTTCATGGCTCAAAAGAATCACAGAGAAGCACTGAGTTATAAGGAAAAGACAAATTTTCAAAGCCAAATGCATATACAGAGCACACAGTCTTTACACCAGGAAGGGTTAAGAAGCACCATAACTGAGGTTGCTTTTAAACTTAAAGTTCTTTGCATTGACAGAAGTTGGTTTTGTACAGAATACTTTTGGCTACTATAAAAAACAAGTAGAAAAGCAAGCGATCGTTGTGGATAACAACATAAAAAAAAGGAACTGATCGCGCTAATATAAACATATTCTGTAGTTCTTTCAAACTGAAGCAGCAAATTTTTATAAATATACCCAAAACCATATAATCGTATCTGCCTTTCACGGAAGAAAAAGTGTGTTATGCACCCTTCGAACACATAAACAAATACATTTACTTCTACCTTCACATTCCACACAAGCACTAACGGGTACACAAGAAACACCATGATGTATCATATTGAATATAAGCAGGATTAATACTAGCAGACAGTGGAGGCTGCTTTATGTATCCAGAGCGACCTTAAACAATTTGTTGTTAAAGGACAGCTTAGAGTGAGAGAATCTCAATTGCAAGTGGAACATTTTCTGAGGTTTAAAAAGTGCATGCCCTAACACCCCAGTATCCTATCTGAACACAAAAAGCATAATAAATAGTGAAAAAAACCCAACATACCATGCTGCCTGGTAAGAACAGATTCATGTGATCATAAAATAAGATTCTCAGAGTTTTAACATACATCTGCTGATCTAAAATCCTACTAAAATACAGAAACTCCAGTGAAAGCCAATAGGGCAAGGACTGCAACAGAAGCAACTACAGAAGACCTTGGCACATGGATGGTTTCATGGTTTTGCTTGGGCAACATGTACTACTGGTGGTGCTGAATCTATCCACAGGTTAAAAAAAAAAACATTAAGTGTGTTTATACATTCTATTTTATGAACAGACAGATTATCCCGAGTCATTGGGTATTTTTAAAATGTAAGCATGCTACACTCAATTATTTAATGTTTAACACAACCTTTTCCTTTACCACTTGCTAATATCCGAGAAAAAAAAAAAATCCCAGTTTATAACACAGATTAGAGTAACGCTTTGTGATGTACAATTACTTAATTTGGTCCAACGGATAATCAGTAACAACCACCTCGTTAAAATAAGTTAACAAAATTGAATCACCATAAGCAAACTCAGAAACAAGGAAGAGATTTTTCATAAAATAATCAAATGTGGCAGAACAACTTAACCTTTACCTAACCTTACTTTAAAATACTTAAAGCAATTACTCTTGAAAAGAATTACTGTGGGCAATAAAGAAACAATAATGTAAGAAACATCTGTAACATCCAATTTACTGGTGTAAGTGTTGAGCACATTTTAAGTCATAGTACCTTTGGCCTTTTTTACTTCAGAGCATCACATAAGAGCTGTATGGTAATTACGCCAAACACAACCACTCAAACGTACTATAGGAATCACTGAAATCAACTGTATGATTTTTACCTATACAACATTAGAAAGACTTTGAAAGCCAATTTGGACATTACAGATGCACTTTTTAGAAAAACAACTGCACTTTCCACAATACTGTATACTCTTATCAATTAAAAGATTTTAAGCTATCTTAATGTAAATAAAAACCTTATTTATTACAAATTAATGGCACTTGGAATTGTTAAATAGTCTTTTTTTCCCCCCCGACTGCATTTTCTTTAAATATTAAACTGGACAAAAAGGTTGCTCTGTTCCTTATGGGCATAAATTAACTACATCGTCCAAAAAAATTCCTTAAAAACTCTTCTCAGATTATGTTTTGTAAATCAAGACAGTGAAAGCATAAGTTTATGTTAAAAGAAGTCATTGTCACATTGAAACAAAAAGTACACATATGTGAAGTAAAAGCCCACCACTAAGCTTTCTATTCACTAGTCGTAACTGGAAATTGAGAAGTTCATGTGTGCTTGGAGGAAGAAAATAAGAATCTCAGAAAGTTATTCAGCTTTTTGTGTAAACCATTACAAAAAACTATGCTAGTCAAATACAGCACAGCAAAGTTTTCTGATAGTCTAATATCTGGTCTGAGAATCTGCTTAAGATACATAAACTAAGAAGAGTAACAAAATCCTTGAATTTTCTCCACTGTAGAGTTTTAATCCAAATGTATGTAAATCCCAACTCATCCTCTCACACCATGAGGCCTCAGAAAAATAAACTGCAGACTCATCATATCATTAGTTTAAAAAATGTGCACCACCTTCTGCCAAATAAAAAAAATTAGCACAAGATGTATGAATATTTTATCACTGCCAAATGGAGGTTAAGAAGAGGTGGACATAGAGACAAATGACTTACAGCAATATGCGTAAAGTCGAGTAAGAATAATTCCAGTAAACAAAGTAACAGGTCTTCCACCAACAATTCGAAACAGAAGCTCAGAACTTGCTACACACAATCACGTTCTCTCTTGGACAGACTAACTGGCAGTTTGCTCCAAATAGACTAAACGCAACAGATAGATATTCTGTATACGTTGACACTACGTTTTCACAACTCCAAATTGCAGCAAATGGGCTTCGTTTTGTTGTTGCAGAATAGCAGCTTGAACTTCTTCCCTTTGCATAAAGTAGAGAGAATTACTTCTGAGCGAACCACCCTCTCAAAAGGTGCAGCGTACCAAAACTTGCCATTGTCCTCCTGAGTTCCAGGAATCACTCCCGAGTGACTTTATCACTTCTCTAACATTGACTTTTACAACACAGTCCCGTTGCTAACAGCCTCCAAACTAATTGCTGCTAAAGAAAAATCAGGGTAATAAGACTGTTCCCTCGCAACATTAGTAATGCTGTTAGGTCTACCATTCATAGAAACCTAGTTAACATTACTGAGTGCTTCTGTTTTCTGCATGAAGTCAATGCTTGGCATGTAGTTCTATGCCAGGCTGCAATATGGCCTGTCACAAGGTGTTTGTTACTACTGAAGCAGCTACTAGGTTCTTCAGTACTAGAAACAACTTAATTATCTGGGTAAGGGACAGAAAAGCATCCAGATAAAGGATTTTGTTTTCAAGAATCTCACATATGGGGGAAAAAAAAAAAAAAACCAGCAAATCACACAACAAAAAAACCCCAGTCTCATCTTCCATAGCAAGCACCACTTTAAAGGAGTTCTGTTTCTATATGAAAGTTGTAAATTCTCAATAGGAAACACAAAGACTATACCTCAGAAAGCATAGTATGCTAGTACATTGATCTTCATAATCACATAAGGACTGATAAATAAAAATACCACAACTTCTGTAAAGGACTGCTCCTCTGGGTAGGTGCTTTGACATAGCTGGCAGGGCAAAAGGAATCACAGAAGTATACACAGTACTGAAAAACATTTGGTGATCATCTGATCTGACAAAAAATACACCCTGTGATCAGAAGCACAAATTAATCTAAATTAGAAAAAGTAGGGATGAGGATCTCAAGAAGCACTGTTCAAAGCCAAGATTTCTTGGTAAATGTCATTGGTATTCTCAGAATGAAGGAATAAAATCACCTTAAGTGCAAGCTCTGGCCTGTACTGAGACCAAATCTAGAGTCTCACAAAAAGAGACACTGAACAAAGAAAAAAAGCGGCGGCAGGATGGAAGATCAAACTGTCTGAATTGTGTAACTTTGCCAATTCTTTCCCAGATTAACTTGAACTAGGCACAACAAAAACTTCCACGTCTCCCATCACAATTCTGACTGAAAATTTGACACCAGATAGAGTAAAGGCAGTTTTGCTTGTATGTATGGTTCTCCTCCTTCTCTTGTAACTTAGAGGGATGAAATATCCTGACAAAAAGAGGTGGAAAAAACATGACCAAAGAGGATGAGATGACTAAACTGTCCACTGCACAAGAGCTCCAAACTGCTGTCACATCCAGCAACCTTGTAAGTAGGGCTGATCTTCAGATCAATTACAGCTGCAGCTGAAACTCATCTGCATCTTTTTAACTTTCCAAACCAAGCTGTTTGATAGGCTGAGTCTCCTGAAATAAAAGTCTGTCAATCTACCAGACTTGCTGTACACAAAGACTGAGCAACTGTGTTACAGATACTGCATCCGAAAGGGGAATAATCTTCTAAGCACAACTTTTAAACATGTGCACTTGGTATAGGATGCAAAGTGTATTGCTATCTTCACAGGAGATTAAAAACTCTTAGCCTAGTAAGTATCGAATATTCTGAGTTACCAGACTATTAAATTGATCCACAAATGAAACTACCAAAATTATCTGCTAAATGAAGTCACTTACAAAAGTAACAAAAATTGTCATTAGTTTTGGAGCAAACAACTCCTTGAAGCAGCAACAAGAAGGAAATGAGTGGTTAATAGACAACATACCCCTTTTACAGCTTCATCCCAAGAATACTTGAGAACATTAGAAGAGGAAAAAAATCAAGTGTTTTAACATTACCGTTATAAGAAGTATTTAGTCTTCAGCTTCCCTGCTTGATAAAACTGACAAACAGGAATATATTAAAGGCACTCAGAATAAAAAACTCTCTCTGAGGTTCTACTACATGTCAGATTTCTACCATACATTCAACTTTTGCAAACTTGTTTCATTCAGTCAAGAACAATACTGAACCAAGCACTGCAACAAATCAGTCATTTTAAGTCCTAGGAAAAGTTCTGACCCTAAACCAAATGTTATTTCATCTTCTCATCACTATTAAAGAAGTACCCTAGAAACACTCAGCAGACTGCTCAGGGTTTTTCCCAAGTACCCCAGAAGCATGGATTCTGCAGACACAGATAAGATTACACCGACTCTGAGATCACGTGTACAGAAAACAAACTTCTATCTCCTTAAAAAGTTCAGAAAATTACAGAATGAATTCCTTTATAGCCCTCAAGCTCCTCTTTCTTTTATAAAAGCTCTGCCTTTTAAAAAAAACTAACACAAACTAAAATTTTGTATGCAATTCCAAATCAGTGCCAAAAGCTTTAGATGTTAATTTATGAACAATAACCTTTACTAAAAAACCCTCTAAAAATTTATGAATACCAGAGGTACTTTAAGTAAGATAGAAGAAATCATGATTGAATACATCTATCACATGCATACAGGCTTTGCTGTACCACCATCTTTTTAAACAGTGCTTACTCTACTGAGCAATATGAGGTTACAAGAGTGAACACAGAACGACAGATGCAAATGATGATTCCTCATCAAATCCATTTACATGTCACTTTACAGGTGGAACATAAGAGGTTTTTTCGCTATCCAAACAAAGTCCTGAAGTCAAACACTGAAGCTATAATACAGCAAGAGGCACATCTCTCCTTCAAATTAGTTATAAAAGATCCTTACGCACTAGTTGACAGAAAGAAGTTTGCTACAATCTTCCAAACAGTACTTCAGCACACACGTACAAGGATAAACACAATCTCCTTTTAGCATCTTATAACAACTCCCAAAATGAGGAGATGCTGGAAAATTTCAATAGCTCTCTGATGCAAGGTAGGAATTAAAGAGAAATCCACTGGCACATTCTCACTCCAGCTGGAAAACCTTAAAACCAACTCGACAGTAAAGTGCTACCCTGAAGCCGACAACAGAAAAATTTTCCAAGTAACCTGGACACTATTACCAGTAAGACCTGCAGCCAGAGACTAATGCCAGAGACTAACGTACAAAGGACAAAGAATTTCTGTTTTCTTTTGGTGTATTGACTCAAAATTAGACTTACTCATAAAATCACTTTAAACATCTGCTCTGTCAAAGATAATAGTAGTCAAACCTGAAATTCAGAGGTAGCCAGAATTATGAAGACAGTTTTCTAGACAACAGAATGTTCCTGCTTATTTGCCAGTAAGATTAAATAGAAAAGGCTAATTCTCAAAATAAAAATACATTCTCAAAAATCACTATGTCAAATAATTATGAAGCAATGGTGAGTTTAGAAAAGTAAAAAGCAATCTCTAATCTACTACCAGTGAAAGTACTAACTGCCTTATGCATTAGGATACGTGTAGAGTTCCATGTATCTGGATTTTGCCATACTTTGTCTGGTGTAAACCTGTTGAATTCCGGCTCTTAGGTCATCCCATATCTGGTCAAGACCGATCTGTTTAAGTCCATGCGGGTTCTGACTCCTATTAGATGACATTTTGTATTTCCTGTAAAGTCTTCCAGTGCAGCAGCCTGAGATCTGGTTATTCCTCCATCAGAATCACAAGTCAAGTAACATTCTAAACTCAGTTGCAACAACTCAGTGAGATATTCTTTACATAGAAAGAGTGATGTTTCCCAGGAAGACAATCTGCAAAAGGAAAAGAAAATATACGTGTTATATGACAGTCCAAATTCATTCACACTGGAGAAAAAAATTAATGATTTCATTAAAACATTTTCATTTACACAGATGAGAAATCCATTATGAGATCTGAAATACCAGAACCAAAGAACGTCATTTTGCAATTCAGCAATCCACTACGAAACGTGATTGTTAGTGCCCACATCTGTCCAAAGCCTGTAGGTACTTAGGTCAGTGCTGCTGACAACAAAACCCTAATGCTAATAAGAAAACCTAACAGTAAAAAAAATCTTTCTGAGCAGCACACTATCCTACTAAGAAGCATTTCTTCCCTATGCAACAGTAAAACTCCAGTATTTCCAAACAACTTGGGTTTCTGTGATAACTCAGTGCTTAACAAGAATCCTGACGTACATCCAAGATTAACCAGAAGATACTAAAAATAACTGTTTTTCTTCAGTTATCAGTAACTCTTCCGGACTTGAGATTCTATTACAGGTAACCTAAAAGTCCGAGGTATTTTGGGAGCAGAGAATTTTTCTATCTGGTAAGCGCACGCACACATTAATTTCTTTGCTAAGGAAATGAACAGCATTTTCCTTCAACGTCATCTTACCAGCAAGAGACTATGCAGCCAACAATGGTGGGAAGAAAGAATAATTAATGGAGTGAACCAAATAAAGACTGGGTAAATTGTGAATGAAAGAATAAGAAACTAAAAAAATGCACTACTCCTGTGAGCGCTTAAGCGCACATAATTTGGGAGGTAGTGAAAAGATGGTTATCAATTCATCAGCCTGCTGAAATGACAGAACAGGAAAACAGACATCTGGAAAGGACTACTGAGAATATAAAGTAGAGAAGATTAACTTTTACGCGAGTCCTTAAAAATATTTTGCAATTTTAACATCTCATCCACCGTAGAAACAAAATTAAGACGATACCTGAAAATGACAAAGGAGGCAACATGATTTTAAAAATTAACCCACAATAACAGAGTTGTAATAAGTCAGGATCAACTTACTCTTACTGCAGCCTTTCAATATAAAAAGGGGACTCAGAAGAAAGACGGAGAAAGACTTTTTACCAGGGACTGTAGTGACAGGACAAGGTTCAATGGTGTCAAACTGAAAAAGGGTAGATTTAGACTAGACACAACAAGGAATTTTTTACAATGAGGGTAGTGAGACACTGCAACAGGTTGCCCAGAGAAGCTGTTGATGCCTTATCCCTGGACGTATTCAAGGTCAGATAGGGCAGGGCTTTCAGCAACCTGATTCAGTGAAAGGTGTCCCTGCCCAAGGCAGAGGGCTTGGACTAGATGATCTTTAAAGATCCCTTCCAGCCCAAACCATTCTGTGATTCTGTACCCTAAACCCTATTCACTGAAATACTTAAAACATAGTGAAATACATGAAGACTTTTTGCCATTTTCTATAGACAAGAATACAGCTTTATGATAAACCTATCCTGTAATCGAGCCTGCCACCCATGGCTCATATGAACCCTTTCACAATTTCAAGGATGGTATAGGCAGCCTGACAAATCCTATTATTTGTTTTTGACCTTTGAGTAGCAGGAAAAAAAAAAGGTATTCCTTCAAGATCTATAGTAAGTCACAGGTGCTTTGTCACAGCCACTTCTAGTCTACAGCATGTTCCACTCCAGGTTTCACGCTATTACAAGGATTAAGGATTCTGTTATACCCTCCCTGACCCCTGCTCAATTATTTGTAGTATTTATGTTCTGCCTTTTCTCGTTGAGCCTAAAACAGCAGTTAAGATCAAGACATTTTTTTCACGTTTTTCAGTCAATTACTCTGTCTTACTTCAGTAACATAGAAGTTACCACACCTCATAGACCTTTACTATCCATCACCCATAAGCATTTAAATCACAAGCGTTAATTAAAAAACACAGAAGTATTTTCATTATGTCAATATGAGCAACAAGTACTGTCTCATTTCAATCAGATATAAATGGCTTCTATAGTTAAGTTTTCTTTTTACCTGAGCAACAATCACTTAGAAGATTAGGTGGAAAACTAAGAATTCAATCAATATATATCTTATAAAACATATACTTAAAATTTAACCTTGCCACTCTGTTTCTGTAACTACAACGAACTGGTTATTAAAGACACATGGGAATACTGCATGATCATGCTGAAGTGTAATACATAGCATAACTTATTTGTATGTAACTTCTTTAATTTCTGGAAATCAAACCTGCTGCAGTACTATGAATGACAAACTTTCACAACTGAGCAATGAAAACCAGAAAGAACAAAGGGCCACAAGCAGCCATTTGCCCCTACTCCGGGGAACACTCTGTACATGCTACACACCCACGATCTTGGACTATGATCCTAAGACAGCACTGCAAGAAAAAGCAAGAAAATTAATTCGACGTCTACAATCCAGAAAAGAAGAAACTTTCTGGTTCCTTAAATTGGGTACTATTTGTACTCTCCACACAAGCAAGAGAACACACAGTTGTGAACCTACAGCTCTACTATGACTGCAGTATGTGTAAAAAGTAACTGACCATTACTCTCTTATTAATCTGCAAAAAGCAAGCAGCCTAGAATTAGAGTGCATTTTAGTAAAAATATTTTTGCTTAATTAAAGTACTTCACTGCTGTATGAAAGTTCATAACAAAAGGCCAACCCCTTCCTCACTAGCAGAAAGCACAGTAACTGTTACAACAGTTAACAACTGGGCCAAGGTCCCTTCCCAGGCAGTCCACAGAGAGAAGCGACGGACAGGGCTCTTACTCAGACATCTCTCTAGGCGCCGGTAAAAGGCAGCCACCCTTCCACTGCAAGCCTGCGGTCATCAGCTGCCCAGCAGATCTGGAGTTTCCCCCTCTATGACGATGGAAATATTTAACTTTCTTCTCGAAGTATCTCCTAGTTTTTACGTACCGCGGTGCACCTACAAATACTACCTCTCCTCACAGTCTTTTAAACTCAAGGTGTTCCTCATCCACACTACTAATTTTCCCTCCCCTCCACCTAAAGTAACCCTCTGTACTTAAGTCAGGATGTAGCCATTAAAAACAATGCCACAAGAAAAAACTTAATTTTATTTTCTTATGCAGTCCACTACATAGAAATATCTTTTCTTTATAAGCAGCAAGTTTCACTGCATTTCACAACACTACATCACTATCCCGTGGCTGGCTTCCAATTTGTATTTTGCAATTAAAGACATGACTGGAGAATGATAGCATCATGTCATTAGCTGCCTAGACTCAAGTAATTTACTTCTTTCAGTTAGTTTCTAGTTAACACAGTTGGGAAATAAAGCAATACTTGAATAACCCTATAAGCTACTACTAACTTTTTTGCAGATCTGCTCATGTGCAGAAAAACAGAGAGGCAATTATTATTAATATATTACCTTAAGAGGAGTAAAGTTTCACTACATAAGAATACCTTAACTACAAAAGCATATTTATGAAAGCAACTACTTGTTCTCAGTGGTTAAACTAAGCTATGGAGAGAGGAGGGGTAAAACAAGGTTTTGTTACTCAGAACAGTTGTTAGTATACACAAACATCCAGTGAAAATATGAAGTTCTATTTTATGTGAAAAGCGTTAAGTGTAGTTTCCAAAATTATTTTTGTGATTCGCACACAGAAAACCTCTCCTAGGCAAACAATTCTGGAAGGTCAAATCTGGTCCACACTAGTTACAGTGCATCTCTTTACCCGGTGTCCTGGCTGCTAAACTTAGAAAAAGGGAGAAAAGAGAGTTTAGAAGCCTACCATTTCTCAGTGCCTGGGCTCTGTGCAACAGCCAAGAGCAAGGTGCCCTCCCAAGAACCATGAATGGCTACAGGTGAATTAAAACCCCAACATTAAGTCATAACCTTCACATCACTGAGATCTCTCGCCTTCCGAAGTGCTGTTGGCAGGACTACGCACAAGTCAGTCTTGAACTGACCATTGTCAACAGTTTCTCATCCAAACAGATCAACCTTACTGGTGATCTGCTTCATGATCCACAGAACCACCTGCCCGAGTTGCAACATTCGCTCTGTAGCTCTGGACCAGAGAACCCAGCCTTCATTATAACTTCAGGACCAGCTATATTTGCATGAAAAAAAAAATTATCCCTGCAATTTCCAGCTGACATATACACAATTTGATGCAGCAGTATGACAGTGTTCAAAGCCATCCTATTTTTCAACTCTGCATCCAAGCACTGCAATTAAAACACTGTCAAACAAAACTGCTATTTCTTCCCATGCCAATTGTCAAAAGGAGGCAGCATTTCTGCCAAAACTTTAGAACAATAGCCTTGAAGGACAGAAGGAAACGCTATTCCCGCTTTTTCGTTACTGGAGGTGACGTGACGCGACACATCTCACATGCAGTGAAACACATAGCACTGGAAAACAGTGGTTTTGGTTTTACTGATTATCCAATAATAAACAGTACTGATTTTAAATATCCCACCAAGGAAAATCATGTGTATGCCAAATGAGGCCTATAAGAAAATATGAAGGCAACCTTACTTTTATCTAAAACACATAATAAAACCCACCGGATCTACAGCATCTCAAGCCACCTGCTGGAGCAATCTCATTTTTATGTCCATAAATACAACACAGCTTTCAGCTTCACAGCTCCAAGGTCCATGCATCACCTGTTGTTCTCCCACAACCGCTTACTTCTAAACTACAGATTTAAAGATAGCTTACTTTAATAATTACAGATAGAATTTGAAGTTGTCCACTTATTGGCCCAGTAAGAACTTACAGTCCCAGAGCAAGATATTCCAGCTGACCCAAGAGTCCAGACAACATTTCTTAAAGACCCAGTAGAGAGGCACAGGACCTAGACTTACTAATTTCCAACTATTTTATCCCTTGACTAATTTCAAACATGAGGAAAACATTCTTGTCATGCCTAATAGTGTGAGCTAAGGTGACCAGATTTAATCATACTAAAAACAAACACAAGAGGAAAGAGAAGCAAGTTTCACTAACAAACTATGGTGGAATGAATGCCATTAAAAATGAGTTCAAAGACCTTGAGTGTTACAAGGTTTCCAAGTTTACAAGTGTGTATTAAAATTCAGAATTTCACCTCCACACACACTCTCAAAGCCATTTTCTAAAACTGTATGCAAGTTTCCTAGTAACAAAAATGTAGTACAAGTTCATTTGGACACTGGCTGCAGTTTGACATCTTTTGTAAAAATTGGTGCAGTGACCATGTTCAGTTAAATGGCCGCTACAAGCAAAATGGCAGTCCTCTGCGCTGAAAAGATAAAGAGTAACACATATTTAATCTTTGGCTTCAAAAGAAAAGCAAAAGGAGTAAGTTTAATACAGCCACACACTTAAAAATGCAAAATGAAATTCCTCTTGCCAAACTCTTTGCTCCCCATTTTTCCAGCTTGACTCCCCTAACCTACTTTATCCTGCTCTCCTGTTGCTGTATTTCAGCAAGCCTGATCCAGAAATTCAGCAGATGCTCTTGTATTCAGCAAACAGCAACATTCAAAAAGGTTCCCGACCAGCTTTACTCCCTCAAAGTCTCTGCTGCCTCCACACCGAGCCTAGGCAACTATTAAGGTTATTTACCCAAGATATCCAATACTGATCGAACGAACACCATACGACACAAGCGCACAAAAAGTATTTTCAAAAAACTAAACCAGAAACACTAATCACTGCCTTTGTTCTAACACAAACTGTATGCTTGTTCTTACACTATTTTAAAAACAACTTAAGATACTGAATGCTAGTTTATACTCTAGCTCGCATAAATTTCAAAATTGCCATAGAGGAAGTGACCCTCAAGCATTACCGTATCAAAATATTTGGCAAGTTTTTGCCTTACAATATGCATCCAAAGGCACACCTATTGTTTTCAGTGTTAGGGTTGATACAAAACATAGCAAGAAATAAACCAGACCCCTCTTCTAACCAAAGAAGCCAATATATTATTCATATCCCCTCTTACCAGACACAGACAGTTTCACAGGCAGGACACTGCAAATGATCTATCCTACAAACCAGGCTTAAGATTCCTCTTGAAGCCATGCAAACACACACCTTTTGAAAAGGCACATATAGACAAAGTACAGCGCTGAGAACAATATACCTCCCTCCACTGATAGTTAGCCTGTAAGATACAATCTACATGATTAATCAGATGTAAGCACTGGGGTGGGGTAAGGAGAGACTAAGAATTCTCTTTGCTTTCACCCTCTACTTCTTTGCCTTTGCAATTTGTAAGCTATTTTGGGGGAATTTTTTTCCAGGTTAAAAAATGTCTCTTGAATCCTAAAGGACACAACCTCCATTCTAGCATGCTTTTACGTTTGAAGGCGTGACAAGAGAAATAATTCTATTTGGTCCCTATAATCACTTGCACAAACAATTTATGATTTCAAGACACTTTTAATATCCACGTACCTGCAAATCAATTCTTTTGTGTTTACTTGACTTGAGGTTACGATTATGAGCTCAAAACTGTAACATAACATAGCTTAGTTGAGCCACGGTCCCGCATGTAACATTTTATAGCGCTGACATTTCTGTCCAGCAGTAGTTTAGGTCACTAAATATACAGACTACAAACTAGGCAGACAGTTTATGCATGAAGAGTGACACAATCCTTAAAGCAAGACTAGGAGCGAGCATAATGTCCTTAGCACGTTACATGCTACAAATGTAATTAATCAAAATCTGGACAATCTGTCTATAGCAGACATTTCCACTGTGCTAGGGCAAAATGAAACCACAACTACTGTAAAAAATAGGTTATTCCAGACATCATATCAGCACCAGAAGAGAAATATTAGAATCCTTTCTCCTTTTTCAATATCAAAGATATTTAAGAGACAAATTATGCCAATTACAACGTTCAGTTCCTCTGTATTACTACAAAATATTGGATTACATGTAGTGTGAAAAACTTTAGCTCTACTATTTTCAAGAGAGTTAGATTCAGTTCACGTCATTGTGAGAAAAAGGCAGATGTATACATACATACGCTCCTCCCTTCCAAAAGCTGTCTTTGGGTAATGAAAGCATTCTGTGCAGCACTTTTTTTAAACTAATAAAAAGCACTTTTTAAAAAAAGCAGTTTAGAGTAGAACCAAGTAGGCTCGATTTGCCAGTTTGATATCAAGTTGTGTGTATTTGGTGTAAAGTTTGAGCAGTTGCTACTTTACGTCCCTGACAATGCCTTCACTCAGGGCTACAGTATTCTTCCTACAGTCCCTCTTCTATGTGTTACAGCTCTGATCAATGATATCTAAAGCACTATATGGAATACACCCCTACATTACTTCATGTGCTAATTATACAGTTACCAACTGAAAACATAAAACAAAGGCCTGGATGTGTTCTTCACAGCCAGAAAGACTCTTAAATTCACCTTTATTTTCAAATTTAAACAATATATGGAAGTAACTTGGAATTGCAGTTTTTACATCTTTCTTATTTACCTAAGTTAGGCATGGTGACATTCACCAAGTCTTTTTAACTGACATGGTTTTAATTTGGATGCTTGATTACAATGATTGTCCAAGACATAAATAACTATTCCTCAGAAGGGCACCAAGCAGTTTGAGTGTGATGTTTTTTCACCTTTCCTTGTCTATTCTTTTATTAGTTCTTTAACACTCTTCCTTTACTTCTTGATTTCAGCTTTACCCTTGTCTTCCTTGAGCAAACAGCTCCTGACAGAGATCTCACTACAGTAATGCAATAGCTTATACAAAACAAACAAAACCCAAACATACATATTCTGCCTAATAAACAAAGGCTAGGTCTAGACTAGACAAAGTTTGCTGATGTATCTACACAACCAAACTCTCCCTTCTGCACTTGCAGCTGAAGTAAACTTTGGTCAGTATTAACACTCCTGCCAACACGAGAAGTTTTGTGGTAGTCTTACTGCAATAACACAAACTTTGCAAATAATGGAAGGGACTACATCCTTAATACTACTATACAGGTAAAACTTTTCAGGTTTTGTTTGGCCATCTTTAAGAGAGTTCACTTTTTTGCTGTTCAACTAATCCTTGTGTATAAACTTTTTACACTACTCCTAAACAAACACGTCCTTTCTAACCTGAGGTCTCTGGTTTTTCTGTACGACAAACAGCATGCAAACCCTAGGGTGTTTTTTAACTGAGCCTGCAGTGATAAGCTTCACAGGTTCTTAAAAGACTGATTATGCTCAGCTCTTACATCTTGGAAAAATGAAAACTGCAGACTAGGAAAAGAGTAACACTGTGTGCAGAATCATGTCAAGATATAAGCCCACTGAAGAGGAGGAAGAAAGGTGTATACAGGACAAAGGGTTTTGAGTATTCCACTCTCTCTGGCTTAAATCATATATAGATATAACCGGCATTAAAAAAAACAAACCAAAACAAAGCCCAACCCCTAACAACATAACCCAACAACAAAAAACAAATACACATAAGCCTTGAAGGACAACGTGCATGAAGATGGATTTCTTGAATCAGCCAGAAGACGCAGAAAAGGAAAATGAGGGAGGACAAGACATAAAAATTTGATGCTAGATACCCAACATGCCAAGCAGAAGACAGAACAATATACCTTGGGGTTTGTTTTTTTTCCTAAGAAAAAGGTGGCAGTGGGGAGTCACATCAAATGCAATTTAGCAAGAACATGGAAGACTCTGGAAACTGAAATATCCTGGGTGAGTTTAGAGACCCTAATGATCCTGCGAGGGCAATCCTTATGCACAACTGCTTTCCTGAAAGCTCTTATCAGCCATCAAAACTTTAACTAAAACTAACTTAAGCTAAACCACCATGATCCCATTGATCTTCACCAAGAAAATCTTGGTATGGCCTCACAGTCCACTTCAGACACACCATGGTCGTCGCCAGAACCCGCAGGGCAAGCCTCTGAACCCCGACACAAATCCCCTTCCATTATAACAGGACTCAGTGCACCACAACACACACTTTCATACTGACTGTTAGACACAAACAGGAATTTTCACCTGTAATAATGTTTCCATACAAAGTTTTCCCATGCTCTTGGAAGGTGGTGATTCTTATCAGTAACTTCAAAAATTACCAACGAGCACAAAGCAACTCTTGCTGGAATCTCTTCCCAACAGCTTGCTAATTTTACAGCATCTTCCATCTCGTTACTTTTGTGAGAACTCAACCAAGCAAGGCAATGCAGTTCGCCACTTCAATTTATAAATAAAGATTAAGGTCACACTGATTCATCTTGCAAACAGTCTGACGTTTTCAGATGTTCAAATATAACACAAGAGCATGGCTTAAATACTGAAGAGCTTCCTCCTAATGCTTCATTCAGAAGTGACGAGGATTGCAACTATCATATAGTAACAACAGTCTACAAATCAAGGACTGTTGCAGTTACTCATATTCATTTCCTGCATGTGACATTATCACTACCCTGCAAAAGCTGTTCCCTTTACTCTTTTTTTTTTTTCCTAAATCAGGTCTACATTAAAGAGCACGGATGTATCTGCTAGCGATCTGGATTCCTACTATGGTATAATGCTGCAAACACTGTTAGTAATGAACAGTACAGCTCCTGTATATTTCATCCCAGATGCCTAAATATTGACAAGGCACACTTACTTCCACAGCTGGCAAGAAAAAGAACGAGAACTTTCTCAGTGACGTCTGGAAAGGGATTCATAAATGATTTTTTCTGGTTCAACTCTGAATCTGAACTGTAACAGCCCTAACACATAGTGAAGAACTCAAACCTCACAAAAAGTTAGTTCCGCATAAATTCAGTATCATTCTCCGCAAATTTTTAAGCAGGTTTGACCTCTAATGACTGCAACAGGCATGCCTGGTACAGAAGTGAAACAGTTTTATTTTGTAAAAGTTAAAATTGACGCACATCCCTAACAGCTACACTTAGATTCTGCTTCTTGTTGATTTAGCTCACACCATTAAATTTCAAAGCTAAGCCTGCGTTAGAACCTAACAAAATAAATTTAATTACTTAAGCATATATGTTTTGATTTTATACTACTCCTATAAGTGATGGCACTCTAGTAAAGGCACATTTTCACAGATAACAAACTTTCCCAAAGTTATCTCTAAAAAAAGCACACGAAGGAAAACATCTGTTTTCTTAAGAAAATGCAGAAAATTTTAAAAAGTGTTTTCAATTGTACAGTGAAAAGTTTCTCCTTTGGACACCCAGAAGCAAGCAGAACGTTTGCCCATGACTTTATTATCATGAAAAGCAAGATGGAAAGACAAGCAGCTAAGACAACAAGAACTATTTCCTATAACCCTCTTCCCCCGCCCCCTCCCCCCCCAATTCAGTCCTCCAAACTTCAGATAAAACTTCCAGATTACAGTCTCCACTGCTGTGAGACTAGAGGAGCTTACAAATTTACATAACAAATTAAGTTTAAACTACAGAGCAAACCAGGGTGAACTAAGGTCATACCAGCAGTCTTAGTTCTGAACTCTAATCTACATTAAGATACTGTCCAACCTTAAACACACAAAGCAACGAAAAGCCCAGTTACATGAGATGAAAATTAAAAATACAAACAAGAAGTTTCTGAGTTCAGCTATGGCTATAATTGCATTCCTAATAACCCAAATTCTTGTATCTCCCTGCTTTATATTTTAAAAATTAACTTTTGTCTACCTTTGTATTTTAATGATTCAAATACATCAGAGTCCCAGTAGCAATACCACCAGTATCTCCATGAAAAGAGAAGCACGTGCGTGTCTCAAAAGATCAGTACATTACCAGAGCAGAGCGAGAAGCTGCACACACTACAAAAACTTTTGATCATGATCCTCACCATCCTACATGTGAATAAAAAATTTCCATTTCTTCTTCCTACAGTAACACCAGCAACATTAACTAGAGCAAATCTAATGAAATACTAAGACAAGGAGCATTTGGCATCACCTTTATGTGCTTCTAACTGAAACAGAAGTCAACAGTATTGAACTGATATTTGAATCTAGTGCGTAACTACAAAGACCTCAGAGAAAATTTATTAGACCCTTTATTCTTAGTACTGATGTCAAGCAATGCCTTGTGCCTGCTAGACCAAGCTACAGCAGTGAACCTTCTGACTCCAAAACCAGAACAATCAAAAGGGGAAGAAAAAGACATAACATTATTTTTTTCTGAGTTTTTGGTAGAACATCACAAAGTTATACTGTTTATTCAAGAATCACAGAATGGTTTGGGCTGGAAGGGACCTTAAAGATCACCTAGTTCCAAACCTGCTGCCATGGGCAGGGACGCCTTCCAATAGACCAGGTTGCTCAAAGCCCCATCCAATCCAGCCTTGAACACTTCCAGGGAGGGGACGTCCACAACTTCTCCGGGCAACCTGGTCTAGTGTCTCACCACCCTCGTTGTGAAGAATTTCTTCCTTATGTCCAATCTAAATCTCCCCTCTTTCAGTTTAAAACCATTGCCCGTTGTCCTGTCACCATATGCCCTGGTAAAAAGTCTCTCACCATCTTTCTTATAAGCCCCATTCAAGTACAGAAAGGCTGCTACAACTGGAGCCTTCTCTTCTCCAGGCTGAACCACCCCAACTCTCTCAGCCTTTCCTCACACAAGAGATGCTCCAGCCCTCTGATCATTCTCGCGGCCCTCCTCTGGACCTGCTCCGATAGGAGCAGTACTCCTGGTGTGGTCTCACAAGAGTGGAGGAGAATGGCAGAATCACCTGGACCTGCTGGCCATACTTCTTTTTAGAAGTCCAGGATACAATTGGCAAAGAAGGTAGGGCAATCTTGAGGATAAAGTATAAGAGATACCAACTCTGGCAAAAATTTACATATGACTCTATACCAGCTTCCTGAAGTACAAAATGGAATTAAGATATTCCTATTTTCACAGTAGCCTTCATTCATTTTTTTCAAGGTTCACAGATGAAGAGGGATTTGAAAAATGTTACATTAAATAAAGTGGAATGTAATAAATGTTTGGTTTATTTTAAAAAACATATTTTATTTTGACCTCAACAATTCATAAGAAGAGATGAGGTAGCAACATGAAGCAGTTGACTGTTGTGACATCAGACATTCCGTAGGTAAGAAGAAAACTGTCAGAAAACCACCTGCTGGGGCACACATTATTTCCTAAACCAGTGCTTTTCCCAGGAGCTGTACTGCAACTACTCCCTGATTTAACCTTATATAACTACTCACGCAGGATAATGCAAGAAGTGTTTAAATCTGACAACGTTCCATCTCTGTAGTTACATTCAAGGCTACAAGCTACAGCATGGCACATCGGCTCAGGACAATTTTATTACCAAGTAATTTAGTCAAGTCTGTAACAGGTCTGAACTGCAGTGTTGCAGAAACACCAGTAGTCAGTCTGTAGTAGTTCTTCCACTGAAAACCCTACAACTTTTACAACAAAATAGCAAGTTACTTATGTAGACAAGCTCAACATCTCCCTATAATTTTCCAATCATTACATTTTCTTGCCTTTTGCTTACTGAAAATTCTCCTTTAACAAGTAAGAGAAACCAAATGGCCTCCATGACAAATTAAAAAAAAGGTAGTTTACACTTGCATGCTGTATAGGTTACAACTTTTACCTAGGCCTCTAAATGTTGGTTCCAACAACTACTTCACATTATCTTGAAAAATACAGTAACTAAAAAGTTGTTACTGGTTTACTGTTGTCAAAAAAACAATGCTAGCACCTAAGTAGTCTGTTTAAAGCAAGTTTGTGCATTCCTAAAGCATACACAACTTCCAAGATCAAATTTTCCACTCTCTTCTTTCTTCAAGCTCTGTGCAGTGGGAAGACTGTATTGACATGCAGGCTGCTGCGACCGCCTGCGCACATCCTCCTGGCATGCCCATCCAAGTGGGACACCTACCCTGTTTTCCTCCTGATGCACACAGATAGACCTTGTTGGACAGCACAGCAAGTACAACAGCATAGCCACACTGCTGAGCAGCCGCGCTGATCCAGCCATCTTACACTTTAATCTGATTCTGCCCTTGGCAAGTTAGAAAATCCTGATTGAAAAGTATAGTACACATGACATTGGTATTCACCTGTAACACAATGACAGCCTCTAACTAGGGCAACTCCCTCACTTCACATTCACGATACGAATTTTTGATGTTGAGAGTGGTGCAAGTGCAATGGGACGTCTTTAAAGCTGTTTCACCCATCAGGATTTTTTTTTTAAAAAACAAAATCTCCAAACTTCAATGCCAAGAGAGAAGACTCCAGGTATACCCAATTGACTCATCATTAAGCTGAGCCCTACTGAAATAATTGTGACTACACAAAACCAGGCACTACTTGAGAAAAGCAACAGATGAGAAACAGTACTCAGAGATCTTAACATGTAAGTTGTAAGAAAACACTTCTTAAGCTGAATTATCTGAGATAACTTTCTCAAAGGACTCAGTATTGTTTTCATAACAATACAGCTGGAATGTAAGACCTTACACCAAGACGAAGAATAAGCTAAATTCAAAAAAGCCACACCCAAATCAGTATCCAAATAAGGGTGTGCATCAATTTAGCTTAAATCAATTTAAATTATTTAAAGCAATGCGATTTTCTCATGCTGACAATCTAAGTAACAGGCCCAAGTTATAAGGCAAGTTGAAACCAGTGTAAAAAGGACTAAGGTGGAAGAAGAATCGTTTAGTTAAACCAGCATAACTATTTTGTCAGCCAAGGAGCGGGGTGCATATGCCTAATTTAGGTGCCTAAACTAAGACACTGTTCTCCACATGATCCCTGGATAGGCATGGAAAGTTTCCTCCAGAGCAGTAATTCAGATCAGAAGCCTAGTTCAGTTGCTCTGAGCTGTTGTCGAGTTACCAGGATTCGCGTGTACTCAGCTGAGAAAATAAGAAGCTGTTAACGCTAGGCACTGAATGTGGATTCTAGAGAGGTGTATAAACTACCATGAGATCAAATGTGTCCCCCATGCCTCTGTGGGACAACCACGTCCACTGTTTCAATCACACCTCAAACATATGGTGACGGTAAAGACTGCAAAATGTAACCAATCTTAAGGACCAAAGCAACTAGGAACTAGGAAAGACATAAGAAGTTGGGCAACAAATACTGAGAAACAAGAGAAGTTGCAAAGCAGAGGGAACACTTCTTCCTAGCAGAGTCACCAGCAGAGTGCTAATGCAACACAGACACCTAACCATCAATACACAACACTGCAGCAGACCACTGTGAGCATCCCTGGAGTAAAAACTACGCAACCTGGTACCTATGAAGTATCCTACTACTTCCCCAAAGAGGATGCATCCTAAGCACACTCCCTACCAACTAAGTACCAATTCACAGTATGATATTACAAAAAGTATTTGGCCTAATTTAAGTTACACAGCCACTAAGTATTTCTGGTCCCCACAAACCATTCCTCCTAGTCCTGCCAAAAGGATTTCCAGGACAGACTTTTTCTTCCCCAGACCAGCATCAGAGTCTGTGTGTGTATTAGTGGGGAGGTACGCGGTTATATATGAACGCATACACTGGGGAAAGGTTGTTGAGGGAGCCAGTAACAAAACAAATGAAAACATTAAAATAAGGCAAAACAACCAAGTAATCTGCATCCTTTTAGCGCTGACTGACAAGCATACAGATAACCCAGGGTTAAATTCCTTTCTCCTCAAAGGCACAACTGGAGGATTTAAATACAAAGTGGGGGAGACAGCCTGTGAGTCTACAAAGGAAGAGAGTATGTGGAAAGGAAAGAGTACTAGGTGAGATCACAAGGAAGGCTTTAGTGACAGGAAAATAAGATCAGAAGGGCAAAAAAACACGCTGAAGGGAATTGTTACTGGGAGGAAGAAAACTGAAAGGGAAAAGGTAATAGGGGGATAATGACGGTGATGGGATATAACTTGAAGAGGAAATAAGAAGGATGGGAATAGGATCCCAGTAAGAACACAGTTAGCTTTCAGTGGCAAAGTTAATGGGAAACAAATGAGGCCATTATTTGCAATGACAAAAAAAAAATGCAGGACTAGTCGTCTGGAGGGGGGCAATAAACGCACAGATAGATAAAAGGCTACAGGGGGCACCTTCTCTGGCAAGGCCACAACCGTCGGCAGCAACAAGGGGAAGAAGCCTGGTGCACAGTCCCTGACGTGAGAGAAACCTAGAGAAGGTGACGAAGAGGAGCTGTGGGCAATACCCCCCGGTCGCCACGATGGACAGGGGGGAACTTCTCTAGGTACAACCAAACAGCTCCTAGGCAGACCTGAGCGTCACTAGGGCTCTGGGGACGGCTGGGATGCAAAAGGGCGTGAGGAGGGTGAAGGGAGGCAGCACAGAGAAGCGCAGAAGGCAGGCGAACACCCGGAATCAGTGCCCGGTGAGGTTATGGACAAAAGCTCACGCGAAGAAGAGAGCACAGGCCTGGGACGAGCAGCGCCGGGGGCAGAGCGAGGGCGCGGGGCCGCGGCAGGACGGGCCCGCGGGGCGGGAGGGAAAGGCAGGGGCAGCCACCGCGGCGGCCCCGGCCACGCGGGGGCCGCGGTCACGGGGAAGGGCAGGGAGGCAGAAGGGAGGGCCGGGCCGGCACGGGGAGAGACGGAAGGGGCGAGCGGGCCGGGCAGGCGAGCGGGCGGCGGGG
>VZSC01011819.1:0-14263 GCA_013398225.1 Steatornis caripensis
TTTCTCCTCCATTTTGGGAAGGGAGGGAGTTAACATAGAGTGTTTGTTGTTTGTTTAATAGCCAGCCCAGCTTTAAACCGTGACACGTGATGACACATTACCCACCTGCAGTCTCTGTTATCTATCTGCTATCCTAAGTATCATCCCAGTCCTGAGCAAAACAGTAGAAAGCTGGCAAAGGAGTAAGTTATTAATGAATTAAAGGACAAATTGAATAGGAAGACAATGAGTCTCAAACAATTGCAATGACTATACTGTTCAGTTACTTTTACTTTAAAAAAGCATTTAGAATTCCACCTTTGTGTGTCACCTGACTATGTCATGGCAATAAAATGTAGGCTGATGCACTAGTAAACAACACACCTGTCAGAGATAACAACTTGTTAGGCCAAAACACAGCTTCAGAAGTAGACATCACTCAGGAACTGTGAGCAAATGATAATGCTTTTAGTGAGAACCTACAGAATCAGTTCACTGTTGTGACTATTAAATATTTTGGTGATCTGTGATTCTCCCCCTCTACTCTGCCTTGGTGAGGCCACATCTGTAGTACTGTGTCCAGTTCTGAGCTCCCCAGTTTAACAGAGATAGGGAACTACTGGAGAGAGTCCAGTGGAGGGCTATGAAGATGAGGAGGGGACTGGAGCATCTCTCTTATGAGGAAAGGCTGAGAGACCTGGGTCTGTTCAGCCTGGAGAAGAGAAGGCCGAGAGGGGATCTCATCAATGCTAAAGGGCAGGTGTCAAGAGGATGGGGCTAGAGAAAGCTTAGCAGCTGCAACTTTGTTAATACAAACGGGTAAAATTAATGGCTGACAGTCATTGTTTTGCAGACTGTACCCTACACAGCTCTGGTTATTTCACAAACAAAACCACCACTCCAGCTCAGAATTAGTTTCTATGTTTATTTTGCACAAGTACCGCTGTGGACTCCTCGGGTGTCACACTGTACTGATGGGCAGTAGATTTCCGTACCCCCGGATTTGTAAGGGCCGGTGTTTTTCAAAGGCTCTCTCGGAGAGCAGAGGCGCCCTGACAGAGCCCCTGCAAGTGGCCTTAGCCCAGGATCCTCCGGCTACACCTCGAAACGGTTAACGACAGAGCAGGACAGAGTTTCTGCTTCGGCGAGGAAGATTATTTCTTAAAACATAAAAAGCCTCGGGCAGAGCCGCTCGGCGTAACACCGACCACCTCAGCAAACGCCCCAAGGGCGGGGCGGGCCCCGCACCCCCCTGAGCCCCTCTCCGACGGTCGAAGAAACCGCCGCGCGCCCCGCCCCGCCCAGCGGGCCGCCTCCAGGCGCCCACCCGCCAATGCGCATGGGGCTGGGAAGGGGGCGGGGGAGCGGCCCCGCCCAGGAATGACATCGTTCGCCGCCCGGGGTCCCACCCTGCGCAGGCGCAGCTCGCCGCGGAGCGGCGGTCGCAGCGCGACCGTTTCACTTACGTCAAAACAATTTACGACACCTCCGCCAGCGGCTGTGGTTGCTGTGGAGAGGCGCCCGGTGCTCCGCCACAGCGCCGGTCTCCCGTCCCGCCGAGCTCCGGAGCCGTCAGCGAGTGAGAGCGGCGCGGCGGTGCGTTTTCCCCGCGGGGCGGTGGGGCGGTGGGGCTGTGGCCGGGGCCGCCCCCCGCATGTGGTCCCGGGGTCCCAGCCCGGCCCTGCGGGCGGAGGGGTCCGGGGTGCTGGCGCTGTAATGCGACGGGGCGGGCAGGGACGGACGGAGGGAGGGAGGAAGGGAGGGAGGGAGGGAGGCAGGGGGGTGTCTCAGCCGTCCCGCAGGCGCTCCCGGACGGGTAGGGGAGCCGGGCGTCGCGTCGCTGGGGATTCGCGTTTTAAACGGTGAATGCCGCGTTTTCTAATCCCGGTGCCGTTTTCTTCAGTGGACGTAACGCGAACCTTAAGGCGCTTCTCCGTTACGGGTGCAGGAGGAACGTGTACAAGTTTGGAGGGGTGGGGAAGGAGCGCAGAGCAGCTCCGTTTGCTTCCGCGCTGATGGTGCGGCGGTCACCGCGGGGTGCAGGATGAGTCCACTGACACTGGCCTTCACCTGGGCCCACTGACCGATTTTTTTATTGCTTTCCAAGGTCACTGTACGCCCAGCGAATTCCACTTGTCAAGTCATGGAGGCAGAACAGATTATGGAGGGACAGCCACAGGTATGGCAAGAAGTGTTTTATGTGCGTCGTGCTACATATGCAAAAGGAGTATGTCCACTTCACTGACCATGTGTTATTTTACAGGTTCCAGAAAATCCCCATTCTGAATACGGTCTCACTGAAAATGTAGAGGTAACAAAGATTTTGTTGCTGTTAAGCACAGTGGAAATCACGTTCCTGATCAAACGGAAAAACGTTGAGTCTTGAGTGTAACTAACTTCAGCGAATGTTGTGTTCCTAAGGAAGTCAGATGGAAACCAAACCAACAGATACCTGCCCCTTGCACAACTGGCTGTTAATTAATGTATTTTATCTTGTGTTACTTCCATTAAATTAAATGGTGCTGACATAAATAATCTTTTAATGAGCTGGGGGGTTTTGTAAGTATGCTATATTCCATTTAATATGTAATGCCGCAAAAAGCTGGCCAGACTTTTGTTACAGGGAGGGCAATAGGAAGAGTTGATGGGATTTCTATAAAAGTATCAAAGGGCCTTCAGTCTCCCTCCATTATAAGCCCCTACTCTATGTTAAGCTTTTGCAGAAACTTCTCTTGAATGTCCTTTGTGACTCATCTCACTGATAACAGCTTGCCTCAACTTCCACTACGGAACCAGGACCCGTTGGATACGTTGGTCCCATATCAGTAGATTCGTGTATGGTGCTTTGAATACGTTTGGTTTACTGACAGTGGCAGGGTATCCTTTTTTAACTACCGTTCATGGTGTAAGATGATTCAGCACTTTTTGACCAAAAGGGCCTGAAAGCATTTTGCATATGTTCTCTTTAAAGTGTCCATTTGTACTTTAATAGAGCATGGTCTGAAAGCGCTTGACTTCAACAGAGTCCCCTTTGTCCGACTTCATCTGAATTTCTAGTGCTTTTAGCATTTTGTGTTAGAAGTGCGTGCATACAGGAACCATTTAATTGGGACCACTCTTGTTAGGAGTCATTCCTGTCTCAATGGTCTAGAATTTAAATCTGAATGGAAAAGCAGAAATAACAATAATAGAGATTGGGTATCTTCTGTTTTGGAAAACTTAGGACTTCCTAACGTTGTTTCCCCAAAACATAAGAATTTAACAGAAAGGTCCTCTGGATTAGATTTTTGTGCAATGAAAAATACGCATTTAAATTTTCTTTGCCAGTGAATTGCAGAAAAATGGGTACTGTCTACTCGCGGTTCTGTGGCTGCTGTTACCAGTGTTCATTCACCTGTTTGTGGTTTTTTTTTCCCCTACTTCAGAGGATAGTAGAAAATGAGAAAATAAATGCAGAGAAAACATCAAAGCAGAAGGTGGATCTTCAGTCGTTACCCACACGTGCCTACTTGGATCAGACAGTTGTACCTATCTTGCTACAGGGACTTGCTGTTCTTGCAAAAGAGAGGTAAGGTGCTTCAATGCTCCTTCTGTTCTTAAGGAAAAAAGTAGGTCTCAGACTTGGGTAGTATGTCACCTTTTCAGACCTTGCACACGAGACGTGGTTTTGCTAGTTTGCTAGTTGTAAGAAAGTCATTACAACAGGTGTACAAACCTATGAATTACTACGATTGACCATGCAGGACGTGTTCCTCACTTGGGTGCATGTGGCGTGATGAAAGTTGTTTATTGCGTTTGTGATCTCCCAATGAGGTATGCTACTGCAAAGGTTTTGGAGGGAAAAAAAAAAATTTAAATTAATTTTGTCACATAATTCACCTTACAGAAGCAAGGCAAGAAGTTGTTCTAGTTTTGAACAGGATTTTTGTAGTGTGGAATTATAAAGAGTTCTGCTTGCCCTTTAAAAGACAGATAGACAAATTGGGACCGGCATGCATCTTTGTTGGAGGTTAAAACATTCTAAAGGATGAGGCTGATCCTGCACTGTTAACACAGTAAGAAGCAAACTGATAGTTTATCCTTTGAGTAAAGATGATGCTGTCAAGGTGCCCCAGATCTCTTATCAGTCAATGTAGAAAGGTTTTGTTCACTAACAGCAAACAGTTGCTTCTCTTATCCAAATTAATTTCTAGCCTTTTGGTGTATCGGAACTATTGGTGAGTCGTACTGCATGCAAACCATTTCTCAGTTTTGCCAAAACAACATTATCAAAAGCTAGTATGCATGACTGTAATCGCATCATGGTACCTACAGCCAGAACAACCATCAACAGTGCCTTAACTGTGTCGTACAGACAGCTAGTTAGGCAAAAGAGCACCTAGGAAGGGACACCCTGTGTGTACACCTCAGCAGTGTGCACATCTTCAGTTGGGATCTGTGGGAGTTCCTCTGCAGACTGAATGTAAAACACAGCCTGAGGTGGATCCCCCACACTTACAGCCTGGTACTTGTGTTGCAAACTCTTCCACTTGAAATTGAACTGGAAAGTAATTAATAGATGCTAATTTCTTTTTCTAAGGAATATAGAGATGTTCAGGGAACAGCCCAGTACATCTGGTGACTATGCTTGGCATTCAGTAGAAATTATCGTCCAGGATAGTGAGCGTATGGATAAATGACGTATTTGGGAGGAGTCAACAACTTTTGTGAGGGCTTGTAAGTCTCTTTGAGTTCACCAAAGGAGTCGATGAGCACATGTAAACATGAATCCAGATGACACAATCTGCTTAAATTTCCAAAAGGCTTCTGGCACAGTCTTTTCACTAAAGGCTTCTAAAAAGAGTAATTTGCTGTGGGATTAAAGGAAAAAGCCTTCTGGTATTTGGACGAGGAACTGATCGGAAGATACAATACAGAGGGTAGAAGTAAATGGTGAATTTTCACACACCACTAGGATCCTAGAAAGGATGATTTGTAACTACTTGGAAAAGTGGGTGACAAAATGTTAGATACCGAGTTTTACTGAATAGGTTGAGGTTCTTTGGGTTTTGTTTTCTGTTTTTTCTTTTTTTAAGTTGATTGGTTGTAAATAATTGCACGAGACCTTCATAAATTTGATGTGAAACTATGGAAGACTGCATGAAAAATTGAATACAAATAAACAGAAAATTATGTGCCTAGGAGGGTAGTAAATACCCCAATGCTAGTGATTAGATGATAGATTCCAAGTTGACAATTACCTCTGAAATACCTCTGAACTGTTAAATGTATATGTCAGTGCATCGCACAATCAAAAATAAATTCTGAATGGTAGGACTTAGAAATTGAAGGGGTAAAAACAAGCATAATGTCACTATTTAAATGTATAGTCTTCTTGTATTTTGAGTATTGTGTGTAATTCCAATTCCCCGATATTCTGGTAGAAAGTGAAAAATTAAGAAGAGTGACAAGGTGGTGAGAAGTACTGAATGCTGTCTGTATAGGGAGTGACTGAATAGATGATACTTGAACCTGGAAAAGAAATTTGTGAGAGAGAATATACTAGGAATCTGTTAAATCATTGATAGCATTGAGATGCTACATTGGGATGGATTGTTTATTATCTGTTCTGATACGGTAGTCAAATTAAGCTAGGAGATAGCAAATTCATAATGAACAAAAGGAGGTGATCCTTCACAGGTCACATAATTAAGGTATATAATAACTTGCATCAGGTTGAGAAGATTAACATTTTATTTGGGCTCAAGGGGCAACTGGTCAAAGTTGTAAAGGAATTCACCCAGGACTATTAAAGGTGCTAGCTCAGGAAGCTGCTTAACTGTATGTGCTTGGGGGCCAGACAGGTGGTCCAGAGACGTATTTCTGCGGCCGCCTTCTGTTCTTTATACTCTTTATAGGCGTACTTCCTCACTACCAGGACCTTTGGTCTGACCCAGTGTGGCATGAGTAAGCATGCCATTTATTCTGTAGAATATTAGATTAGCAGGGTTCATGCACTGTAGCTGAAGGAGCTTTTAACACAAAAACTTAGGGACTAAGGTCAGCGATCAAAAGTGTCTGACTGCTTGCAAGTTACAGCCTTTTTCAAGCTTGGAGATTCTGTTGTGTTCATTCAAAAAGAAACAGCAGTTAGCAGAAAACATGAAAACAGCTTTAATGCAGAAGCTACACAATAACCATTCCAGGAAAATGAAGCAAGAAAGCACTGACAGGTTAGCTTTTACTTTATATAGCATGAGTTAAAGTAGTAGGCAAATGCGTGTAAATTCCAATTATGTACATGCAGTATTTACACTTACAGACTATACTCTAGTTCTAGGTATGCAACTGTGTTAGCAATTTAGTAACATTGAACCAATGGCAACTAAGACTCATGAAAAACTTCATGAGACATACACTGGAAATTTACAGGGTAGATCTAGGTAGTTGGTCATCCCTACATCAATGCTCCTAGGTGTGTGGGACGAGTTATGTTGCTTTTCAGGGAAGGTGATTATCAGCTACCTAATTTCAGAGAACAAAAAATAATTGCTTTCAATGTACTTTTTTTCTTTTCAGACCGCCAAATCCCATTGAATTTCTAGCAGCATATCTTTTAAAAAACAAGTCACAATTTGAGGACCGAAATTAACTCCATAACAATGAGGACAATTTGGCTGCTAGACTGATACGCTCATTTGCCGCAATTTGTTTTCTGCTGTAAAAATCCTTTGGAACTAGAATGTTGTCTTTCTTAATCACAAAATTTGCTTTACCTTTTGAGTTATTTAATAAACAACACTTAACATTTCATTTGTTCACTTGTTTTAAACTAGCTATTAAGACACTTTCAAAATAAAGTACTGAAACTGCGCCACTGATGACAGTCTGAATAATTCTGTGGGGCTACATCACCTGAACCCGTGAAACAAAGGGGAATAATTCATTATGGGAATCACATGAGTGATAATTTTGATTTTTTTATAAAGCACTCTTCACATGCAAGGTACCTAAAGAGAAGACAAATGAATTAAGAGCAGTTAGAATTTATTTTGAGGATGGATTGATTAAGTAGAGAGGGGAGATCTTGCTTCAGGACACCAGAAAAAGGGTTTAATTAAAACAATTAGGTTCAGCAGCTGAACAGGTCACCTGCAGTGTCCAACATTTCAAGTCTTTACATGAATGAGGTGTGCTGCTCATCATTTGTCATTGATCTCCTGTGACTGGTGTGCTGGATTCAACTGAAACATGGAATAAAGTTTGAAGGGACTTACAAAGGTTGTGTAATTCAGTTCTCTGTACTCCTACCCCCTAGTTGGAGCACTCTCTCTGTTAAAGGTAATCCTAATCTATCCAGTAAAATACTGAGTCTTCTGATTTTCCCCCATCCCCCTTAGGTTTACCAACACCTCTTTTTGTTATTCCTCTTCTTAACATCTTTGTCTGACCTCCTCTTTGTTTATTTTTACCTGTAGTTTCCTCGGTAGGGGTAAAGGCCACAGACCTCGGGGTACAATATAAGAAGCTGCAACAGAGGACTGGGATCAGTTGTGAAAAACTACTAGCAAAGCTCTGAAAATACGCATATTGTAGCTGGAAAACTGGCTCACTAGGTTCTTAGTAACGTGTACAGGGACTAGACACAGCCTTCAGAATTCCCATTTTTGTTTTCTGAAACTTGTAGCAAGGTGCATAATTGGTGTTGTTCACTAGTGCTGGATAGTGGAATCCAGATTAAGCGTAGCCCAGTTTTTAATAGACTGGGAGAATGACGGTAATTTGACAGTCACAGAAACAGTAAGCTTGGCTCCCAAGAGTTGCTCAATTAATCAAAATAGTAAAATTTTATTCAAATAAACTGAAGTATTGCCATCTTACCATTTCCTTCTCCATTCTGTGTTTCTTATTTAATTGCTTTAACATTGTGAGCAGCTAAAGCCTTGTAAATTAAATTCTTTGCTTCGAGGGTGGTTGTTGTTTGTGAGATTAAAGGATGAGTAATTTTTTTTGTAATTATGCATAAATTCACTAAAAGAGAGACTTAAGACTCTCATTTGACTTGTTCCTGTGATGGCTTCAAAGTATACACTGTATTTGCAGTATATTCAGGTGGTCCACTGCACAAATAATATCTTCCCTTAGTTCTCTGGACATTTAGATGACATTTCCTATGGTAATCTGGAGATTCGTTGGTTTTAACCTAGCGTGTCTTCTTTAATAGATTAGGTACATGGGTGTAAGAGTGACCAGAAAAACAGAACCTTCAGAGGAAAAACTTAACTTTTCAATTGTCTGCTAACTTGCAGGGGCTGGAAGGAGATCTGGCTGTTACTCCTAGTAGGAAGGTTCTCAATATTTTACATATTTCTTAATTTACTAAGAGGGAAACATTGAATTAGTGTCATCCAGGAGCAGTAAGATTGGGGAACAAACAAAATGGAAAGAAACCTGCAAACCCAAGCCTAAAAAGCCCTATTTTGGAAAACGTACAGAAATTGTGGAATGAGATTACTAATTCCATTGTGTTGTGGTGAACACAGTCTCCATCAAACACTGACATTTAAAAGAGACACTGAAAGGATTTTAACAGTGTTTTGACTTTCTAGAATGAGTAATAACATTTAAGTGAAGACAAGGAGATACCATAACAACTTGGTACTGCTATTTTTATTGCTAAAGCAGCATTTCAAGGTTTCATCCACAGGTGACATCAAAAGATTCTGAGAATTGTTACACATGGAAAAAAAAAAATCTGTGCTGATGTCCTGTTTCTATGTTGAGAATTTGTGCAAGAAGACTGTACAAAAAAAGGCAGCTCAACTATTAATCTTGCCTAGATGGAGCGATTTTCCTATTATACATCACCGTGCATAAATTCAGAATACAATCAAGATTTCTCGTCTTACAGTAACACCCTCCAAGCAGCCGCACAAAAGCTTGTAACATGCTGGCTTTCTGCACAGCTCTTGTATCAACCTAGAACCTCAAAGTACGAGTACCAGTCTTAAGGGGAGCTGTCCCTGCCAGCAGCATGACACCTGCTGGAGCCACTGTTTGGTACACAGTGTCACCTGCTGTCATCCTCCCATTTAGGCTACTTCTAGAGAATGAAAAAGCCAAGTTCACAAGGTGACAATGTTAGAAGATTTACTGCAGCAGCTTTTCTGGGCAGCTTCCCCCCAAGAAAATAAGTTGAAATGTTACTAGCAGCAGTGAACTCACCAGCTCTAAGAAATAAATTTTAGTGATTCTTGCAAGGGTATGATAGGTCAACAAGAAAAGTGCAACCGTATTCCTTTGCTTGTTAAATTGACTTCACCAATTAGGATGTGCTCCATAGAGAATATTCTGTAATGGGAAGAAGATAGCAAGTTACTATCTGAATAATCAGATCATACCTGAATAATCCAGTTCTCAAAGTTAGGGAAGGAATGATGAAGTCCAAATTTTCAAAGCATCTACTTGTTTTAAACTCTCCCCACTACAAAACAATGAAAATCTTGTGAAAAGACTTCACAGATGCTTGCTATCCCAATTTAATACAGGAAGAAGGACTATTTCTCCAGCGTCCTGAGGGCTTCAAGATAAATGCATTTGATTTTGAAGTGCAAATTAAAACCCAAGTGATTTTACATTTATAAAAATGAGAAACTTGTCAATAAAATGGAGAATAGATGTAAGGGGCTACATGTTAATAGATGTAGAATAAAAGCTTGAAGAAATAATAAATAAAAATGGCAGCTATAGATGTACGACAGACCACTGCTAAGTAGCTGAAAGCCATTATTTGTTGATTCTTGAACAATTATTTTTGATTTTTTCCATGCTACCCTAGGTAACGAAGTCAGTGTATGCTTCGAAGTGCAATAAAATTAAGCAGAAAATAAAACAGAATACCTGGTTAACACCACAGCACACCTTCCAAGATGACATTTTAGATCCAATATCCAAAACCTACTATTCAGTAACTGTGAAAGAATTATATGTGGCTCATTTGCAGTATTTCGAAGTCTGCCTTTTTAAGTGCTTCCACCGAGAACATTATCTTTTACCTTGAAGGGGACAGTGACAGAAGAAAGGATTTCTCACTAAAAGCAATTCTGATCAAAGGGTTCTACATTCTCATATTCTGAAGCCTGTTACCACCTGAAAATACAGTTTGACTTGCCAAATCTTTTTTTTGCATCTCCAATTTATCAAGAACTTTCTTCAAAATCAGCACAGGTCTCTGAGCTATCCATTTTATTTTCTGAAGTGCTGTTGCTATTGTAAATGCAGTCTGATCAAAAGAACTTCCCTCTCCCCGGCAGACTTTCTGGAAATAAAACGGCTGCTTTCAAACAAATGAAAAATCTGAAAAATTCTGAAAGATACAAGCAGTTGAAACCAGTAGGATGGAAAGGGAACAAGTGAGAAGACTCCCTTTGCCTACCGTGCTTGATAGAATACAGATTTCGATTTATCCTTATGATTGTACTAATTACGTAACAAATTATTCTTAGCAAAGCCTTAGCTTGTGTTCCCCATTCTGTTTCATAGTCAGAATTCATTCTGAGAAGGACTACGTAGCCTAGATCACAGAAGTACAGAGTGCCAGCTGTTACAGAAAGAGGCATTTTACCACGATGAAAAAAGTATCATCAATCAGCACTGCTTCTGCTAATGTTCACTATCTAAATATGGTTTTAACTGACAACTTAAAATGTAAATGCTGTGTGAAGAACTAGAGGGCAGTTTACAGCAGTGCAAATGCAACACTTACTAGGAACGTGTCATATTCCTCTTCCCAATGTGCTTTTATCTCTCTTCTCAAAGTTTGTGTTGCAATTGTGCATAATAAAGCAGTTTTCTGAGAGGAGCCTAAACTGTTAAAAAGCTGCTGGACGGTTTAGAAGTATTTCCTGGACAACACAGGCCTTCCTTTTCCCTTGGCGTACACTGGGGTATTTACAAGATGGATAATTACCCACTGATATTCTCTCCGATGCTATTTACAGGAAGTGGAGGTATTTCCCTTGTAAGGAGTATGAAGCTTGGGGGGCCTGCTTTTAAGAAGGAAGGACTGCTAGGAACAGCAGGTTCCTCAGATGGAGAATGACAAGTTAGTACAGAGAAAAACCTAGAATAACAGTGGCAGTGAACAGCTTCCTGAGAAGGGAGGAGGCAGGAACTGGACAATGCGAAAAGGATGATAGCAAAGAAGGCAAAATAAACCATGTGCAACAGGACAACAAGAACGAAAAACAAGAAAGCAACAGACCTCAAAAGCTGGGCCAGCTGAAGGCACGTGCCACCCAAGCTGGGCGCAGGATGTTACTCAAGGAAAGCTTGCACACTGACTGGCGAGTTACTCTCACTGCAATCTGCCTTCGTGCTTTTCTTCCAGGTAAGGAACAAACTGCCAGCAGACATACAGGTGTAGCAGTGCTCTGTGCTTCAAGCGTATGCTGACCTGGGGGATCTGTCTATGCATTGTGTCAACTCTCCCCTGCATCTCAGGGAAAAAATGACTGAAATAGCTCTGAACAGGTAAATGCTGTGGTTACTTCTCCATGTACAAACAGTGCTCAGAAGAACTACAGACAAAGCAGGAGGATCTCCCAGCCTCACCCATGCTTCACAGCATGCCTGAAAGCTGAGCCCCGTTTCTCAGCCTGTGGCTAGAACACTCCAATACCTCCATGTTCCGATCAGCAGGAAGCCCAGCACCACCATGTCCTATTTAACTGAAGAGCTCCTGCTTTTCTGTTTCTGCCTCTTTCACTTACATTATGTGGTACTGAGGGAGCACATCACCAAGCCTTGCCTTATACAAAGAAAGAACCCATGATCAGGAGGTGACAGTTAGAAGTTTAAAAAGAGGAACCCACAAATCACTAAAAACTGCTCAGTGATATTATGTTCATCTGTGATAGGGAACTGAGAAAAAATTCCTACTGCCACCCTTGCCAGTGGAAACAGAGAAATTCCTCCTGCAGTACTACTGACGACAAGCTTTGGCAGGAACAGGCAAAAACTGAGGAGGATGTCCTCCAGCTTCACTGGGCTCTGGATTGAGAGTGCTAGTGGATCACAGAGACGGACAGAGACTCACGGGATAACAGGCTGCCATGGTGCTTGTGGCACGTACCGCAATCTAAGGATTAGCAAAAAAGCCTGTGCTTTCTATGACCTGCTAACAGTGAGCTGCAGTTGTTCCTCTGCATCTATACGGATACTATGTTCACGTTACATAAAGTAAAAACTTCATCCTAATCTAGGTGAGAAAAACTACACACAAGGAAAGAAAGGTTAATGAGGAAAGCAAGGGAGAAGGAAACTTAAAAAGGAAGCACAAGGAGACAAGGGATCCAGCCCAAAAGTTATGCAGCGGCAACAATATTTAAGAAAAGGCGAACTGAAGAGGAAAAAACCACTACATAAAGAAATGCAGTAAATCCAGAAGAAAATTCTTACAAAATGTTTTTACTCATTAAACCATTTTGATTACAACTGGGAAGTTCTTGTATTTTATTTTCATTGGAGGGGAAGTGCTTAGAGGAGATGAAAGCTCTTCCTCTAAATGGCAGAAAGGAATACCAGATACTTAAAAAATATTTTAACCTCCAACTTGCGTAAGATGTTCCTCCTAGGAACGTCCTCTAACTGTTCTTGGTGGATTGTGGGACGATGGTGCATCAAAAACTTGGAACTATATGCTGGCATGACCTTTTTTGGAGGTATATAATCACAACATTTATTTTTTTCCCATGGAGTAAAAGCTATCCTCTGCTGCATTTAGTTAGCTTTATTGAGGCATAAGTAGTCAGTTCAGGAACTATTCCCAGTACTTAAGTATATGTAAAAGATTTGAGAGTCATATGTGGGTATCGCAACTGCCAATATCATTGTATGTTAAAGCAGTCAGACTGGATAGTTCTTCCAGTCTAGGCAGCAGTTGTAATCCAGATTAACATATTTCAACACAGTATTTGTAAAATAACAATACTATGAGGACAGACAGAGCAGTAAAGGCTACATACAACATTAAGACATTTGCTGGGATAGTCAGGCCCCATTTCCTCATGACAACCTATTACAAATATTATCAATTGGAGACTTCAGTCCTTATAGCTCCTCAGCTGCGCTGGGAGGACAGTGTCATGGGTGCAGAGGAGCACCCTCACCAATAAAAATTATGTCAGCCATATCTCTGCAGCACCAGCCTTTTTAATCTTCAAAACGTACTGCAAACATCCTGCCTTTGTCCCTCCTGCTTGCTTTGTTTTACTATTTAGAAAAGAAATCAAGAGCTCTGTACTTTGCATGCACTTACAACTGGATGGGGGACTTTTCAAAGAATAAAATGACAGAAGCTGGAGAAGGAGAACGCGTTTCCTATCCTGGCCCATACGTTTTCCACCTCCCGAAGCATCAGTCTGCCTTAATACCTTAATGGCCGCAGCCCCTCATCTCTCCTGTTGTGGGTTCCTTCTCTCCTGGTCGCATCTCATACGTCAGCGGCTAAAATTGCTTTTTCCCTTCCTCCCTTTTGTACTGGCCGTACTCCCCTTTCCAGTTCCGCCTTATCAGCTATTTTGAGCTACGCCTGATGTCTCCACGGCAGCAGTCCATTCAGCAACCTAATAAAAAAAAAAAAGAAAGACTAATTAAAGAGGTGGGGAGGGATTAAGCTGAGAAGAACTGGAGACTTCCCCGCAAACGCCCTCCCGCGGCCCCCGCCGCGGCACCGAGCACCCTGACGGCGGCGGGGAGGCGCAGGCAAGGAACCACCGCCGGCTCGGCAACGGGGAGCTGCGGCCCGGCGAACTCCCGTTCGCCCGGCCCGAGACCGCAAGCCCGAACTGCTGCCGCGGCCCGTACCGCGGGCGGCTGGAGCAGGGGCGGCACCGGAGGCTGCGCGGGGCGCTCCTCGCAGCAAGAGGGCGACCCCGGGCACCAGGAAGCGCCGCTTCGCTCCCGAGACCACCGCCCGCCCTCGCCTCCTGCCCCACTCCGGGAGGCAGCGCGCAACGCCCCGCGCCGCCCCCTGACAACTTAAAATGTAAATGCTGTGTGAAGAACTAGAGGGCAGTTTACAGCAGTGCAAATGCAACACTTACTAGGAACGTGTCATATTCCTCTTCCCAATGTGCTTTTATCTCTCTTCTCAAAGTTTGTGTTGCAATTGTGCATAATAAAGCAGTTTTCTGAGAGGAGCCTAAACTGTTAAAAAGCTGCTGGACGGTTTAGAAGTATTTCCTGGACAACACAGGCCTTCCTTTTCCCTTGGCGTACACTGGGGTATTTACAAGATGGATAA
>VZSC01011819.1:14762-53507 GCA_013398225.1 Steatornis caripensis
GAGGGGGGGCGGTGTCCGCGGCGCTCCCAGGCCCGGTGAGCGCGTGGGGGCCTGGGCGCCTGCCGGGTCCGGCGGGCAGAGCCGGGGCAGGGCTGCCGCGGTGCCTCCGGTGGCCGTGGCGTGTGTCTCGGGGAGCTGAGCACAGCTGCCTGCCGCCGCTGGCCCCTCCGGCCCGGGAGCCCGCACCGGGGCAGCGGCGGCTCTCGCCGGGCCCCGCGGAAAGCCGGTGCTGGAGCGCAGCCGGGGCGAGACCGGCGGCCCGGGCGTCCCTCGTGTGCCTGCCCCCGTTTCAGAGGCGCGCCTTGCTGCAACTTGGTGTCGCCGTGCGTTGTGCCCCGTACCCAGCGGTGCACTGAACCCGCGTGAGAGCACCCGAGCGCGTTTCGGTATTCTGGAGCGCTCTCGTGGTTTGGTTTTGGTTTTGTCTTTTTTTTTTTTTTTTCTTTATTTTTCTCCCGTGAGAGAATACAGGACGTCTGGGGTGTTTTGCAGGGGTTTAGGAGGCAGGTGATGGGGTGGGGAGGAAACAGAGGTTTATTCACTTCCTGTAGTCCAAGGTGAGCTGATGTCTTTTCTTCCAGAGCACTTTCCGCAGTAGTAACAGAAAGTATTAAAGCAGTAGTACAGAACGGGCTCTGTCCATTTAAAAATGCATATTTGCGGAAAAGGAATAGAAGAAAGGCATGGTGCGTTGGAGGGAGGGCTGCTGCTCCCCTCGCCCTCCCAAAAAGAGACAAACCCGTAATAATGGCTTCATAGCACATACTTTTGGAAGTAAGATTTGGGGGGGGAGGGTGGGTTTGGGGCAGGACTCGGCTGTTGTGGATAGGGTGCATATTTGTATTTTCTGAGCTGTTAATAAGGAGATTTGTAAGGGATGGTCTTGTACTGGCCTCAGGATTAAAGGTCATTACAAAACTGCAGGTGAACATGCTTAGATGAACAAGAGGCTGTTGTAAAGAGCTAGTTCAGAAGGAGGGGGTTGATACAATTCAAAATTAAATAAATAAAGGGTTGCATTTGGGATCCTAAACTGACATTTAAGGAGAGCTAGCTGTGAAAAGTCACACCATTCTCTTGGCTGTAATAGGTGCAGTTTCCCTTCTCCTCCACAAATTAATGAACAAGGTATGAGGGAAAAATTGAAAACGAGAGGAAAACCAGGAAGAGGCTGACTGTGATATAAATAACTGGGCTTCACATAGTGGGTAGGCAGCTTCAAGACAACAATAGAGGACGATTGTTTTCCTTCTGAGTTGAATATTCCAAACATAACCGTTGTGTCCATTACAAAACTCATCTCAAATCTTCATCCAGTGTCGACAGCTTGCAATTACAGTTTTTTCCACTGGTCTAGAAATGTAGATGGCACTTTGTTTACAGAAAGCAAACAAGATCATGTCAAAAGCACAGATTTAAACACATGCAAAAGGTTGAAGCTTTGCGATAATGCTTCCCAGCTGGGTTGTGCTATTTATATTTTCATATAAGAATAAGGGAGAAAATTATTTTGCAATGCAGAATAGCTAAATGACCTTACACATAAATTTTGTAGTGTGTTTGATATTGGACTTCATACCAAGTTACTGCTGGATACTTGTGAATAAGAATTTTACTTTTTTCGTAATTAATTGAAGAGGCATAGATGCTGCGTTTGGCTGTTTCCTTTTCTGTATAAATTCAGTGCATAATTTTGTTAGACTACACCCTGGTAAGTCTGTGTGACTCGTTTGGCCGGTACTACTTGTCTGTAGTAGGACATCCAAAAGCATGTTGCTCCCTTTGCTTTTGGGCACCCATCTGGGTGTTGCTTATTGAGGAGGTGTGGGATGGTTGCCCAGACACTTAACACTGGATGAAAAAACCGAAACTGAATCATGTTGTAATGAGTTATGGTGACTGTACTTCTAACAAGCTAAACTGTAACTATTACGGGGGGCCAAGTGGTTGATGTTGCGTAGGCCGGGGTTTTGGGAAGCGTGTTTTGCGTTCCTTTGTAGGGTTTTCCTGAAACAGGAAAAGAGCATTGTTTATGGCTCCTCTTATAGAACGATCTTGTGCTGTTTAAGTAGGGTATGTGAGAACAGGAATTCTCTGTGCTCAGCATGACAGGGACTACCCGTTATTTGTTGCTTGGAAGCTAATTTTTGGGTGCCGGTTAGGAGGGTCCATCAAAACTCAAGAGGGAACAAATGGCGACTGTCAGGGTATATGTTCACTGTACACTTGATTTAAAATCTTCCTGTGTTTTTGGCGAAACTCACATGTGAACTACTGTTTCAAACTTGTAATGTAGGCTGGTTTCCTCAAGCATACTACTTGAAGAAAGTCTGGATTTTACCATGTAGTTTCAACCTGCATAGGTTCAAGGGTGGAGCTGAGGCAGGGACTGGAGTTTGAATTGTGATAGTTCTTCAGTACGTTCCCGCGATTCTCTGGGGATTGTGTTGTCAAGTACTCCTACCTACTCTTTTCATGCTTACTGTCTCAGTCCAGAAAGTGATTTGCTGGGTTATATATAAACTGGTTAGCATTTAAGCTTCTCGTTTCCTGAAAACTGCTCAGTTTCTACAGAGCTGGGTTTGATTACCCAGGGCAGGTGGGTAATCATCCTGCTCCATGGTTAAGATGATCCTGTCTGAAACGGTGATGAGAAACGTAGTTTTTGAAGGATGTGTTCAAAATCATTAGGTCTGAAAGCATTTGAAAGAGGCTATGTGAGGATGAGGTTTTTAAGTGGCAGTTTATCCCATGGTGCCTGGTACCTGAGGGTAAAACATCAGCAGACCATCTAGGATGATGCATGGTGTTCTGCATCAGGGCGAGGGGGCTTGACTGCAGAAGTAGAGCACTCATTGGTATGCTTAAAAAAATCGTGTCTGCGAGATCTGGCTGTAGAAGTCAGCCCTGGGAACGAAGGGCCGAACCCAGCTGAGGGAGAAGAGGACAAAGGATGGATCCAAAATGCAAACCAGCTTTTGTGGTCAGAGGATATCTTTGAACTGGATTAGCTGGCTCCTCTGTGCTCCAGGAGTGGAAGCAATATCAAAGGTGAAGCCACAAGCAAGTAAGGGGGAGCTACTACTCTTTATGGAGGGTCAATGTAATGTATGTAAGAGGGAGCTACTACTCTTTATGGAGGGTCAATGTAATGTATGTAAGAGGGTTTAGAAGAAATACCACTTCTTGTCTTTAGAAGCTGCTCATTTCTGTGGGGCAGCAATTGCTTCGTCTGGAAGTAGTCCCTCCGTCCCCTTTTTTTCTCCGGCTATGGGATATGCAGTGCTTAGGTTCTGTCTTGGAAACTGTAAACATGCATTATGTTCTAGTGCAAATGCTAATTAATGTTTCAGAGCGGGTGTGACTGGCTGTGCAATTATGCGTGTCCAGGCATTTTCACGTGTTAGAATGTCACATCTAACTAGAAGTAAGCAACTTTGTTGTTATTGGAGGGACAGTGAGGTCCCAGGCAGAAAGCTCAGGGCTTCCTCCTCATTTGATGAAGCTTAGAAGGGGAGCGGGGAGGGGAAGATGGGCTTCAAGGTGGCATTAGCATTTAACTTCTTGTGTGTTCTTCATCCATAATGTGCTGTGGTAAAGCAAAATTTAAAAAGTGAGTTCCTTGAGAAGTCTTGCAGTTGAGTTCAGTGTGAAAAATTTTACTAAAATTACCATCATATCTTCTCCTCTAGAATTCTTAGTGTGCAGAAGTTCACGTTCGTGTAGCGTCTTAATGGCCTTTAGATGTGGACCATCTGTCTGGCAGCAAACTAACAATGAAGACTGTTTGGTCAGTTGTTCCTCCTCCTACTTAACAGCAGCACTGAAGATGGGAAGCTTTACACCTGAGCTTCCAAACTGAAATAGTGCAATGACCATTGCTAATAGTAGGCCACTGGTCTAAATGATATATTTTTTCACTTGCAGACCTTGATCTGTATGTCTGCTTTTAAAAGAGTTAAAAAAGGTATGTGACACGCCATTGCTTCTGTGGACTAGGAGCCTGGTGCACGGTGGTCACTAAAATCACTTGCAAAAATGAGGTAAAGGCATACCACGTAAATAAAAGTATCGCCCCATTGCACTGTTGTTGTGTAGATAGTGGGCTTTTTTAAAAAAAAACAAACTATCACTGTTGCGTGGTGAAAAATATTACACTCTCATTTATTTATGGAAGAAGGTCCCACTCCTGTTGGGGTAATTCAACCATCTAGTGTCCAGGCCTCTGGAGAAATTGATTTTGATCAACAGAGGGAAGAGGAAGATGAGGGACAATTTGAAACAAAAATGGCATAGTTTTCCATTACTTTGAATGCAGGACAGTTTCATTTGTAGATACAGAAGAAGCAGCTGAAATATAATGGGAATGACATGCTGTGCTGAGCACGGACTATTTGCAGGACAGGGTGTGGGTGCGCTCTCCTGATTTACTCCTTCATGTGAGTAGGTTCTGTAAGTGCTGGGCAGTTCTGTGGGGAATCAATCCATACGTTCCTGAAATGAAAATAAAAATAAGTGTATGTGCGTCTCTTTTCCTGTATAGCATGCCATTACAAGTGAGATGTCACACATTGGGATGCTTAGCATGGCTTACTCACTGGCAGCTGGCGTACCTTGCCTGGCTCCTGGAAGTGCTAATTGAATACTGTACCACTCTGTATTAAAGTGTTTGATAAGACTTCTCAAGTTTTCCCCAGTCAGTGGCATGCTGATACAGACAAAACACAGACACTTTTAGTAGGATATTCCAGATCCTAGCAGTAAAACCGAATTGAGAGTGTGTGTGAGTAACAATACTAGAAACTTGCCCTGCAAAACAGCTTTGTCATTGTGTTAGGTATGGCTTATTTCTCTGTTTTCCTTGACCAAACCATAGTGGTCAGAGCTGTGCTTTCTGGTAGCCTATGCCAAGTCGTTTGAACTAGGAGAACCTTAATTTCCATACACTTATTGATGCAGATGTGAGTTGTCAGAGTAATTGCTGTGTCGACTTGAAATTTTGACTGTTGTGCTTACTCTCTTTAAAGCTATTTTTTATGATGGGCTAAGTAAATGGTCTGTCTCCACATAAATGTTTGAAGAGAGTTCAAACTTTATGGTACTTTTGTGTTCAGAGTTTGGTTTTCTGCTGCCCAGGCTTGTAAGTAGGAGAACCCCGAGGCAGGTAGGCACTGACATTTTGTTGCTCGCCTTTGTAAGGATTAAACTTCTAACCTGTTTGGGGAAGAAACACCAGAACTTCTGAATAACTGGCAGTCACGTGTCCAGGGAAGTTCAGACCTTGTCTTCTGGGCTGAGGTCTGCACGATGGTGTCTATATCAGCTGGAAAGGCTAATACTTTGAAGAACCTCTGCAGATCAGAAAATAAACAAAAAGGCATTTGTGAGCCATGAATGATCTGTTTAGAAATTAATGTTTCTCTCAAAGCTGGCCACTATTTTAGCATATTTGCAGTCTCTTTTACTCCTTTGTAATTGCCAGTAAGACTTGCATTAATGCTTTTTTTACTTACTTTGTACCAATTACTTATTTTCCTGATACTGAAACCTCACTAACTCTCTGTTAGTAGCTCCTTGAGGTAGCCGGTTTCAATGCGCAGTAGCAGTGCGATTCTGGGATAGTACAGCTTTTCTCACTTGCAACTTCTGGGGTTTGGAGGCCCTGGAGAGTGACATAAAAGTGTCCATTTTAATGAATAGTGGTGTAATCCCAGCATTTATGTGCTTGTTGATAGAAGCTGGATCTTCTCATCAGCATCAGGGAAAGTGTGTACATCAGTTACAGCTGTTTCTGCTCTGCCATGATGTTGCTGAATACGTGTAACTTGTTCACCAGGCCTGCTGCCCATGGTTTCTGAGGGAAAACACTGCTGCTGGGGAGTCTTTCTACTGACCCTCAGAGTGGCTGCATCCTACCTTGACTTAGAGCAGAAACCCATTTCTGTAGTGTGTTGGATTTGAGTCTCTGCAGCAGCTGAAGTGGCTAGAAGGAAATCATGCGTGCAATTTTGTGTGCTGTTAGACTATCTGAATGCAGATGAGGGGTCGAGGAAGATGGTTGCTATATCATAAAAGAGTCTTTTTTATGAAAGGGCTTAACTCTGGTGTGCCAAGAACCCTGGCATGCTCCCCAGAATTGGAATAACTCATCACAGCTCATTCATAAATGTAATGTACAAGTAACAAATCACCGTGTTGTTTGTAGATGGTCACAGACAAACGGATCCAGGAAGAAGAGTCAAAAGCGTGTGAGGGTCACTGAAATAAGAGAAAGTTTTTGACCTGGTCTCTGTTGTAGTGAAAGGAGCTTTCTGCAGTAGCAGGATAATTAATGTACTGATCATGAAATCTTAATGTTGTGACATTAGCTGGAGCATTGCAAATGCAGCTGTTAACTTCAGCTCTTACCTTGCAATCTGTGAACAACTAATCACAGTGTCTTGCAGATTTGTAAAGTATTTGCTTTGCAACGTTAAATGCTAAAAGTAATGTTTCTCTCCCTTTGGTGTTCTATCTTTTTTACACATTTTATGGGGAAAATGGATGTGTCATTACTGTCTCTTTTATGAATTAATCATGGAACAGAGTTATTAGTATGCAGACTGTATTATTTAACCTAGTATACTGCAAAAATATACTGGAATAATTTAAAATACAAATTCTAGGCTCTTATTTCTAGCTGAATCACTTAAATACAGCCCCAACGAAGATTCTCCGAGCAAAGAATGTAGATTCAACTTTTACTGTACAATTGGAACTGAGAAAGAGCTTTACATTTGGTGCAGTCCTGGTATATTAAAATAGGCCTACAAGTATCACTTAATGAATACTTTCACTAATTTAGGTTACTTTTAGCATGTATTAGAGCCAAAATAACTTTCTCAGAGCCATAAAACAGAAGGTCATTTGTTTGGATCTCTGAATGACCTAACTGCTAAGGTATTTCATAAAGCTAGGTAGGTTCACATTGGTTGATATTATTAACTAGTGGCGTTATACTTTGATTATTTATTTGCTAATAACTTTCAGTAAAGGAAATTAAAGAGCTAGTGGAATACTGGAAAACTGGGACGTGCAAGTGAGAACTGCCACCAAAGCAGATTTCAGCATTTCTGTTGTGGCTTCAGTTTTATTTTCCCCATTCAAGCATTACTTGCTGTTTTATGTTCATCTTGAAATGTGTACAAAAGGAGTAATCTTTATTTGTATCTCCCCCCCCTCCCGAGTCCTGTAGTTTGCGTAAGTAAATTTCTGCCTTGCATATAGGCTGATGCCACTGTTTCATCAGTATTAGCGGAGGGTATACACTAGCAGTAGCGAATGTGCCCATCAACATGACTTGTCGAAAATCGCCTTCTATTCCTGACAAATCCTAGTCTTTGCAGAGTTAAAACTTGTTCTTTAGTCAAGGATTTGGCTTTTGTTGCAGTGAAAAACGGAGGTTTTTTTTTCAAGTGGAGCCTGTGTTCTTCATAAAAATCCTTATATTGTCTGCAGTTTTAACTAAGAAGATAAACTAGTTAGTTCTTTGTCATGTTTCAGATTGGAGTTTGCCTGACAATTGAATTAAATGTTTTGGTTTTGCCTTTGAAGTTGTAGAGAGAGGAGTTCCCTTAGTTCTAGTTATTAAACTAATTGTGTGCTAGCCCCAAACATTTCACTGTTACTTGCCTTGATTTTTCTAACACTCTACAGGAATGAAGGCTTACTCACTTCTTCGTATGTATGCTGTAATATTTATTAGAAGTATTTTTGTGGTGTAGGCTTTTTCATCAATGGGCAAAGGTAGTTAAAAAGAGTAAGGCTCAGAAAAAAATCTTGGCTCTTATAGGGTAGGAGACGCGCTTAGACAAGTAAAAGCTGCCAAGCAGAAGTGTGAAACCTGGGGACTGCAGCGTTACTGTCCTTGTACTCCAGTGTTACTTGCATTGCTGCAAGTGCCGTACATGTGCAACGGAGGGAGGCGTGAGCAGTTTTCCCTGGTGCTGCTCTGACTTTTGGTTGAGGCTTATGCTCTTCTGGTAAAGTAAAGCACTCTCTGAGACTGAGGATTGAGAGCAAGCACTGTGTCTTCCCTACCAATCTGGAAGGGCAGGGTTTGCCCTAGTAGTAGTGGCTGCTGGGACAGGAGCAAGTTCCCATTACAATGTGTTGACGCTTGACATACAAGCACTTCAGCCGAATGCAACGAGGTGAGCTTGGCTGTGGAAAGAATGTGCTGGTTTGGCTTAACCCACAAAGCCTGGACCATGACAGCTGTAAATTGAGGTGATGAGCCTAAGTGTGTGACTACTGGATGTCGCTGTGTTACTAGTCAATGGGTAACACTGGCACGCATTTAATGTGGAAGGATTCCTTCTTACTGTAGTGCTTTGTGAGGGGATAATGTTGGTTGTAAAAATAATTTCTTCTTTTAGACAAGATATTTGAATAAATGCTGCCTGTAGCTGTATCTATACATTTGTCTGGTAGAGACTTGGTCTGTGCTTGTAATTATTTGTAATTTGGCATAACTTCTGCCGGTTTCCAAAACAAAACAGGATGTGAAATATCCACAGATAATGTCAATGTTCTTTAGTTACATACCTATATTTGTACCTTACTTCATAGGATTGAAATGCAGATCTTTGTGTTACGTACTTCAGTTAAGCTCGTATTTTGCTGCCTAATCTTCCTTTAATCAATAAAAGGTCTGATCTTACATTATTAATGCTAAAGGGTATTGATTGTCGCGTCCGTAAAGCCTTCTGTCCTTCTGTCTGGATTAGCCTTAAAAACCCCATTGCGCTCATCCTGCCGCCTTTCTCAAGCTGGGCTTTCGACCTGCAGCCCTAGGAGCAGGGACCTCTCCTACTTCCCACCACTGCCGTGGGAGGATCCATAGGCGGCAGCGCTATTCTTCGTCGGTGCTCGTCAGCTTAGGACGTGGATATTTACTGCAGTTATCTCAGTGACTATTTGCGAAGGCTTTATTCCCAGTTTAACTTCATTTACATATGAACAAAACTTACTTATAGAGCTCCTCACGAAGAAGCTACTCATCTCCTGTAATACAATTCCATATGGCAGAGCATATCTACTGTGATAACGTGGGTTTATTTATATTTTGTATATCCAAGTCAAATATTTTGACGTTAGCCTTAAGCATTGTCATGTTTTAGAAATTGAAAGAAAAACTTCTTTGAACACTTCAACAAAAAGTTGATGCTAATTTGTTAACGAGAAAATTATGGTTTTAGAATATCCATCTTAAAGTATTTGTAAGCACAGGAAGCTGCAGATTTGATTTTTTTTTTCTTTAGCTGAAAGGTCAGGGGGATGTGTTGTACTTTCCATTCTCTCTTTTCATTAATCCTTTGGAGAGAGAGATTTGATTGTGTGTTTCGTTAAAACAGTACAAGTAAGTATCCGTTGGTGTGGAAACATACATTAGGTCAGAGTAAATGACTTTAAAAGGCACCTTGTAGTTGCATTAAAGGGAAAAAATCTGAAAGCAGATGTGTTACCTGTTCCTTAAGTGAACACTGACAGAAGTTTCATCCCTTGGATCACACAGATCTGTTACTTTATTGCCTCTAGGAAAAAAATGTTTGTTAGTTTGTCAGAGTTGTGTCTGTAATAGCAGACTAAGCAAACCTGGACATCTTACACTGCTACTACACTGTACAATCAGAAGTTTTGGCCGGATTTGAACAAGCATATGGAATTTTAGGAAATTACCAGAGATTGTAGGGGCACCTGCTTTATCAGGGGGGTTTGACAAGATGATTTCCAGAGGGCACTTCCAACCACTGCCGTTCTGTGATTCTGAACTTTGTCTTTAAACTGTTCAGCAAGTTACCTGATTTGACTTAGTTAAGACGATTTGGTTTTGGTTACCTTAATCAAAAATACTTGCTAAAGAAGGGATGGTGGAAGGCCAAGCACTGTGCCGTCTTGGGGAAGAGAGTCCTAAGGCTGCCTTGTGTTGCTTGAGATGTTCTGACCCTTCTGGTGCTGTGCTGCCTGTGGATCTTCTTCTTTGAGGAGAAGGGGTTAGGTGGGGCAGAGTCAGTGTTTTGTTTAAGTCTCTGCGTAGTAGGTGTTTGGGGGAAAAAAGTCTATATGTACCCTCCTAAAGAGCTTCATTCAGAAAGTACTTTATCCTTCTAAATACTTTGAGAGAACTAGGAAGTCAAATTTTAAGTGATTTGTGTCTTCGCTCTTAAGTATATAAAAAAATAAGTGGTAAGACTGTAATAGAGTACTGTTTTGTTAGTCTCCTAGTAGCTTAGAAAGAGCATGGAAATAGAGATCTATTTAATTTTACTTTACTTCCCCAACAGCCTCCCTTTCCAAGATGTCATTATCCTTATCTCTGTTGCATGTCTCTGCTGCTTGTAATTGCCCCAAGCAACAGAAGCAGCAGAATGAAATTGGTGTGTGCGGGGGGATTTGACAGTTTCTTCATTTCACAAAGTCACTTTATTGCAGCAGTTCCGTAGACAGCAACTAAGGCATTCAAGGTGATTGTAGGCTCAGGGAAATGGCATTGCACTAGTCCACCTTCTTCATGTAAGAAGGTAGGGCTCTTGACAACCACAGAGGTTGTCCTTTTTTCATGAAACACATCAATATAAGTTTTGTATAAAAAATGGTGGCTTTGACACCCCCCAGGTTTTCTAGAGAAAGCTTTCTGGCTATCAGTGATAAGTGACGGATTGGATTCTGCAAAAGTTGACATCTTTGCTCCAGTTCTCGGTAGTTCTTGTCAGCTCTTTGGAGAGCTGTCAGCTTGAGATCTGAGTGGTTTGGAACATAGCTGTGAAACAGTTTCAGGTATTTAATTTGGGTTTGACTTTTCCTGGCGGTTGGTGGTTTTACACCTGCGTGGGGAAGACACAAAAATCTGCAACATGCATGGTAGAAGAAAAGCAGTTTACTATACCGTACTTAACAGAACTGTATGTCAACAGAGTTTATCTGTAAAAAGTATAGTATCAACTGAAAGAAGTGCATCTATTTTTCTCTGCGTTAATGATATATTACGTGTAACAATAGCAGCTGAATGAGTTTTACTTGGAAGTTTGTTTTGTGTTCTTTAATATAAAGAATGTTCCACTGTATTTCCCAGACTTCTTCAGGAACAGCTTTACATCAAAAAGTTTTCTTTGTCATGGGAAATAACCAAAATGTGTTTTTTGATGTTGTATTTCTAGAAGGCATTTTATAAACTGATTCAGCTAATTGAATTGAGAGTACTTGCCACTTGTTGACGTACAGAATTTAGTTTTAAAAAAAACCCAATTTGACCAATTCTCAAAATTAATGTTGCCAAGAAGTTTACGTACTTACAGTATATGTTGATTGATCAGAAGTTGTTAAGGCCTGAGCATAAGCATGGTGTCTTCTCACTTTTAGCTTTTTTCCTGTGTATTTACAGTATTTCCAGGTTACAGTGTGCTTTGTGTTCTGCTCTTGTGCTTGCTTGATAATAATGAAGGATTCGATATCATAGCCATTGGCTGTCATGTCAGTATGTAAGGTCTTTGTATTATATCATCTTCCCATATAGGGCTCTCTTGGAATAGGTTGTCTTTTTTACTTCTGAATTCTGCAAATATGGTTACAAGAGGAATTGGTCATCTGTCAGCCTCTCTTTTGAGATCAGCAGCCATCCTTTCTAATGATGAAGTGATATGTGCATCAGTCCACACAGCAATAAACAACAAGTTTACAACAATAAATGAACTTCTGGACTAGGAGGTTGAAACTTCCCTACTGTAACCATCAACATGACAGGCGTGTTGAGTTTACTTTTTTTTTTTAGGTTTAAACACAAGCTTTGATGATTGAGATTATTTTAAGTCTGTTGAACTTTTGGATTTTATTTGTTAAATCTTGAGGTATTTTAGATTCTTTTATGGCTCCAGTATTTCCTTGTCTCTTCATAGGACCCCAGCTGAATGCACAACTAGAAGGTTGGCTTTCTCAAGTACAGTCCACAAAGAGACCTGCTAGAGCCATTATTGCACCGTAAGTTTGAAATCTGTGTTTAGTGTGTATAATACTTGATTGTTTAAATCCTTCTTTATTTTGAGTGATTTTTGAAAACTGATGAAAGCTAATTTTTAGCTGAAAGGAATGTCATGTGGTTACTAAATAAGTATTTTGGATATGGCAAGGAATGGAAGAAATCTGTGCACATTTTGGTATATGATTGAATTCCTTTTGCTGATCGACTGAAGACGTAGCATTCACTTGTGATCCAGTAAGACAGATAAGAGGTGTATTAGTGGAGTAGTAGTCTAAAGATGACAGCTCTTTCAGTGCGCTTCTAGTATAGAACAGCTACAGATACTAAAAACCCCCAAAACCAAAGCAAACCAAAGCCCCCACAAAACTAAACAAAACACCAACATTACTTCCAAATCAAAATGTAGCAGAGCTTAAAACAAAAGTAATGAAGAACTATTCACTATTCAAAATGGTTTACTTTTGTTATGTTACTTTGGTTCTGTTTGGTTTTTTTTTGTCCACAGGAGAAATAGGGATCATCCAAACTATTTTGGTAGAATTCAGTTTACTGAAGATGGTTGAGACATATAATAAGAAAAGTATGTCAGCCATTCCAATGGATTGTGAGTTGGAATGAAACACTAGAAAAAGCACCTTAAAAATGATGCTTTTCCTGTGCTGACATAATGTTTGAAGTATTCCGTAATAGTATTGAATGTGCAGAAGAAGTTGTCCCAAATCTGCCTTAGTGTTTCTCGTAGGAATGTCTGGAAAGAGGCTTTTCATCTGCAGATTAGGTAACCAGGGTTCTTTTTCTAGAACCGCTGGAGGTCTTTCCGTGGTGTCACCAGATCGTTTCATTAACCGTGCCTTTGTTGTCCCACCTGTGAAGTGGAATATGGCTAATAATATTTTTGTAGCAGAGGGAACCGTTCAGAAGGCTCTGTTGACATTGCCATATAACATACCTTGCTGGTTTGCTAAGTTTCAGTCTCCTGTTTATCCCCTTAGCACGTACCTTTCTGAGCTCTTCAGAATGAGTGAGGTAAGTGACGCTGAAGTAAAACCCCAGGGTATTTTTCAGGATAACTTGCTCCAGGTGTCATCTGTACATGTGTATACGTGCAAGTATGCATACATACATATAAATAAATGTAAAATCTTCCAGCGCTGTCTTTGGGGAGCTCGTATCTTCAAATATCCTATACATCCCAGGACTTGGAGCACGTATCATTCTCAGTGTCATTGCATAAAAAGACCATCTGGAAAGCTGTAGTTGTGGTGTCGCGCATACTTGACTGAAAATAAATGATAGCTATTGACCTAGGGTCACAGGTGTTCTAGCTGAGCTCCAGAGGCGATGTAGCCCAAGCGCTGTGCAATGCGGGTATGGCCGCCTGCTGTGAACATGCTGCCAAGCGCCTGTGAGCTGTTCTCCACCGCTTGGCCTGGGACCCTGGGGAATGAACGTTCCCTGGAATTAATGCTTTTAGCACTGCAAACTGAATCTTCTGTTTTCAACAGTCTTGAAGGGAGTGGATCTTAAGATTTGAAACAGGTAGTCAGAATAGTTATGAATATTTTTTGAGCACACACAGGAACACTGGTCAGGGAAGGCTCCAGGCTACAGTGATAGGAAATGATAAAGCATATGTCATGTTCTTTCCTTGTGCCTGTTCATTCTGTTGCTGAGATAGTCTTCTTCAATGACAGAAGGTTTCTATTCTCTGTTTATCTGCTGTAATTTGTAGTCTCTCTTTGCCAAACCCCTCTACCGTCATCGTATTCAGTTACTGGAATGTGGTTAGAAGAGGTTTCTCCATCAACCTGCTATTCCCTTGTGCCCTGGCTGTACTCTTAGTGTTATGGTGAGCTTCTGATAATACACAGCTGTGTAGTCTGCCTACTAGTACTTTTTACAAGTAGCGAAAGGTGCTTTGATCTGGAGGCTTACTTATGAACTTTCAAATATATGATCACTGATAGTTCTTTAACAAATACGTCCCTTGTACATTCAGTACTGGAGCAGTGCTCCCCAGCTGTTTCAGGAGTTGATTTCTGGATCACTCTTACTATTTCTAGCTTGTTGGGGACAAATAATATTTAAGACCTTAGCATTTAATGGCAATATCAACCATATATAAGATGTTAACAATATTTAACATGTTAACATTTTGTACATCTTGATTTGCAGCCATGCAGGATATACCTATTGTGGATCTTGTGCAGCCCACGCTTACAAACAGGTGGATCCTAATATTACGTAAGTATGGAAGTTTTTCTTTACAAAGTGTAAGACAATGCCATTGCAATTTTCTGAGAAGTTGAGTGTTCTTTTTATATTCTTACACCTCAAGGTACTCAAATTTTAATTTTGTACTCTTCTTAGTCTTTTATGCATCCCTTCTTTTTTAACATCATAAATGGTCAAATTGGATGTTAGACAAGAAAAAAAATAATGTAGTATTGTTGAAAATGAAAACATAAAGCAATATTTTCAAAAATTATTAACAATTATTGGTAACTAACTTTTTAGAAGGGAGGGGTTAAAGGTGATCTTTTTGCAGGTAATAACATTTAGTTTACTTGGGAGTAACATTTAGATTGCTTGATGTTTCACTACTTTTGTAGAAGCCCAAGCTGTAGGTTTCTTGGTTTATTTTTACTGATCGCAGGGTGTCTATGTTTCTTTTTTTGTTGGGAAATTTTGTTGTTGTTTTTCAGTATGTTAAAATACTTGATCATGATTCTGCATTGGTTTTTCAGTGCAGGATTATGGGCTGAATGCTACCAGGATTCTCTTCTGCTGTGGAGAAAGTGACCAGTGTGTGTACATAATATTTGAAGTCAGTGAAAGTCACTTGCTGTAATAATTTTAAATGGACTTGTGTTTCTAGCAGCACAACAGTTTAAAAAATGAAAATTTAAAAAAACCTGACAATACACTACTGTAGTCTGTGCCTGCCTCTGAAAATACGAATCCAGTTATTCTAGGTTAAAGAAGTGTAGTTTTTATGTGTTCTGCTGAGTTCAACATTTTTTAAAATGAAAAATATTTAAAACATCTCCAGTATTTAGTCAAAGTATGTATTTTGCAATGTTAATATAAAACCTATGTCTATCAGTTGGTTATGAGATTACATGTTGTAATACTCACCAAAGACAATGTTTTTTATTCTTTCTAAACTGTTGTAATCAAAGTGAAGATAACTTACAGTGAGACAGATAACTAGTTTTTCTAAAATTTCTAGAGCAAGTTGCATTCCCCAGGTTCAGTGACATGGAGTTGATTGAACTTTCTGGATCATTTGCTGTTTTACCACATGGGATGTTTAGAATTGACCAGTCATTCATCTTTCAGCTGAAGTATTACACATTTGGGTATTTTATTTTTGAGCTCTGTAAAAAGTTTGAGTATTTTAGTATAGCTTGCTATAGCACTCCACAAGTGAGGGGAAAAAGAAAAAATCTTGTCGTGTCTCTCACGCCTTGAGTTCAGTGCCAGAAGCAAGATGATATGATCCTGAATCTGAAAAGCTGAATTTCCTATAGGGTTTTTTTTTCTTCTTTTCTTTAAGTCCTGTGGCAGGAGACCTTTAACATCTAACCAAGAGCCGAAAAGTGAGGACTTGATGAAATAACATCATGATGACGTGTGAAAGCTTGCAGTATCAGCTAAAGCTGCAAATGTGCAGGTCCAAGTCCCTGTAGTTGATGGAACAGCTGGATAAAAACAGCATTTGAGAATGACTTAAATTTGAACTTGATGAAATCTGAAGTAAGGCTAATCAAGTAAATACATGAAAAGCTCTGAATAGATGATAAATCCATTATCCTCATTTGAGGGCACATTCCTGTAGCTGTTGAAGGTGGTGTGTAACTGAAGGTTGTGTTGGTCCAAGGAGAGAATCCAAAAATCTGTTCTAAGGGGCTATAACACATCATTCAACCTCCAAATGAGCCCAGTCAGACAGATTTCTAGCTGCTGAGTGCCCTCTGATATATAAACTGCTTAAAAGGTTTAAGGCTACGGGAAGCATTATTGCACTGATGTCATGATCTTTTCTGCGATACCGAGTAAGGCTAGGCCATGGATTTGATCTGTGGTCTTACTCACAGTAGAGTAAAGCTCTATCGGTAACCACCAGAAAGTATCACTTTGTACGTTTTTATTAACTTGCTACTCTAAACCAAGTCTCTGTACAATTGCAGTTGTCTAAATTGTGGGCTTTTGTGTTAATTGTTGTAGCCGAAAAATTTTCATTCTTGGGCCTTCCCATCACGTGCCCCTTTCCCGATGTGCACTTTCCAGTGTGGACATTTATAGAACACCTCTGTATGATCTCCGAATTGACCAAAAGAGTAAGTGCATGATAAAGCTTACATCTTGAAGATTGCTGAAGCTTGAGTATTAACTGTGGTACTGCAGTGTTGAGGACTCTCCTGTTGGGCACTCTATGGCTTTTAAGTGGCATACAAGTACAAATCTGTTTGTACTGCGATGAAAGCTAACTTCTGAAAGAGTCTGGTGGTTGCAGGCATTCTATGTTATATCCTTAATGTCTCTCTTGCTCCTGCAAGTAAAGAATTCTCGATCTTTGCTTATCTTTTCCATTATGAGTGTGTGCCTCTTGACAAGCTATCTTTAAAAGGGATCTCAAAATTAAAAAGCATTACATTTGAGCAATAGCCCACTACATACCGTCTCCATTATTCTGTGAAGTATTCTGTCTGAAAAAGAAAAATAGTGCTTTAGTTGGTTTGAGTTTCTTTCTAATAGAGGCATAATAGAGGAACAAAAAGCTGCTTTTATTTGGATGCATTATTGCATGTGACTTTCCTTTTTTTTTTTAACTGACAGAGTACCTACAGAACTTAAAAACTGTTAGTCCATGAAATACCAGTCTTTCAGACTAAGCTTAAAGGTGTGATGAAGATAAATTTAGTATTTTGACTGTCATGTGTTTTGAGGTATACCTAAATAATACAGTATCTTTTTCAGAAGGGCTAATTAGTGCGGATGTATTGCTATTCCATCATGACTGTGATGAAGCAAGCTAGTTCAGGCTTTCTACATAGTGCCTGCAGAAATTTCTTTAGGTAACAAATGTTTTGGTTTCTGTAGAGCTCCTTTATGGAGTGGAGAAGGAAGCACAGCCCTACCTCAAATTCTTCATCCAGTGGAGAGTTTTTGAAATGTAGAGATGACTCCGCATACCACAAAGTGACCTTGAGAGTAGACAAGATAACACACAAATGTGGATTACTTAATCAGTTTTTGCTGTCTCTAGAGTTATCTAGATATGTAGATATATCTAGATAAATACAATTAATAAATTGTATTTAATAGTAAGACATCCAGTGATGGCTCAGCTGATCAGCTATTTGTATTTTTTTTAAAAAACATATGATGGTGTAGTTTGAAAATCAGATTTCAGTGACTGGGCAAATGCATGTGTATTTTAAAATGTGTTTTATTTGTGTTACTTAGATTTTCAGTTATGATACAAAATTTTTCTCAATATACTAACAAGGTCACATTTTGCAAACTGAATCAATTACGTTTGTATCTTAATGACTTGAACATAATTTTAGTCCTGAATTTATTTAAAAAGAAGTGGTTTATGATGACAGCCCTTGGAGGCAAGTAATTTGTTATAGTGGGCTTGTTCTGATAAAGATGCACTGTAGCTTGCTTTACAACGTTTTTTTTTTTTTCTAAAATGTAGTAAAAAATAATCTTTAATTCATTTCAGTTTATGGAGAATTGTGGAAGACTGGAATGTTTGAGCGTATGTCCCTACAGACAGATGAAGATGAACACAGTATTGAAATGCATTTGCCTTATACTGCTAAAGCCATGGAAAGGTACTAGGGCTAATTACTACTTCTACAAGAATGAGCATTATGTGCATTATAAATGTTTGAACTATATGTGAAGTGCAGTAGGAAGTAATAATACCCTTTATGGTATATAATACCCACACTTCCCCACCCCCCAATAAAAATTTTGAGGAGGAGAGGGTCAGAAACAAGGATTAGTTGCTGTAATAGAAACTGTGAGCGGAGCAAACACCTGAATGATGAAATTGGAACACCCCTTATAAACAAGTTTACATGTTTATATTGACTTAGTAGACTTAGTATTAGACATGCTTTCATGAATCTGTCTCAAAAGCGGATTTTTTTTTCACTTTTGCAAGGTGTCTCTGAAAGAAGTTCAAATACTAATAGGTGTTTTCTGTGGGATTTTAAGTTTGTTTGGGGCCTTAATACTAATTTTGAAATCAGAGTTCTGTTTACGCCTGCTGTTTCAGATGAGTACTTTGAATAATGTTTCTTTAAAGGTGATAATTTTTGTCAATTTGTGGTAGTTTTTTTCCCCTTGTCTTCTTTTTTTAACTGTTCTTCCATAGTAGTTGTAATTTTTCCTGGAGTTTCAGTGTACGTCTGGGTGCTATCTTGAGCATTTTCATATGTGTTGGAAAATTACCCAAAATTGGTGCAGCATCTATACAGGGAGAATGTCATTCTTACTTTATTGCTGGTTTCATAGTGTCTTTCTTTTTTGTTTGCCTGATGTTTTCCACTTTGTAGCAAAGATAAATACTGTTTGGGGGGGGGGTTGTTTTCTGAAACTGAAGCAGTTTCAGGTTCTGAAACAACTTCCTAGTATGACTGCACCAAATTAATTATATCTTCAATTCAATAGTGCCCTTTTAAAACATTCTGCAATTTCAGTTAGCAAGCCCTGAAAAAACTTCAGATGTTACTTGAATTACATCCTCTTTTCTTTTGCTTATAAGCCATAAGGATGAGTTTACTATTATTCCTGTGTTGGTCGGAGCACTGAGTGAGTCAAAAGAGCAGGAATTTGGAAAACTCTTCAGTAAATACCTAGCTGATCCTAGTAACCTCTTTGTGGTTTCTTCTGACTTTTGCCATTGGGGTAAGTTTCACATCTCTTCATTATAACAGTATGATGAATATTTTGTAGTGAATTTCAAATAATGTATTTTATTAAACATTGAACATTTTAACTTCTGGTAAATGTATCTTTGAAACTTAAATGCCTTTGTAAAGCTAAAAAAGGATTTTTCTTTTTTTAATCTGGAACAATAGATGAAAAATATTAACATGTTAATGTGTTTTCAGTGTAGTGGAGGAAATAAATGGTGAAGGTGTGTGGGTTTATATGCATCTCTTTCACTGTTGCAGTGAAATAAGTGTCTGAAGTTTCTTGCTCTTTTTATTCTTCTTTTAAGCACCTCAAAGCAACTTGCAAAAATAATTAGCTAAAAATTCACTGGACATGGCAACATCCCTCTGATGGAAATAAGTTTTGTACCTTTTACTGCTGGGTAAGATAGCAGACACGGGGTATTTATGCCAATGCACCAGAGCTATCCGGGTTCATCTTGGTGGCAGAGCTATAAAGACTCCAGGAGCCTTGACTTCTGTCCTGCTTTAACACTTCATTTTTCTTAAGTGTGATAATAGCTGAAAAAGGGACTGCTTCAGAAAGATATGTTTTATGTTACACAACAGACCACCTTCCTTCTTTTTTTCATTGTCATCTTTGGTCAACTTACATAATTAAGTGCGTATTTTACTTGTCTTTGAGTTGTGGACTAGGTGGAGGTATACAAGAATGACCTGGGTTCTGTTGTGGCTAACGAACCATCTAGAACTGTTCATTGAATTACCATGAACTTTTTCTTTTAACTTTCATTTACTGTGGGTATTGTGGAAGCAGAAGTAGCCTGACTCCAGGGTTGACTTTGTCAAGAGGGGTAGAGAAATGAAATGTTGCTTTACTTTTTAATTTATAGAATTGGATTCCAAGGCAATTACAGGCAATTAATAAGTGACACTGCAGTGTCAGTTCTGCATAGTAGGTTTTTCTTTAGGAATATAGCTGCCCGTCGTGTGTTTTACTTCGCTTCTGGGCTGCTGCTTTGATGATTGCCCTAGAATTTCCTCAGTGGAGCTAAAAAGTATGAAATAAATGAAGATTACTACTTTACAAATATTATAATTTCAATTATTTAGTAAGTACTAGGGAGTGTTTTAGATACAATTTTTCCCTTTTTTATTTTATACGTGATTTTTGTTTCAAGGTCAGAGGTTCCGTTACAGTTACTATGATGAATCCCAAGGAGAAATTTATAGATCCATTGAGCACCTAGATAAAATGGTAAGTTTTCAGATTTGGTGGAACTAACTAACAAATTTCTCCTGTACATTACATTTCTTTTGAACACTTTAGAAATTTCTCTAACGGAATATTATAGATTAGCTATTTTATTGAATGTATACTTTTCTTTGTTTACCACAATAAGAACTTAGCTGTTGCTTTTAGCTAGTATCCTCCATTTTCCTGAATGCACACAATATATTGTGGGTATAATCTAGTAAGTATAATTTATGAGAATACATGCATGTTTGCCTACCTAAAATGCCCTAGTGTAAAGTAATTCCTGTCGACATACCTCTTATGTTTCTGAGAAGCAATAAGATTTATGAATCAAGTATTGTGGTAGTTCAGGCTTGATAGCTGTGGTAACAGCATTGTGATTATGCTACCGTATGGTTTCAGCAACAGCCATTTTGAGGAGGAAGGGCTGTAGAGGATTGTGCTGGTCAGGAAGACAGAAGTCACCGTTTCCTTGGGAGTAGTCTTCCCCCCGCCTCTTACTCTGTCGTAGGTGGTTGGGAAAAGCAGTAGACCGTACTTCGTTCTGGGTTTGGCAAATGGCGAAAAGGAATACTCAATACATGAAGATCGTGACACCAACCAATTATGTTGCATTTTCTTTGCAGTCACAGGAGCCAAGGATTTATTTTTCAATGAAAAAAATTGTGCTAACACTCAAGACTATACTTAAGACACCAAATAGAAGTATTTTTTTCTGGAAATACCTAACCTTAAATTTGTTTTAAAACTTTTTAGATCATTTATGTAACTTCTGTAAAATCCGTTAGAAGAGAGAACTGTTGTTATTCAGGGCATGTTAGGTTTTTCCCTTGTCTTGAAAGAATAAATCCTATCTGGTGGAGAGACCTCTGGAGTTTTTTTGCTTTGTGTATCCATATTAACCTCTTTGGTTTTCCGCTATTCATTGCTGGAATGGAAACAGTAAATAATTTACCTTCATTCTATTTATCCCATTTTTTATAATTCTTGTCATCAGTTGAGAGGTTTCTCTATAAAGACAAGTGTTTTTCTACAGAGTCCCAGAATTTGCAGCTCTGAGTGTTTTTGCAGGAGAGCAGATTAAGGTGCATTAGCAAACATTAGTTTGCCCATGTTAATTTCTGTGGTGAAAGCTTGTAGAAGGACTGGACTTTGGCATTTAATTACTTTTAGTGCATACATTGCTGCACCAGCTCTTTTCTTTTGGTAGTTATTCAGCCAAAAGGAAATTATATTTTTTGTATCATTGTAAATTATGTATATTGTTTAATAACTATGAAAATACTTTTTCAATCTTATGTTTAACTGGAAAACTAAACATGCTGTGTAGCAGTATACTGTGGTTATGTTTTGCCTGTTTACATCATGCCATATGTGAACACATGACTCCATATGCAAACTTTGCACAGAGTAGGTTTTGCTGTTGGTGAATTTCAGGAATTTCTTTTTAGCAGTATTGTGCGTACGCTTGGGATGCTATCCACAATGCCACAGAGATCTCCCTGTCACGTTTTGCAAGCTTTTGGAAGGAGTTTATTTGATTTTTGCATGCCCCACTCAGCTACTTACATTAAGTATTGAATTTTTTAATGTCATTTGGTGTGCTAAAGGAACTTGCCATTGTTGTAACCACTGGGCATCTCCACAGAGAAAATAGCACCAAGATAGAAACAAAACTGTACTAAAACCATCAGAGGTTTTAACATCTGCTGTTACTGGCTCAATAATTTTATTGGACCTAACTAGGAAAGCAGTCGGCTGAGTGCTTTGTAAGAAGGGAGATATTCTGGGTTAAGACGAAATTACTTTTCCTTAGAAATTCCCTTGTGGGAGGACAATGGTCTCTTCCTTAGTTAGACTGGACCTTAAGTACAGATGCGTGATGCATGGCTAGTGCATCAACGCTAAATGCTTTGGCATTGAACATTTACTAACTTGGTAACCGCTGTGAGAAATTTTATTTGCTGTGATTTTAAATTAGAGCCCTTAGACTCCAGCATAAAAAAAAAATAGAGTAATAAATATTGCTGGGCAGACATGGTTTTCTCCATGGTAACTCTTAATGTGACCACTCTGTTACCCTGGGGGTACTGCAGTGCACCTTGTGAAGTGATGGTGAAAGGAGTAAACAGCCCCGTGGTTGACACAGGTACCCTAGGAAAGAATCCTGAAATGAAGAGTTATAATTAAGCAGCTGATGTGCAATAAATTGTATATCATAACCTGATACCTACCATCTTTTTAAATAAAAGTGGGGGAGTATTCTGTAAGACATCGTTGAAGAGTATTTTTTCATTACGACTAGCCAGAAAATGCAGACTGCTCCCTTCAATCTTCACTGCCAGCTTGCTCATTTTATATCTGTTTGTGAAACCTTATGCCTCGTTTTGAATCAATAGGAGGATTCTGTTGCCCTGAATGCTAAAGGGGGAGGATGATGCAGGCGCGGAGGAGAGCTGCGCAGGAACAGCCAGCGGTTGTTGTGCAGGAGCTGTGCACACCGTGAATGGCTTCTCAAGTGGCCTTAATGAACTGCTGAATTCCAGTGGCTTCTGCAGGGCTACTGTGGTGTGCCAGCACCTTCCACAGTACTCCAGCCTGGGAAGGCTTCTTAGGTTGGGCATAATGCAAGATCATGACTCTCTGCCTGGGTGCCCAGCTCCTTGCTCTCTCTGCTGTGCCCAGCCAGTAGTAATCTTTCTGTTTGTCATTTATCTTCTAGTCTGAGTAACTCACACATGCAAAGATAGTTGGACTGGCTAGTGCTAAGACTGAGTTTGTTTCTACTTCCGTAAGTGTGCTACTAGTTTATGGGTTTTTTCAAGTGTGAAGAAGCAGCCAAAGTAAATGATTGCAAACTTAAACTTGACCAGCCAAAGGATTATTGGAGCATAGTATGAAATAAGCCTGTGTGTTGTTTGGGTTTTTGTGGTTTAGTGGTTTGGTTTTCTTTTTTTTGCGACCGTGTAGGTACTTGATCCTATGGGGGATGATATTTAAGAATGTAACTGCTTTTAATTGTGTCAAGTGCACTGTGCTAGGATATTGTAGATGCCATTTACAGTGTCTGGTTAACTGAGATATGCAATTTCTATGTGGTGCCATAATAACCATGTGGTAAACTGCAGAACTGTGTAATGGTTTGTGTTTTTATCTTGTGGGTTTTGTCATGTAGTTTAACTCTGTTCTAAACCATGCCTGGCTGAGTTATTTTGGATACTGAGAATTATTAGTGTCATACTTCTGCTTTTTAGAAAAATAAAACACAAGCTGACAAAAATGTTTCCTTTGTTCCTCAACACCATTTTAGACCGAGAAACAAGCTTGGTAGTCTTTGCTCTTCTGCCACAATGATTTTTAAATCCAAAAGATCGAAAAGTTCTGTACAGCTGGATGCTCATAGGATATGTGTTAATACCCGTTTCCTATGGATTTTTGCCAGTCTGTGATGTATGGAGCTCTGTTAGCATTTGCTGGGATGAACTGCATAGCTCTAAATGTTTTGCAGTGCTGAACTGTGAACTGAAATAAGCTTACTAGGCATTCTGATAAATTCATGTCCATTCATTTGAGACAAATGCTCAAATGCCAGGCCCAGCTGCCTGACTTACAGCTATAAAACAGCACCTTTCAATTAAGCAGCCATTTTTGTTTTAAAAAGTTGTGAAAGGGTTTACAGACAGATAAAACATACTCTTATGTGCTGTTCAGTATCTGAGTAAGTGCCGTATGCATGTTTAGTTTCACTTGAGTATATAGTTAAGTTTGGTTCTGCTTTCTTTGGCTGTATATCGACCTGTACAGTTTACAAGAAAATGGGACTGAGCAGGGGTCCAAACACCCTGACTGTGACCCTGGAAGAACTGAGCTCTTGCTGGCAATTGGTCAGCATAGTTTGGTTTTATTTTTCCATAAGAGTTATCTCTTTATGAATTCATCTTACGTCTGTTTTTAATTAAACATACACAAGAGGTGATGGTTGTGGTTGCTGTTTTCTAATCCTCCTTGCCTCTCCTGGGAATCTCCAGCTCCTCCATTGTAAGATGTGATCCAGTCTGAATAATTAGCCTATCTGCCAGATCAGCCAACGCCCGTGCAGAGTATTCCAGAGGTTTCACTCTTGAGGTGGAGACTTCAGACAGACTGCTCCTGCATTGTGATTTCTCCAGAAACCTTAGGAGAAGTTCTCTCCCTTTCTGTTATCAAGCTCCCAGTGTTCCCATGCAAAGCTTATGTTTTTTCCCAGTCCCTAAGGAAAACTTGCCTGTTTCATCAGCTACACATAAGAAGCAGAGCTATGTGTCTTACTGAATTAGTGAGTGTCAAGCTCATTTACCTGGTGAAGGGAATGAGTTGTGTTCAGAGGAAGGAGAAACACAAGAGGATGGACTCTAATACAGGCAAACCAGCAAAGCTGTTATGAAACCCAGACAATTGATTTAGACTTGCTTTAAACTACTTTCATTGTCTTTGATCTGCTCTGTGGGATGGGGTAAGACTAGGCTTTATCTGGATTTGGAGGATTCGTTTTGCTTTTAAGAATGCAAATATTTGCGTATGTGGAAGGTTTTGTTTTCCATACATGTGCTGGTATTTGTGGTACAACTCCATGGGATCGTGGGTCTCACTGTGGATGGAGAAAAGGATATATATATGTGACTGCCTCATGTAAAGTGGAAGCAGCGTGTCCTGGCTCTTATGTTTCTGTTGTGCACCAACTTTGTAGATGCTTTAGAGATGTTCTGGATCTGCTTTTTATGCACTGAGCAGATGGTCAGCCTGTGCCCAGATCCACTACCTTGCATGCCTGCTGTGTCTAGGATACATTACCCTTGCTACGTGCTTGAATTGCATATGTGCATATTGACAATTTGTCTAGGATTTTTGGACATCCAGAAGTCCCAGGCAAGTGCTCAGCCCCGAGCTCTGTTACCAGAGAGAGGAGATGGAGGCACAACTTCTTCCTGCTTTGCCCTTTCAGTAAATTTGTCTGGTTATTGCTGTACAAAATCCTGTGGAAGTAGGGCACCCTTGGAGGTGGGGATCAGCTAGTCTGTGGGAGGAGCTTTTTTAACATGAGCATCACTGGTATCTACAAAGATAGCTTCACAGATCTGTGGATCATTGACAGCTTTGGATGAGCTCCTGCATATTTAGTTTGGCAAGGGATGGCAGCACGATGACTACAAGCTAGAGCTCACTTGCTGAGATTCCCTTGATACAAAGTCGAGGTTTTTTCCTCCTAAAGTATTCTGCGTTGTCATAAATAGGTGATGTATAAACACCTGCTTATGAATGTGTGAAGTAATCATTGCTATCGATTCTTTTTCAGGGTATGAGCATTATAGAGCAGCTAGATCCTGTATCTTTTAGCAATTACTTGAAGAAATACCATAATACAATATGTGGAAGACATCCTATTGGCGTATTACTAAACGTAAGTAACGTTTGATTCGTTGAAAAATGTAACTTTTAGCAAAATACTTACATTTGTTTTAAACACAGTATTGCTGTAGTATTCCTTAGTTCTAAAACTGCAAGTCTTGAATTAATTTATTTTTCCAAGTGTTCTCAATTTGGTCTCCAATTTCCATGTCTTGCATATAGAGAAATGTAAGCTCTTACAAGGGCTGAGGGTTTTCAGTTCCCTAAGGAACATGGAATTTCAGTGAAGTACAATCATTAACTTTCTCTTGTCCCTAAGTAAACAAATAAATAAATCATTCTCCCTGAAGAAGTACATACTTAATCTTTTGAATCAGTACTTACAAACATGTATATATTTTTTTGTATTGCTGTTGGCTAGCTATTGTGAGTGCCTTGTGATGTCTGGCAGCGTTTTTGAGTTTTGCAAATACGATGAGAGATTGCCTCTGTATTAGTGTAGTGCACCGTTAACTCATAAATTAATGGCAATTAGAATTCAGATTAACTGGTACTTTCCAGTTACCATGCTCTGCTTTGGTGATGCAGTGCAGATGTAAACCTGGCTTAACTTAGTTGTCTAAATCGGGTCACATCTGCTTTAGAGCACTGCTGGAGTGCTGCAGATTTGTCATGCTGCTTGAGTGAATCTCACTGTAATTCAAATCTGAAACAGGAAGCATGTTAATCTTTTTAAAAGGGAAAACAATTCACAGGAAATGTAGTCTATACGGAGAACATATAAAGGAACCTTTTAAAGTTGAGCCTATAAAAGTTTGTGTGAGCAGTATCAGTATTGGGGATGCATGTAGCAAAGTTCAGTACTGTGACAAGTCTGCAAAAAATATCCAGTTGTTAACCTCAGGTAACGATGAGTTTTGCAGTGAATCTGAGCTAAATTCTGTTCATTCACTTCTGCCAGTTGTCACACTTTGATCAATTATCTTGGTACATCCTTTTTCTTTAATGGAAGAAATACAACCTAAAAAGTGTTAATAGTGTTGGGTTTTTCTCTGTTTCATCTGTGCTTCTGTATAAATTCCCTACAGAACTGAAAACATCGTTTCTAAATGATCTATATTGAAAGGTTGTTTAGCATTGCTTTATAGAACTGCATGGATGTACATAGTGCAGTGGGGGGAGCGCTGGTGAATGAAATGGCACAGAAATGGGTTAGGCCCACAAATGACTCAGAGGTGCATGTGTTAGGAGAGATGGTGCAAGAACCCCCAGGGGAAGGGGAGAGGACTGAGATCTAGAACATGTCACTGTTTCAATGATACTTTTTTTAAAAAACAGCTTTTGTTTCTCTCTTCAGGCTATCAACGAGCTCCAGAAGAATGGAATGAATATGAGCTTTTCGTTTTTGAATTACGCTCAGTCAAGCCAGTGTCGAAACTGGCAAGACAGCTCAGTGAGTTACGCAGCTGGAGCACTTATGGTCCACTGAACCGCTGAATGCTCAGGGATGGCACCTGCACACACTCTGTATACGGGGTCCCAGCCTAGCCCTTACAAAGATACAGTCCCTGGTCTTTGGGTATACTGAAACCTCAAACTAATAGAACTCTGTTCTTTTCTAGTAGGTGTAGTCCTTCCTTAGTTTCAACTCATTTAAAAATGCTTTCTTGTTTAGGACAATGGAAGGAAGGCGGGCATCGAAATGTTTTGTGATTTTTTTTTTTTTTTTTTCTTTTTTGGAAAAGGTAATGGCTATAAAGGCATGGTGGCAGACAGTCCTTACAAATACAACATGTAAAGCATTTACCATATCCTAAATTTGCACTCTTTGCAGACCTGTGCACATGTACTCAGCTTTCAGAATAGTTTTGCAAGTTGTAAACGGAAAAAGGGGTGGAGGCTTTTTAATAAAAGAAAAAAAGGAAAACAACGCATTTATAAATGATCCTGTATTAGAATATAATAAAACTCCAGTATAGTCAGTTACTACCCGTGATGTACAACAGATATCTTCTATTTTAGTTGCTAATAAAGGGCTACACAAACCAAAATAGTCTGATTTAAACTTATTGCTTTGTGTTCTCTATGTGGCTGCTTGTCATTAACATCCTTTATCCTCAGTTCTCACGCTTGATAATTCAGCCATTCTGTAAAATACTTTAGAATGTATTTTATATTCAACATTTGTTATGACTACTTCATTTACGGACTTTTTTATCTTAAGCCTGCACTATGAGTTCAGCTGTGCAAGAGAATTTTAAAAGCCTTTTGTATATTCTAATTATTTTTGTTTTACAATTATCTATAAAATAATGTCTTTTAGTACATGCTACAAATTTGTATCAGAAATACACCTTTTATGCTCAGTTTGATGATTAAAGTGAAATAGATGCAGTATTTTTATTTGAAATGACTTGAAAACAAACAGTAGCTTAAAAATGATAATTATTAAGAGTATCTGTCAAGCATTCGTAGGCCACAGAAGCCATGCAGTGCTAAGCTCAAGCAATTACTCCTCACAAATTTAATTGGGAGGGGAAGGTAAGGCTTCTCTTTTTTTTTTTTAATTTCTATTTTTTTTTACTCTTTGACTGTGGGTAGAATTGTTTCATGTTCTTTAAACATCATCACATCTTGAGAGTTCTTGGACCTTCTTCCAGCCAAAATAATGGTGTAATTATTTGACTTATCATTCCTGAAGACTTCCTTTCGTTTTAATAAGAAATGCAAAGTAGGATGGCAGTACTGGCTCATTATCTAAATGGAGATTTCATTCCCTGATATTTCACCTGCTGTCAAGCAGCCTGCTGGTACATTCAGCTTTTCTGAGTGGCAGAGGGAAATTTCAGAATTTCATTAGATTATCTTTGAAAGTTGTGGGAATTGCCACATGCAAAGTCTTCACCTGAAAGCATACCAGACATCTTGCATACTCCTATTAAAACACCCTTTTGCAAACAGGCACTGCTTGCACCACTTCTCTTTTCCTTATGTTGCAGCTGGCCACCGTTTCAGTAATAACGGATGAACGCTCCATTTACAAAATGAACTACTTTGCAGATGTTCGGAATCCATCCCAAATGCCAAACTCCTTTGCATGTCTGTTCTTTTAGTTGCCTTGTTGCTCTGCCTTGTTCTTGAAAAGTCTCAGTGGCAGACAGGGAAAATGACTTTCAGATTACTTTGACAGACCAGCAGGAAGGCTGCGCGGGCAAAAATGAATTGGTAGCCAGTCTTTATAAATACTTGTCTGACTGTGCCTTATTAAAAAAGTAGTTTTGATCATGAAGATTTTTTTTTTTAATCTTCAGTGAAGACAAGTTTAATTAGGACTCAGGTTTCTTTCAGTCTGATGCCAAATGCTTAGCGTCATTATTGAAACAGTTAATTGGAACAATTAAGTATATATTTTCTCCCTAAGGTAAACATAGTAATTAGCTTCTGAATACAAATGCCTAAGTTGCATCTTAGTTCTGTAAGATAGTTCTAATAAAAACAAAACATACTGGAAGAGCTTCAAGGAAATTGGTCAGCCATTTTGCTCGCACAATGTTATGAAATACCTTAGTGGAAGCACTTCACATGTAAACTGTGTAATGTATTTCAAAATAAAGTTTCTAATTAAAATGGGAATTTCTGTGCCTACTAATAATAACCAGCAATGACAATTCAGAAGCCAACTCAGAGAGAAATTTACAGCGCTCTGAAATCTGCTCTAACTTAGAAGGATTTGTTGCAAACCCCCTGTTCGTTTGGAAGCAGAAAATACCTGACTTCAAGGAACTCAGGTTTTTTTTTTTTTCCTCTTTTGGTGGGGTTGGACGGAGTTGACTTCAGTGCTCAGTTTCCTGGTGTGTCACTTTAAAATGTGTCAGAAGGAAAAGCGAGTAAGCTCCTGGAAAGATCTTCACTCAAGACTATAGTTTCATTATTTTAGCTTTACTGCATATTTTATTCTCACTTAAACACACGTTTGAATATAGCATTTTGGGACAAAAAGTGCCTGGTTTAGACAATATTGAATATTCACAGTCCTGTTCACTTTTGTGGAGGTTTCTTTTATGTGTAGCACGAGTGAGCTTTGACCAGTCCTCTGGTGCAATAAATTCAGCCAGGGACGTGATTCTCACTTTGAAGTTTTGGCATTTTAATGTTCAATGTGGGAAAATTAAGAGACTCCTTTGTTTTTCTGTTCTCATTCACAGAAGACCTTTATGGATTTTATTTTTTTTTAATACTGTCTTTGAAAAGTGCTTTTAAAGTACTACCTACTGAATTCTTAATTCTTCAGCTTAATGTTTTTGACATGGGAACGGAGCAGTAAGCCTTCCACCGCTTCAGGGTGCGATCAGCAGAAGTGGGAGCAAGCGCGGGCGTGAGCAGCATCCCGCAGCTGGGCAGCTGGTGCCACGGTGGGCATCAGGAGCCACTCCTCGCTCCTCACTGAGCCTGGGAATGCGTGTCCCTCGTGGCGCCCAGGCCCTCTCTCCATGGCGCCACTTGGATTGTCACTGCTTCGACTCTGGGCCTTCGTCAGTTTGTAACGGCTGTTTGGCTTGCTTTACTTATTTGTTTTAAAAGTCATGACTTGAGGGGCTTTGATACAATGTTGTTACTTGAACTGAGCTCTTACTCCAGTGCAGTCTACTTTCTTGGAGCCTTTGGAAATGCCGATTTTGCCCAGGCATTTTTAGACTCAGCTCTTTCTCGCGCTGTTTCCCAGTCAGGGGCTCATTGCTGTGTCTGGGGGGTTCTGAATATTGCTGCAAGCTTTTGCTCGGGAATTTGGAGTTGACATCTCAAGCACTGAAATGGGGGGTTTCTGTTTGATGCCTGCACATGGATTCTCCTGGTACTTTGGCATGTTGTTTTGGTGGTTGGTGTAGGGTTTTTCCATTTCATGTTTGTCCTTTTCCCCCTTATTCCCTCAGGAAAAATGCTCTCTTCTGCATCAAAGGAAGCTTTGCTTTTAAATGACATCGAGTCACCGTGATTTGCAGTTGTTATTTCATCGGGCTGCGTTCAGCATGCTAACTAGCATCTGATCTGCTCTGAAAAACTGCCTAAACAATTAACGTTCGCGGAGAAACGTTTAAAGCCCCTTGTATATGTGACCTTTTGCCCTCCTATTTCTGTGAGAAACTTTCTGAAATTAAGCCTTTAGGCTACCCTATGGAAAGATCTCCAGTGTGAAGAAAAACTGAATTTCAGGATCCAGTTTAGTGAATCCCAAAGATGTGAGGTGTTTTGGTTCGGGGCCCGTGGTGCAGCCAGATGGCCTTTGCAACAGATGGTTGCCAGAACATGATTTGGAATTGGTCTGTAGGGATGAACTGACTTTATTCTTGCAGTAATGCAAAATCTATTTGCCTCCATTCTCATGGTCTCCAGAGATTTTTTTTTAATTATTTCAAAATTTTAAAATTTTATTTTGTCTCATTCTGAAAACAATTTGTCCATGCATACTGCAGCCAACTTCCAGATGCCCAGTGTCGTTTGGGGGTTATCTTATCCTGGCGTTAGCTGAAAACTTGTCATTGGCTTCTTCATGTCTTGTCTGGTACCTGTTGAATGTGTGTGTTCCCTAACGTCAGGGTCTGAGACATCTCTGCCATTGCTTATACCCCAGGAATGAAAATGCCATGGTAGTGATATCTCTAAATTAAGAAAGAGATTGTCAGTTTATTTTCTTGTGTTTTGTTTTTGGTTTTTTTTTTGTTTTGGTTGGCTGGGAGGCGGGCTGAGGGGGTTTGGTAGAGGCTTGGATCTTTTTGGAAAGGGCAGAGAGGAGGAGAATGGGCATAGACGGGGAAGGAAATGGTTGCTTTTCCAATTTAATATCAGCAACTGTTCTGCTATCCTGTTTGGGAGCTGACGTGATGCAAAATATTGCCCAGTGCAGCTGTGGGCTGGGTGCGGTGGTGGGCAGCCTGTTACTGGCTGCTACTTCAAAGAGAAGAAATGTCGGAGGTATTTTGTCAAGTGTAGCTCAAATTGTTGAAGCTCAAGGGTGAGAATTCTATGCTGATATCTTTAAGTTACAGGTAAATAAAGGTGTCCTGGCCTTTTCGCAAAGCTGACAGATGGACCCCCACACTCCCCAGGTTTCTAAGGTGACGTGTTTTGTTCTTGGTGGATTTGAGAGAAGTAAATAATCTCAGCCCTGTGATCTCCATTGACATTAATGTAAATATGGATTCCCTACAAACAGTTCTGCATACCTTTTCCAAAGCTTGTGAAAGCAAAGTTACTTAATTACTGTTTTCAAACAAAAATATATCCTAATTTGAGTAGCTGTATTTAAATCCCATTAAAGAATTACCCAGGGCTTCAGATCTGCTGTGAGTGAAGCCGGTAATGAAACTTTAGACTCCAGTGATAACAGTATCTGCTTTCTAGATGACAAAGACCTACATGACAAGAGGAATAAAACATTGGGTTAAGCGTTAAACTAGTAACTATCTGCAGCTAAACTTCTCAGAGGTTGTTTTTTTTTTCTCTAGTGAATTTTAAAACAGAGACATGACTTTCCTGAGCCTGTGACTGGAGCTGCACGAGACTGAAAACAGCAGTGCTCTTGGGCGAAGTCCCTTCTTTAGTGAAAGGTATTTATTATATTTTTCTGCTAAACTCTCGTAGCACAAAGGGGAGTATTAACATCTTGGTGCCCGGGCTGCAGGGGCAGAGGCTTGACTGAGCTATGGGCCTGCGCAGGCAGGTAGGGAAAGGCACATCCCCTGGGATGTGTCGGCTGATGCTTAAATGACTTTCCATTTGTCTCCAGGAATTGTTGCAAAGACTTGAAGAGTGAGCCTGTAAGCTCAGCTGTGACGAATTGTTGTTGAGCTCGTGCGTATTTTTTCGATAAAAGTCTGTTTTCCTTTAGGATCGCAGTCCAAAGAGCCGGTGTTACGAATAACATGTCAATAAGGTGTCTGCTATAATGGCTGGTCTGGAAACGCTGCCTGGTGTCATGACTACTTTCAGGGAGAAATCATGCTTTCTGCATTGTAAGAAATGATTTTCTGTTTGCAGGGCCGAGCTGTAACCAAATGCTGCTTTTAAGGTGTTCTGAAATAAACTGACTCGGTTATTGTATATAAGCTCTTAGCTCTGGTACGTGCTGAGCGTTTCATCCGTCAGGGAAGTCCCGTGGGCGGCAGGGCAGAGGGACGTGTTACTGATGAGTGCCCTGTGTATTTCTGACCCCACTGAGGTTGTGTGGGAAAATAATTCCAGTAACGTGGATGACACATAGGATGTGGCAGGTGTAAACCTGTACTTTATGGAATAAACTACGAGAGTATTCTCATGTTCGCTTAAAAACCCCCCAAACCCTGAAAAACAGAACCCCCCAAAATGCAAAAACCGCATAAGTGTGTTTCTACGAAGAGTAGGGACAACTTTACCCAGAAGGTTACTCCCCTCACGAAGGCTGGGTCAAACCTGCGGTTGGAGGCTTCCTGCCCCGCAGCTGCGGCCGGAGCCCTCGGAGAGGCGGCTGCGCGCCCTCGCTGGGGTCAGGACCCTGCTCCGGAGGAATGGGCCTTTTCCTCTAAATGCAGGTGAAGCCTCCTCTGATCAGCAAGTCTCTTGACAAGCGGCCTTTGCTCGCACTGGGGCATGCCCTTCGGCGGGAGCCTGTTACCCAGCCCGCTTTCCTGCAAGCGGAGCCTTGTACGAGACCGGGTGGAAGCGCTGGCGGTTAGGGACGCGTTCCCGCCGTTGCGCGGTGGCTGACAAGGAACGCGGGAGTTTCCTCCTGCCGTTCCCTCTTCTCGCTTTCCTGACGACGTACTTTCCAGCCGTCGCGTCCTTCCGCAATCGCTGCCACCGGCGGCCCGGAACGGCCGCAGCCACCGAGGGCCCCCAGCTCCGCAGCAACCGGGGGTCAGGCCGCCCGGCCCGGCCCGGCCCTGCCCTGCCCTGCCCCGCCCCGCCATCGCCCGGCTGCCTCTCGCCGCCCGCCCCTGCGGCAGTGCTCGCTGCAAAGTATTCTGGAAAGAAGGCTTTACCTCAGCGGTTTGTGTTCCTTCCTCACTGGGAGTTGGGTGGGGGTATTTTGAGGAGGGGGGAGGGGCGGCCGACACTAGGTGTCAGTGTCGCGCTTCCCTGGGCTCCCGCGCCCCGGCGGGCGGTGTGGGGCGGCGGGGGCGGCCGTGGTGCCAGGCCCCGGGGGGTCGGTGGTACTTGGCCATCGGGTGTGGGATGTCAGTTACAGCCTTCCGGCTTTGTCCTGAACTTTTCTGGCCGCATCCAAAAGCCCCTTTCCCAACAGTCCCTTTACAGTACTGTGGTTCTTTTAAAAAAATCCTTAAAACCCCCATAAAAATACGCTGGAGATCGTCACCTGCTGAGTTACCTCTCACAAATCACAGCGAGCACTGGCAACAGCATCTGCTGCCTACGCGTATTTTTGTTGACAAAGCTCGTACGCAAACGCTCAGAGTAAAGCGACGGTGCACCTCCAGCCGTGTCCCTGGACACGGACCCCCTTACTCTCTCGTAATCCCTCGCCGCTTCGCAAGCTGTGCGGAAATTACTTCACTTGGTTTGTTTGATATTTCACGCAGGCTCTTCTTCGGTTACAGTTAGGGGTGAGGTGGGAGCTTGGGCTCAAAGCTAAACGTGCTCTCACCATACGAGTTGCACAAATAGAGGGAAAGGTTTCCTCCAAGCTCCGTTGCAGGTAAATTGTTAAGGATGCGCTCCTGTTTGTGTAAAGGGCGGTGGCAAAGGTCTAATGAGTTTCAGCAGAGTGAGCCCGAGGCAGCAGCTGGAGCCGTCGCGGTACCCAAGCTAGGGGTGGCAGGGGGCATGGAGGCACCCTCTGTGGCACGTCCCACCATCGCGCTCGGGGGCAGGACCGTCCCCAGGCTTTGGTCTGTGCATGTCGGTTTGACCTGGCACGCGGAGGGGTGGCCACCCAGGAGGGCACCCACTGGGCCAAATATGTGGCATCCTACCTCTGCACAGGTGCTTATTTTCACAAAGCTTGAAAAAATGCCTCTGCGTCTGACCCACTGAAGTCAGTAGGAAACAGATCAAACTTCCCATTCTTAAGGAGATACGGAGCTGCTTAAGAAGGCAGCGAGCGAGCCAAATCTCAGCTGTTGTAACCTGGGGAGAGGCTGTAGAAGGACGCTGCTGGCAGCTCATGCAGTGGAACAAAACCAGAGATGAAGACGATGCACTCAAATTCTACCTGGAGACAAACGTCCGTGCTTTCTAACCCCAAGCAGAAGTTTCATTTATCTGATCTGCCAGTTGATTTTACAAGACTATTTTGTTCATTAAAAAAGGAATAGGAGCCAAGCTGCTGCTTTTTTTTCCCCCCCCTTTTCTTTTTTCCCTTTTTCCTTTAAATACTGCTAGGTTCCATTTTCTTGACACATGAGCTTTTCCATGACTAGAGTTTCTTTTAGCTGAACTCATCTTATCTGAGAAAGAAATCGCAGGCTGGATCCAGCTTATTTTATAACTAAGGAGCGTTCCAAAATGAAGTCAGAAGGTGAGGGACTAAAAGGTCAGGCTGGAAAAGAGAACAAAAAAAGACAATGTCCATTTTTTTCCAACTGACTCCAGCTGGAACAGAATCGAGACAGTGAAGATGTTTTGAAATACATATTCTTCACTTTCCATTCCTGAGTTGCTTTTGCCACAGGCAAGCATCCAGGCCCTGGCACCTCGTACAGCTGGAGTGTGCCATTACTAGTCCTTTCTGGGGACATGTCACTGCAGATCTAATACTGGTGTAGTTCCATCTCCGGTAGCAGGGAGATGCATGCTAAAATGGGTGCTGTAGCTACTGTGTCTGTGTTGCATACGGCTGCTTCACATGGGCGTAGCTGACAGGATGCTAAAGGTGCCCTTTTGCTGCTGGTTGTTGCTACCATGGAGCTTTATCTCCATAGGAGGAAAGATTAAGCAGAGGTAAGAGACAGTCTTGTGAAGATGCTGCCTCTTTGACTCGCCAGCAACTTGCTGTACTGACAGAAACAAAAACTGAGGGAGAGCCCAGCTTGGCCCGGGCCAGAGAGAGCAGCAGGGCCAATGTGTGTTGGAAGCAGGGCCTTAGGTTAGGTGATCTAGGGCATTGCCAAGCCAAGTCCTGCATGTTTCCATCTAGGGAAATTTTGCCACACCTCCAGGCATCCGATCCCAGCCTTCAGTTGGTCTCACAGTGGAGAAGTTTTTCTTGTGCCTGGAGACAAAATTTGCCCTGAAATGACTCGACTGTCCGCCACAGTGCATCCTCATGAAGAGAGTGCCTTCATCATCTCTACATTTCCAGCACTGAAAGACTGGGATGAAATCCCCCCCAAGCCCTTGCTTCTCTAGGCTGAGTGAATCCAATCCCTTCAGCATTTCATTATGTGCAATGATTGCCAACCCCACAACCATCCCCGTGTGCTTACACCCCCAACCCCACTGGGCTCTCCCCAGTTTTTCGACGTCCCCCTTGACCTTGGGGGACCAAAACCGGACACGATGCCCAGGTGCGATGTAGGGTAGTTGCATCCCTTGATCTGCTGGCTGCACTCTTGCTGATACAGCACAGTTAGGTACTGACATTGTCACTGCCATGGGGTACTTTTCATCAAGGGATTTCAAAATGCTTTGTAAGGATGTTTTAGGAATAGCTCTCAGTTTCTGCCCTCCTGAGATTTTTCAAAGGAGGTCAAAGCTTCTTCAGCTCTTCCATCTACAGGTCAGAAGAGTTAAGTCTATCATTTTACCTGCCCTCTTCCTTTTGGCATGAGACAAATACCTCGCCTTGTGCAATGTGTAACTCTAGAAATAAATTTACAGGGGAGAAAAGACCTGCTTGGAGAGTAAGAAGAATGCATCAATTTTGCAGATAAATGAAATGCAGTGAAATCTTCAGGTTTCTCTTACGCATACACCTCATGAAAAGGATTAAACTTTTTCTAAACTGTTCTATAAACAAACCACAATGTCTTTCTTAACTATTTCCCCCAGCAACATAACATAGACACAAAAATGAGCCCTGGCTCTGAACTTGATAATTTTATCAAAAAGCATGTTCCAGCTGGGCAACTGCTCCACCAGATCCCTGGCGACAGGGTTGCACGTTCTGGAGGAGAGCGCTCCTGTCTTCTTGCCCGGCTCTGTGCTTGACCAAATGCCAAACTTTCATCCACGCCACATCATATGTGCCTCAGTTTCCTCATCTTTAAAATAGAAACCGTGGTACTGGACTTCCTTTTGGTAGCAGCAAGAGAGAAACGTTAGTGACTTCCACCACAAATACCAGGGTCATTTTTTCATTGCACGCAGGCATTTGGAGAGAGCGCAGTGTTGTATCATGTGACACTTGGGAGGTCTGCCACGCCATCTCTCATTCAGAGCGCACAACACTTAAATTGCCCTTGGCAGATGTTTCTGCAGATATTTCTCCAGAGTGTCCATGAAAAGCCTCTGGTGTGGTGACCCACAGCCCCCAGCATGGTCCTGCCAGGGCTTTGCTGCCCTTCCTGGGGGGCACTTGAGTTGGGATCTCCTCTCTGCAATTTAATCCCATTTGTCTTCCTATCCCAGCAGACTTGTTAAACTCTTCCATCGCCTTTGCAGCTACTGTTCTTGATTGTGAAAACCTTATTGCATCTCTTTCCAGTTTTCTCTTCCCTGGCAGGAACAGCCCTAATTCTTTCCATCCTTTCCTACGCCGTGACTAGTTGCTCTTGCTGCTTTCCTCCAGGATCCTGGTCAATGCTTCCTCAAACTGTAGCATCCCAAATGACTCATTTCTGCTGAGGCCAGACTGATGCCAAATGGGAGGTGTATCACTTCGTGTTTTCACACATCTCACCACTGCATGGTGTGACCCAATATGATGCTCACCCTTCCCTGCAGCAGCAAGGCGCTGTGACACACACTAACACCTAAATTCAGCTGAACAGCTGTCTAGACAGGTTTTGCCTTGTCAAAAGTCTGCTCATACAGAAACCCATGCCAGGTTTGCACTTTATCTTGTTCTTATCAAACTGGCTTCTGGTTTTTAGATAGTTTCTCCACTTTGGCTAGATAATTTTGAATTCCTAGGCTGTTTCCTGGGTACTGGAAGTCATTCCACCCTAGCCGTCATCTGCTCCAGGTTCTCAGTATCCAAACCATTAATGAAGATGCAGTATAGTACCATAGACTGGCTTTAGTGAAATCCATGCTTGATGCATCCTTCCAGTTTGATCAGGGATTTACTGGCAGTGACTCTTTGAAACAAGTTTTCTAACCTGTTCTGAACCTCCCTTACAATAGTGTTGTGTTGACTCAAGTCACCTGCCCTTATAAGCACACCATGTGAGAAAATTCCAAAGCTTTACTGCAGTCAAAGCACATCTGTTGCATGTGTAGAATAATGGTTTCCACTTTTATCCTCTCACAGGAGGAACGTGAAATGGATTCCATATTAGTTCCTCATTAATCTGCATTTGCTGTCACTCATCTGCTTGGCATCTTTCATTTATTTGCAAGTAGCCTGGCTTGTTCTTACGGTGTTTTTCTGGGCACTGAAGTTAAGCCAACTGTTCTCCAGTTGTCTTGCTCATCTGTCCCCCCTTTATAAAGCTAGGCATTCAGTTTCCCCTTGGTCAGTCTTGCGTGACCTTGGTCACCCTCCCCAAATTCTCGGATAACCTCAGCCAGCTCTGAGATAGCTTCTGCCAGTGGTAGAAATACCTATTGGGAATTTCATTAGGCACAACCAGTTTGAAAACATTTAATTTATCTGAATGGTCTTTTTAGGTAAATTTAGACAGCTTTCTCTTTTTATAGTACCCTGCAATCTCAACCTTTTGATGGCAGTTCTGTCAGCTGTCCGACCCACTTGACCCTTTCAGTGGAAAGAGAAAAAAATATATTAAACACTGTCATTATTGGCATCGCTAGATACAAGTAAGTGATAGAAATGTGGGAAGGGAAAGGACTACCTGGTTCAGGAAGTCCCACCTCCAGTGGCCATGAACTATAACACAATGCAGAGACTATGCAAATCTCTGCACCTAACAATCCAAACCCCATTTAACAAGTTCCGGCCAGGAAGCTATTACTCTGCACTGCTAACACCGAAAAGGCAGGCTGAGCTTTTGGAGACCCAGAGGTTTACCTTTTGCCTTTCCTTGTTGCTGAGGATTATGCTCCTACTC
>VZSC01011819.1:53634-78979 GCA_013398225.1 Steatornis caripensis
GTTTCTTTGTTGCTGAGGATTATGCTCCTACTCATCACTGCAGCACCAGCACGCTCTCAGCTGCAGCCTCTGCAAGCCTCCAGGCTCCAGTTTGGGTGGCAAAATGGGCTGTGGCTGGAAAGGGAGGCCAGGGGGAAGAGTCCCCAAGGCAGGAGGTGGCTGCGGTGGCCTGAGGAGTGCGGCCCCAGTGCTCCATGGGCTGTCATGGCCAAAGGGCTTCTCCCTCAGCCCTGGGTGCAAAGGGGGAGAGGTCCAAGGCTTGGGCTTGGGCTCCCTTGGTGCAAGGCTTTGAGCTGGTAATGGGACAGTGAGGAGGGAAAAAAATGCAAACAAGATCTCCAGGAGGGAGCCTGCAGGATAACAGCAATGGTCATCAGCTGAACAATGTTATTGCTAACTTTCATCAGATTCTTGTTCTCAGTTCAAAGGAAAGACTCTGTATTCAGGGCTTCACCCTTTCCTGCAACAATCCCCAATTTGCTTGCGACTGGCTCATGGCTGTACAATGGCCGTGCTGTCTCTCACTCTCCAATTTTTTTTTGCAGCATTTGCAGCACCATCCCAGATCAGAGACCCTCAGAAATGTCCCCAAGCTCTAAAAATGGATTAATCACCAAAAAATCTCTTGTTTCCAATTCAGTAAAGTATTATACAAGCAGTCATAAATGCTGATCTTTGAAAACAAGAGCAGCTTCACATGCAATTGTTTAGTTCAACAAATGTACAAAGCAAAAATTTTCTTGGAATGCTACATTATTGGTTTTTTTTTTAATACTAAGTGGTCCTTTAATGAGTGTTAATCTCTGACAGATGGCTCTGTCCATCTGGCACTACTGAAGAGTGTAAAAGTCTAATTTATGTGGAAAACTTATTTAAAATTGTATATTCATTAGAAACAACTAAAACGACTGATCTTTTCATCCTGGGAGTGCATGATGGTGCCAGAGCACCACCAATAAATTCCAGTGCCAAGAAGCAGGAGAGTTTGCAGACAGAACTGATGGCATGAGCAATTCTTTTCCTCTCATAGTTGTGAAATATTTCTAACCAAAAAAAATCCTGTGAACAAAGTGCAATATCCCTCACAGACAGATTCGCACAGGCTCTGGCTCGTTCTGAAGGATGGTACCACATCAGCGTCTGCCTCGGTCTCTGGTACAAGGGAAGGTGTCCCTGGTGGAAAGGCAGAGTTGAAGATTCTGGCTCTGAGTGCGCCTGGCTCAGTGCAACAGCTGAAGGGATGATGATGGACCACTATCACTGCCCCTCCCATCAACTACCAACTTTATACTCATCTAGCCTGCTGCAAAGGGCTGAAGCTCTTGCTGGCCTCCCCAGTGGCTTGGGGTGCCGAGGTCATCGCCTGGAGCATCGCCTGGAGTGGGCAGAGGAGGGGGGAAGACAAGCACAGCCTCAGCAGGGGAAAGCACACCTGCACTATGGGAGAAGAGGGAGGAGGAGGAGATGGGGATCCTCTAGAAAGTCTGCAGAGTGGCTCAAGTAGGGAGGTGAATTGACATGAAACCAGGCTTTATCAGTCCTGCTGCTCATGGAGCAATGTTACTCATGCAGACATCAGCTTCAGGAAAGTTAAAAAGGCAGGAGAGGCCCTGTGACAAATAGTTGCACAGGAATTTTTAATGAAACACAGAATTTGCCATCTTCAGAGTACGATCCCACTCCCATGGTGGCCTGTGCGGTGAGTCCCCNTAACAGCAATGGTCATCAGCTGAACAATGTTATTGCTAACTTTCATCAGATTCTTGTTCTCAGTTCAAAGGAAAGACTCTGTATTCAGGGCTTCACCCTTTCCTGCAACAATCCCCAATTTGCTTGCGACTGGCTCATGGCTGTACAATGGCCGTGCTGTCTCTCACTCTCCAATTTTTTTTTGCAGCATTTGCAGCACCATCCCAGATCAGAGACCCTCAGAAATGTCCCCAAGCTCTAAAAATGGATTAATCACCAAAAAATCTCTTGTTTCCAATTCAGTAAAGTATTATACAAGCAGTCATAAATGCTGATCTTTGAAAACAAGAGCAGCTTCACATGCAATTGTTTAGTTCAACAAATGTACAAAGCAAAAATTTTCTTGGAATGCTACATTATTGGTTTTTTTTTTAATACTAAGTGGTCCTTTAATGAGTGTTAATCTCTGACAGATGGCTCTGTCCATCTGGCACTACTGAAGAGTGTAAAAGTCTAATTTATGTGGAAAACTTATTTAAAATTGTATATTCATTAGAAACAACTAAAACGACTGATCTTTTCATCCTGGGAGTGCATGATGGTGCCAGAGCACCACCAATAAATTCCAGTGCCAAGAAGCAGGAGAGTTTGCAGACAGAACTGATGGCATGAGCAATTCTTTTCCTCTCATAGTTGTGAAATATTTCTAACCAAAAAAAATCCTGTGAACAAAGTGCAATATCCCTCACAGACAGATTCGCACAGGCTCTGGCTCGTTCTGAAGGATGGTACCACATCAGCGTCTGCCTCGGTCTCTGGTACAAGGGAAGGTGTCCCTGGTGGAAAGGCAGAGTTGAAGATTCTGGCTCTGAGTGCGCCTGGCTCAGTGCAACAGCTGAAGGGATGATGATGGACCACTATCACTGCCCCTCCCATCAACTACCAACTTTATACTCATCTAGCCTGCTGCAAAGGGCTGAAGCTCTTGCTGGCCTCCCCAGTGGCTTGGGGTGCCGAGGTCATCGCCTGGAGCATCGCCTGGAGTGGGCAGAGGAGGGGGGAAGACAAGCACAGCCTCAGCAGGGGAAAGCACACCTGCACTATGGGAGAAGAGGGAGGAGGAGGAGATGGGGATCCTCTAGAAAGTCTGCAGAGTGGCTCAAGTAGGGAGGTGAATTGACATGAAACCAGGCTTTATCAGTCCTGCTGCTCATGGAGCAATGTTACTCATGCAGACATCAGCTTCAGGAAAGTTAAAAAGGCAGGAGAGGCCCTGTGACAAATAGTTGCACAGGAATTTTTAATGAAACACAGAATTTGCCATCTTCAGAGCACGATCCCACTCCCATGGTGGCCTGTGCGGTGAGTCCCCTTGGATTTTTGGGGAACTTGACCGCATTGTTACGTTGCTGTGGGAATCTGAAATGTTATTTGGATGTGATGTCGTGCTCTGAGAATAAAGCAATGCTTTGTCTATGACAAAATAAACATTTATATGTTATTTTTTCTTCTTTTAGCACCATCAAATACTCAACCTGAGAAGGAATACCATTTTTATATTTGTCCTGGAATAAGAAAACATTATTCTATGTCAGCTCAGAAAAAGTTCTTTCTGTCTGCAACAGGCAAGATGATTGTCTTACCTCGAGTCATGAAGGGGCTGAAGTTTGAGTGTTGTTTCATGCTGAAGTAAAAATACTGTTTTGTCCTGAAGATTGGAACAGAGCGTTCAGTATTCCTCCAGCAAGCAGATCTATATTTAGAGTGACAATACACAAGGTTTTCTTAGCAATGGTAATTTTTTTTTTCTACAAAAAAAGTGTCCTAAAATTAAATCCTTAGGCAAGACTGCTTTGCATTAAAGAAGTGCTTTCTCTTTCGAGACTTCCAAGTCAGGTTGGTCTCTTAAATCTGTATGGAAAAGTCTTGATTGAAAAATGATTTATTAAAAAGGAAACTAATCATGCTCTTGCTATGTCATAGCAATCTATTAAATGTATAATTTCACTAAACTTGTATTTTCTGGTGGTATTTTAATCATTGAGTATCTGACAGCAGAAGCATCGTTTCTATTGAAGTTCAATGGGATTACTTTAAAGGCTCTTAGAATGCACCTTATTTCTTTTTAAATGCTCTTTGATTATTCCCTAGCGGTGAGAGGTAATAGCTCCAGGCTGCCCTGTTCAAAGCCAAGCCTCACCGTGTGGTGGGTCTTGAGAGAAAGCCACGGCCTGTGAATCGGAGGAGCTGAAAGTGGATCTGTGGTCCATCATACTCTGCCTGCACAACAGTCTCTCATCTCCTGAGTGTGTTACGGGACTGTGAGGCTGCAGCAGTCAGTCAGGGCTGCTGTCACGAAAGCTGGAACCTGGAGCTCATATTTTTGATACGGGACACAGGGAAAATATGGCACTCTGGCACCTTTCCAAGAGGATTGGAAACCAGACATACTGTGGGTCAGGGAGCCTCTAGTTTGCCACCAGGAGACGTATTGGGGAAGGTCCAGCATTAGTGCCATTCTCCAGACCTTGGGCACCCAAACCTGGGTCCTATCATCTTGATGTCTGGTGGTAACATCTTGCCTTTTCAGAACCAAATAAGGCTCATTGCATCCTTTAAAAGAAAAAAAAAAAACTAAAAAAGGCATTGCTGGTAATGCCTAAATTGTAAGTTAGTGGTTTGAACACGTGCTCAGGAAATGAGACACATGCATTTTAGGCCTTTCTCAGCCGGAGGACATTCAAACCCACACCAGAGAGAATCAGCAAGGAAGAGGCTGTAGCCAGGGAATGAGAGAGTGCACTCGGGGCACAGAGGGCAGGTCTGGTTACACATTGCACTCTAGTCTTTGGATGAAAAGCGAAAATAATTTTGGGAACACAGACTGGAGCCTCGCTGGCCTTCTGAGTCGTACTTTCTCCTGCATGGTCTCTTCTTCTGTGCTTTGGAGAGCTGCGTTACCTGCCTCCGCCCAAGGGAGGTGGCTCCTGATCCTGTGACAGATACTTAAAATTATTACCTTGGAATAAAACTGCCCTGATGGTACCTCACAGAGACAACGCAGATGCTTTGTAACTGAGTATGAGTTATTGAGGTTTGCCATGTGCTCACAGCCTTCTCTTTACCTTCGTCTATCACCTTTATGGTAGAAACTATCGGCACTTCACCTCCACTGATGTGGAGAGGTCCTGAGTTCAGTGTCTCTGTGTAAAAACACAAGTGGTGGTCACAACATCGGCAGGCGTTTCGTTCCACGCATACTGGTTTAAAAGCTGACTTGCAGTTCTTCTCTCTGGGAATACAAGCTCAAAAGGGTTGCAAAGCACTCAGATGCTTTAAAAGAGAATGGCTCCACTGGAAAAGGTCCTGCGCGAAAGCCGCACTATCAGCTGTTTGCGCCTTCCCAAGCGCAAAGACAGCAGAAATCTTGCGTTGTAGTGGGGACAAACCCCGGTAACGGTTTTCCATGCCGCTCGCTGGTCAGGCCGAAAACGGGACTGTCTTTGCCGGTGGTGTGAGAGGCCTGAGCCCATCCCTGGAGGTGCACACAGTTTCCTAAACTTAAATAACTGAAGGAGAAGAGAATTTCATCCAACAGCTATTTAGAATGAAGTTCATAAGGAGATCTGCCCTTCTGCTGCCAAGGGTGTGCTCTTGGAACTGAGGCATTTTATTGCAATTATCATGCAATGATGAGGCCTGACTTAGAGCCCTGACTCCCACAGTCCAGGGAACACGGGACAATCTCTAAACTGATTAAAAGTAATAATTCAGTTTCTAGCTGTCGTGAGCTAGAGAGAAGCTGGAAATTGTTACTCGGTTTTGATTAAAGGGTTCATAAACAAAAAAGGTCATGGGTATTTTCTTTTTTAATGTCATTATTTTAAAACTAGCCCCTTTACATAAAGGAAGAGCCTGATTTCTGATTTTTGGACGTGTAGTTGGCAATTCTGTGAGTAGGACTACCCTGCATATGCTAGCTCAGTTAGTGTGTGCTTCACCATTTGCACATTTTAGAAATTCGGACCCCGATGTCCCTTTGTCAGTTAAACCTCCCCAGATCTGGCTGCATTGGGTCTGCTCTGGAGTCGCTGCTGGGCATTAGTTAGTATTTGCTTTGCAGGACCCGATGCTACCTGTGGTATCTCTAGCTATAGAAAGAAACACATTTCCAGGGGTAGCATTCACACTTAGGCTTGTCAATACAGGGGCCTAACATTCATAGCACCACAGGGTATTTTTAAGTTCAGTTCATTCCTGTAGCTGAAGCCTTTTGAAATCTTTGGAACAAAGTACAGGTAAAGGAGAGGCTGCCTGACAGAAGAGCTTCTGTCTTAAGTGTTCCCCTACGACAGCAAGCATTTCCAATAGACTATCAGTAGCACTTCATACAAATAATGGTTTTCCCATGACAGCAGGATTTTTGTGCCATCATTAAGCTTTGCAAGACTTGACGTACAGAAATGAGAAAACAACAGGAAAGAAACAGAGCCACCAGGGCCCTCCATACATAATCCACTTATTCCTCTTGCTCCTGATTGTAAAAGGAGCAGGGAAGACCCTTCTCTCCCCATTTCTTCCTTTATGTAGAGAAAGTGAGTTGACCGAGCTAGTCTGATCATGGAGCAGTTGGGGAAAAAAGGGAAAGTTCATAAAAACTGAATGCATCCTTCTTTCCCTTAAAGAAAAGAAATGGATTTGGAGAGATGTGCATTCATGATTCTGAATTGGAGAAAATACCAATTCTCTGACATGGGAAGCTCATTCCCCTGCTACTAATACCTAAGCCAGGAAGGCATGTCTCCTACCTTGGTGTTCGCTGTTACGTTTGTGTGTTACTTAACTGGAAGGTTTGTGTCTTATGCCGCAACTACTAGCGAGTGCAAGCTTTCAGCCACAGAAACAAACCCTTAGGCTTGAAGGCAAGCTCAGCTGTTGTCCGTACAAAGTAACATTTAATTAACCTAGAAACTGTTACTGAGGAGCTTGAGCAACAAATGATCAAAGAAGATTTCTCTCCCCCATTTCATTGGTCTGGTTTAACTCCCTACAAAGGGATGTTTTGCGCTCTGCGCATGGAGGGGGGGGTCCTTCTTTGAAGTTGTTTTCAAGTGCTTTTGGCAAAGCTGGTAAGAAGCGTGATGTTTTCTATCATCTAGCTCATTCTCTTTGCAATAAAGTTACCGGCTGCAGAGGCCAAACTGCCGAAGAGTGCAAAAGGATGCTCCTCCAACAGGTGCTGAGCCTCTTCCTGATAAACCTGCTCTGCTTTTACACTGGCTTTTTTAGAAGCCAGTTAGAGCCACTCTTGCTTAAGCATGGCAAGTGACAGATCAAAGGACACATTGCCCAAGGGGTCTGCGGTGAGCTGGAACCAGGAACCTGAACGAGAGCTGAGCCTAAGCCATGTTTTTAAAGTTTTGCTGTTGGCAGCGCTTTCAGCCCCCGCCAAACCTGAAAGGGAGCTAAGCTGGAGCTTTTGATGGCTCAACTCCCTGCTTAACATGCTGTTCCCAAAGTGAAAGACAGCAGGTTTTGAATGGCACTAAGCGTCGCATAGTTTTGCTGAGTTAGTTCTCTGTTTCCTGATCCAGAGAGAAGGAGCAGCAGCAGGGAGAAATGGCAAGACCACCCCGTTCAGTGGCAGCATAAACTAATTAAAGTGATTAAGGTCACGCTGTAGCCATGACCTTAGAGGACCTGCAGCAAAGACACAGCTCTTGATTCAGTCCTGAGCAGTGCACGTAGTTCAGTAGGGAACTACTTAAGTAGTACTCCATACAAGGGATCATAATGTATTAAATCCAGCCTTCCGGCAGGAACAAAAAAAGACAAACACACACATGAACCCCAAAATAATGACTTAAAACTTTTTTTTAAAAAAGAGATTCATGTAAAAATGAAGAAGTTGTTTGGTAAGAAATTAAAAGGAAACCGAGGATATCTGCTTATAGACATCACAGAGGTTGCTTAAGGATACTATTTTAGAAGCCGAGAATAGATGTGTCTCTCTAATGAATAAAAACTCTGAAAGACCCCTGATAAGTCAAAGAAGTCAGTGTGGTTAAACAACAGAAGCTAACAAAAATTTACAAAAAAGAAGAGACAGGTTATTTCAAGGAAAGAATAAAGCATGATGTCTGTCAAGTTAAATGTGAAAACAAAAAAAAGCTGGATCAGATAAAAGATTTTAAAGAGCAAGTCACTAAAGGCAAAAGCTAATATTAGATGTTTTTAAACACAATAGAAGCAGGAAAATGTTAGGTTCTGTAATAAAAGCTTGCGTGCACACCCACAGAGGAGCACAGAGAGATGGGGCAGGGGGGCATGTAACACCCTGCCCGGCTCCTCCCGGGCCCATCACAGGAGCCACCAGCCCACCAAATGCCCGGCTCCACATGCCTGAGGAGCACAGAGGCACAATAGCAGGCGGGAACCCAAATCAAAGATCCCCAAGGAATGAGGGAGCAACTCCTCTGGGCCCCTCCCAGGGCTGTCCCAGGAGGGTCTCAGCCCCAGCGTCCAGGCTTGAAACCCATCATAGGGTGTCATTGGGAGCAGCTCTCCGGATCTCCTTTTGGACTGTGAGGGTCACTGCCCGGGACTGTAGGACACATTAGGGGATGCTGGAGAACAGCAGTTTGGAATTGCACGTGACTTATTACGAGACGCTTAGGGGAGGATCCAGAGGTGGGAAAAGACAGGGATTTAAGTGGCTTGGGGTGCTTTGTGTGTGTGTACCTACTGGGAAAACATTTTCAGCCTCGCTACTGGTTTGACCTGGGGCATGGAGCTGTGGCAGCCTCACCTCTCTCGAGCTGTCAGATCCAGCATGATATGTTTTCCTCTAACAGAAACCAGCCAAAAGTCTTTGGGATTGATATGATATTGTCCTGGCTTGAACTAGAACAGAACCAATTCTCCTTTCAGTAATTTTACCTTTCAGTTAAGTTCGACCATCTCCTCGATGTTCTGGCAGGGCCGGGGCCGACCCCACCAGGGCCAAAAACATCAAGAAGCAAAAGCAGCAAGCAAGATAGGTAACAAGCCATGGCAATAAGGTTAGCAGAAAAGCTTTGATGTCCACTGTGCTGGGCTTTAGCCTTCCTTTATGGCAAATAAACTCCTGAAAACTAAAGAATGAATAAATGAGACTTCAGAACTGATAATATGAATAATGGCTGGCTGGCAGGGCCAGAAGATACTCACAGTATACTCACAGTTCTGAATACAGCTAGAACTTGGATATAAAGTCATGAAAGTACTACTTGGATATATAATCCATCCAGACATAATACCTCAGCTGTGGTGCCACAGGAATGGAAGATGACAGATGTGACACTAATTTTTAATCCAGGAAACAGATCAGCAATCCTGACTTCCTCTCAGGGACATGGCACAGGCTAAGAGTAGAAGTAGTCACATAGATAAGTGTGATATGTTGGGAAAGTTCCCATATGTGTAGAGAAAAGTCATGACGTGTTAGATTCCTTTGAAGCTTTTTAAAAAGAATTAAATTGCCAGGGAGCTGGAAGGAAGATAATTTTATGTGCTAATAACTGGTCGAATAATAGAAAACTATTTTTTTCAATGGAGAAAGGACATCAGTGGAATTCCTCAGGAACCAGTGCTAGGGCCTGTGCTCTTCAGCATACACATAAAGAATGAGAAGTGTGTGAATAGTGAGGCAACAAAGTTTGTTGATTATAAAAGCTATTCAGATGGACTATGCCCATCTGAGTTCAGTCAAGGTTTTCAAGACACATAATGATTTACAAGCAGACTCTTAACAGTGAAAATGCACAAAGTAATAAAAAGTTGAAGACATAACTGAAATATAACCCAAGCGCAAAACAAATAGCAGCTACAATCTGGATTTATAAATAGTCTCACCTACGTTATTTTCAAGTAAAACCATATACAAACCTGATTGTCGTACTATAAACCAGTACCATAAAGAACCGCCTGTTGTAAATTATCCTGTATTTAAACTGGAGACAGTTGGCCGTGTGGGCTGGCTGAAATCTACTGTCAGATGTTATCTTAGCTTAAATTGGGCAACTTCACAGGCTCCTAGAAATAAAGGCTGTAAAAGGACTTCTGAGACCAGTCAGTCCATTGTCCTAAGGCTGCGTCATGGGTACTCGAACCTCTCCTGACATACTCGTGTTTCAAAGACCTGCAGCACTGGGGAACCCAAAGGCTCCACTTTGTAACCCTTAATATTTTAATGCTTTCCTTAATGTTTATCTTGAATATCCTTTGCAGTAACTTAAGCCTACTATTTTTCATTGTGAATATGGGAAACAGATTATTCCTTTCCTTTGTACAGCAACCTTATAAGTATTTAAGCACATAAAAGATCTTCCTGACTTCTTCAGTCTTCTTTTCCTTTGGCCTGAGAACCCAGTTCATTCAATCTTTCTTCTTAAGTCATATTTTCTAGATCACTAGTCATTCGTGCTGCTCTTCTCTCAACTTTCCCCACCTGCAGGGATGTAAGCCAGACCAGCACAGGCAATATTCCAGCTGAGTCGTTACCAAGCACTGAGTAGAGCAGAATGGTCATTTCCTATGTCTTGCAGTCTATAATCTTGCTTTTACACAAACAGTATTTGCTTTATTGCCACCAGGACAACGCTGTTGATACAAGTTCATCTTCTTCAATTAGCTTATTAATCTTCTCAGATAATTTTCTGGAGAATGCTTCATAGCATTCCCAGCTATGATTTGTGACTCGAGAGACCTATGTACTTTTGGTTCATTACCTAGTGACAGAGCAAACCTAGGAGAGGTTCCAAAGAAACCGTCTCTGTATGTTTTACATTTTAATAGTGGACCACCAGTGGCTACTTTGTAGTCATGTATGCAACTGTTTTTGTACTGGCCCTACGGCAGTTTTGTGTAAACTAGTGATTTTGAAATTATTGTCTTTAGGCTTTAATACGGGCTACCTTTCAGGGGTTTCTGAAATGCAGCAAAGAGAAGTAGGCTTACTTTCCGTAATTAAAATTTACTACGGAGGACTGTGAGCTTCCGCATGGATCCACATTAGAAAAGACTGAAAACCACTCATCTAAACCATGCTTCCCTAAATTATAATGAGAATATCAAATGAAACACCACTAAGGAAGGTCTGGCTAGAATCTCAGAATGTGGAAACTCTTGCATTTGCCCTTTCCACAAGACCTGTTATCCTTATTGCAGAAGGAAAGCAAACTGGCTTAACATCATTTATACTTGACAAACCTATCTCAGCCAATACTCCTCGTCTTCTTTGTCTTCCAGGTACAGTTTGTTCAATTTTTTCCATCAAGATTTTTTCAGAAAAATCTTCCTTTGGTCGGTTGATAATTTCCCATCTCCATTCTACACTCTTTAAAGTTATCCACTACATTCTCCATTTTCTCATCTTCAGTCCACTTGTATGCCCTCTGTGGGTTTGCAGAGGTTGCATCACTCTGAGGTTACTTCCACCAGATCTTCAGGATCTCAGGCTGCAATTTATCAGTCCTTGTCTATTTGAAAACTTCTAAACTATCTGAATAATTTCTAACTAATTCTCTGCCTATTTTAGAGTGAAAACTTTCCTTTGCAGCTGAAACTGATTTCTTCAGATACTTTTGCTCACTCAGAGGCAGCCTAAAATGAGCAATATGAAAAGGCCAGAAAGGCAATTTCACAATATTCCTAACCAAGACTCAGTTAAAAAGAGACTGTAATAAGTCAGTGAGGCCAAGCCCTGCCTCATTTCCTAGGCATTATACAACAACTGAACACAGGAGACAAATGCGGCCTTTATTGCAAAAGCACCTGGAATACAGACGAAGAACCCTCAATCTCCATAATCAAAATACATCCCCCATCAATAGAACTCAACCCGGTGGAAGAACCACATGTGTGTTAGGCAAAAATTACATGCTCCAGAGAGAAAACCCAACTGAGAACAAAGGAGGAATGATGAGGGTTCTTAGCCAAACCACACACAGTTTGCAGTCTATTTGCCAAATTCTTTGCCTAAAGATGACAACCAGAGAAGGGACAAAACCCTCCACTGCTTCATCTCCCAGAGGCTCCTCTGTCTCTCCTTAAGCCTCAGGATAAAGGCTTAGTGATAACGAAGTGGCAAAACTTCTCTCCAGGTCTCTTTCATATGGCCTGAGAAAAGAGACTAACAGATCTTGTGAAACTGAAGTGGCAAACCGCTAGTGCTGGGTGCCATCCCGGGAATAAAGCTGCTTGAGTCAAGGGCCAATGTGGAGAGAACCAACTCCTGCCCACTCCTTACAGGGCCAAAGCTGAGATACTGTGAGGATCTTGATAAGATCTGGTGAGTCACCAGTGGACACACGTTCTGCAAAATGTAGGTCCAAGAAAAGCTGATCTCCCAAGCCCCTTGACACTGCCATTTGCCTTCACTGTCCCACACTGTAGCCCAGAACAAGACAGAAGGGAGCTGGTGCGGAAATTTCGGGGATTCACAAGCCAAGCCCAGATCACTTACTTACCCCAAACTTTGTCATCCCACATCTGTAAGATTGTATTTTGCTATTTTGTACTCTTGGTAGTGCCTAAGATTACATCAAAAGGAGTTTTTGTTAGCTCTGTGAATCCCAAAACTTCTCCACACAGTGCCAAAGACCAGGGCTGTCTAGTCCATGTATTGCTTACAGAAAATTAATATTCACTTTTCTACTTCCTAGCACTGCTTAAATGGAGGGAAAGCCATCCCTCAATGCAAACCTGGCTCTCTAGGAGAAATCCCAACAGTACCACAATCACATGTTTTACATAAGGTGAGTCTTAGAAAGTCATAGAGGAAAAGGTTTGAAAGAAAATGCGAGCTATGAGGCACCAGTTCAAACTCTTATCTACAGCTCTTTGTTAGAGACAACAAAGATGATAGAAAATAAATTACCTACCATTGCATTAAAACCTGTCCAATGGCCCACAAAGAGCATGGCACTAAAAGTCTGTGAGTTATACTGTCTTTGCTCAGGGTGGAAAAGTCACCAAACCTCACCCAAGACTAAATCACTGAGCAGAGAGGAGGCAGTTCCAAATGTTTCCCATGCAACATCTAGTTACGAGTCTTTCAAATCACTCTCCCAGAATAAAAGGCCAGTCATTAAACAATTTGCCAAAAGAACAAATTGCCCCTACGGAAGAAACATAAACATTAATTAAAAAAAGATTATGTTGATCAAAAGAGGAACTCAAAACACCAATAAACAACCTGGAATAACTTCTTGAACAGAAATCAAATCAAGCCAGAGCTGCAATCTCTACACCACAACTAAGAAAAACTTCTCTTCCCTACTCAGTAAACCAGCCAGTGTAATTAATCGTCTTTACCTAAGTGCACCTCTGGCACAAAGCACACATCTACCATCTCTTGGAACATGCACTTTGAAAAGAAGGGTTTCTCTAAAGAGACATACATGCAGAGGCCCACACTTTGAAAGTTTCACAAGACGCTTTCTACAGAGACTAAAAAGGAGCGAACTGCCAAGCCTCAGACAAACTACTGAAACTGAAACAGTTGATAGTCACTGATCTCCAGCATCATCACTGGCCCAACACACACAGCAGCTATCATTCTCCTTAGCCTGTATCATTTCCAGTTGCCAGGCTTTAGGTATAGAGACATGTCCCACAATACAGTGATCAGACAAGCAAAACAAGGTAAAATCCAGAAACAAGTATCACCCCTATCCCATCTCCAGATCCATCCAAAAAGACAACTAAGCATATCTTCCTCAGGGCATGGCGAGACAAAATGCATCCCTGATTCCCTGCTCCGAAGCTTGGAGTCGTAACCCTCTGCCAAGACAGTTGTCACTCAGACCAACAACTCACAACTCGTACAGAAATAAGACACTGAGTGGACACATGTGGAGAATACTTTCATTAATCACAAGAGACGTTTCTAAAGCAGTATCCTTGGCCCTTGCCATTAAAATCAGACCTCTCGCATGTCACCCTGAGTGGCTGCAAGGAGTGCAATTGCAGGGTTTCTCTGATGCACCCAGCACCAGCTGCTGTTGGAGGCCACGGGACTCTGGACCTTCCTCCATGTGGCAATTCCTTCACTCCTAAACAACATGCTGGAAATTTGCCTTGGAGATCTAGGTAAGACATGGCTCCAGTTGGTGGCTAAAACTTAATGTTGACGTGTAGGTACAAGGATTTGCTTAAGCAAACTAATTTTAAACCTTATCATTGCAGCCACAAGTCAATTAATAGCTCTTAAATCCATGCTTAGTGTAACTATTTTTCTGAAATTTGTTTGAGAATAACCACATGCTTCAAAGTAGGCACTCAGAAACACAGAGGTGGATTGGAAAGAGAGAAATGAAAATGGCATCACCAAATACCATTCCTTGTGCCAGCCACGACTTCTGTTTGTTGTTCGGATGACGATCCTTGGCAGACAAGCCATGATGTGGAAAGGTTTGATCCCATACAGGCTGGGAGAGTATTGATGAGCACCTCACCTGGCACCAGGAGGCCTTTATCACTGGTGGAGAACTCGTGCTGTGAAAGCATGAGGAATGGCATGCAGCTAGAATTTGGTACAGATGGATTAAAGCCAAACAGGACTGACAGGTGCACTAGAAAGTGAGAGAGGCAAATGAAACCCTGTGTCTCTTTGCCGTGCACCAGCCCATGTAGGTCCTATGTGTAAAATGGCAGTAGACACCTATGCTTAGGGACCACATCCCAACCTTTCTGTAGTTCCTGTTTTACTTTAACGTCAAACAATATCCAGACTCGGAGAGGGCAAAGAGCTAAGAAATGCCAATGCTCACGTTACTCCACCTCTGGGCATGAGTGGCCCTCCCAGCAACCCCATCTCACTATGGCTGCACACTGTGGCAGCCCCTGCTCTGTTTACATTAGTATTTACGGCAGCTGGATCAAGCCTCTTCCTAAGGCTACAGCTGTCAGGACAGTTAATGAGTGCATCTGACAGCACTGCTTTCACAAGACTTTTTACAAGGTGTTGTTAAGAGTTGTTTGCTGTCACAAAGCACAGCGTTGGAGCAAGACGTGAACTCTTCTGTGGAAACCCAGGACAAACTATCAAGACACTGAGATGCCAATGAAAAAGGGACGGAGGACACAGTCAGACCCTGAGGGTCCGAACAGTCATTGCGAAGCTGTGCAAAGTGAGCTTTTCGGTGAGTTGGTGTGTATCCACAGGGCATGTAAGTGGGGCTTTACAGCACAGCGAGGTCTCCGCTGCAGCTCCTGCTGTGTGCGCTGTCTCAGACTTACAGACAGGGATNCTTTTCGGTGAATTGGTGTGTATCCACAGGGCATGTAAGTGGGGCTTTACAGCACAGCGAGGTCTCCGCTGCAGCTCCTGCTGTGTGCGCTGTCTCAGACTTACAGACAGGGATGAGACCTGCTGTGGGGGCATCACAGCTCAGGATACCTTTGTGTATAATTTCCTAGGATATGAAAGTGTCTGAGGCATCCTTTGTTGCACCTGCCTTGCTTCTTTTTTTATTCTGTTATCCTGGAGGAAATAAGTGGATGAGATGTGAGTTCCCACACATAGGTAGATCTCCAAGAAATGAGACTAGGCAAGAAGGGCACTGCGTGAGTGATCTGTGCCACTAGTTGTGGTACCTGGGTTTGAATACGGGGTTTCACATCCTAAGGAAAGGCTGGCAGAAGGCACCCTAGAGCTGAAATTGGCAGTGAGTTAACACTGCACTCCATCTGCATAGAGGCACAGAGGCCCTCACTAAAAGTTCGTCAGTGTGGCAGATGGGTACTAACCCAGGTTCAGACAGCCTGAGATGGAGACAGTGCATCTGTCTGGAGATGGAGATGAACTGCAGTCAGTTCTTTGGAATCTGATGTGTGACACAAGACCTGTTACTGGGACGATTGAGCTGTGACCAAATTCTGAGTCGGTGAAAGAAAGTAATTCAACCCCAAGACAAATTCTTGCATTTTGAATATTGTTTTCATTCTAATTTAGGATGAAAAGTCAACATTTAAATGAATAAACAAAAACTAGAATAAAAATTGGGAGACAGAGAAAAATGTATCCAAAGACATAGAAACCACCTAACAGTAGCATTTCTGAAATAAAAAACCCCTAAACCCGGAATGTGACGATGAAAGGGAAATGAGAAAGCTGAAAACAAATTGAGTTGGGCTCCAATCTCCCATTTTCATTTTAAGTCATCCCAACATTATCATTTTGAAATTTTGCATCAGAATTGATACATTCCCATTAAAAAATGAATTTTCATGGAAATTAGTTTTCCATCTGTTTTTGAAATAGTGGAGGAAATCACAGTCTTTAGTTGGTAATACGTGATAACAAAGAGTTCTTACCAATCTGCTCTTCAAACTTAAAAAATTTAAAAATGTTGCATGGATGAAACAAACTCTTTGGAAGAATTGATTTGCATTGAGCAAATTCCTGTTCTTGCCAGCTGAAGCCATAATTTGGGTCAGATGTCTGGGCAACGCACAGCTAGGAATAGATGAAGAATCGTTGAGATTTGCTTTGAAACACATGATGGGGTGAAATTCAATTGTCAAAATTCTTGTAAAGTTGCAGCAGGGTAGGTTCCTGCTGACTAGATATTCATGAAAAATAGCTAGCAGCAGAAGAATGGAAAAAAAATGAGTGGCAAAATGCACCAGAGAATATAGCAAAAGCTTGAACAGGAAGCCCAGTCTTTGAGAAACATTTTGACACCCAGAATATGAACCTATCTTCAGTGGGATCTGTTGTCCCACATTGCAGGCCACGGGCACTTTCAGAGCAGCAAGGCGTTTACTTTGTAATGCACCAGCAACGTGCCATGGTTCCTCAGAGCAGCACTGTTCGCACGCTAAAAAGAGAAACACAAATTGTTAGAGACAGTCTGGAGCCTGCAAATGAGAGACAAACAGCCTGTGCTAGAATGTGTGATGATGGCTCAGTGTCGCTCGATTTTGTAATTGTCTGGGATTTTCCAAGACACCTTGAGCGATTAGGTACCCACTTCTCACTGGCATCCAGTGGGACCATGGCGTGTTTCTTTCCTGCACTCCTTTCAGTGCCTTTAATAGTGATGACTGGAAAGAGGCAATTCATTTTTGAGGGGCGGGGATGGTGGTGGGACTGGTGAACTTGTTTCCTTCTGACACGGGATGGAATATCAACTTAAAAACATTCTCATCAACGGGAGGTAAAGCCACATGGGTCTAGGACATCTTGTCTGCCAGGGTGCCCCAGATCCAAGGGCCCCCAGTGTCCATTGGTCAGCACGGAGTGCTGTGGTCACTGCATTATGCCGCGTCTGTCCCTGCATCTCAGGCCTGGGCAGCCCTGGTACCCCACAGCCCACTGGCAAGGCGATCTACTGAGGGGCTTGCAGGGAGGGAGTCGGCAGGATTTCCACAGGAGTCAGCAAAAAGAATACAAAGCCAAAGTACACCGACGCCTCCTCCCACACAGGTACCCCTGCTGGACTCAGGTCAGAATTTTCTCAGAGTTTTCTAAGAATTCGAAAGAAAATGCTTACAAAAGCACTGTAATTTCAGAAACAATCAAAAGATGTGAAGTCACCCTAGGTTTAACATCTACTAGAGCTAGGAAGTCTTCCCAGATCTTACTTGAGCATCCTACTGTACACATCACAGAAATTACTGCAATTAGAAAAATTAGAATTTTATGTGGAGAAAGAGTTTCTCTAACATTTGGCCTTTAACGGTGACCATTAGATGCCAATCTCTCAAGAAATGACCATTTCTTTGACACTTATCAAATGAGAAAGCATGGAAAAATACAAAAGGAAACCCTATTCAGTCCATACTGACAGTGCTATGCTAAGGAAAAAAAGAGTCTTCAGAAACCCAAAGCAAACCCAGGTTTACTTTTCCAAAGTAAAAGTCACTATTACTAGCCACTGTTACATAAAGCAAAGAAATTCTGCCCTGAAATTGCAACTAAATGTAAAACACATTTGAAATAAAAACAATTTAGATTACTTTTTTGGTATAATGACAGTCCTGGTTTTCAGCCAGCTCTTATTATCGTGTGAGACATTCTGCTGCAACATTCCTTTACTGCCAAACGTGCTTTTCTTTCTTCCACAAAGAAAAATGCAAGAATGTGGTGATGTTTCAACTGATTGCGCTACTGACAGAAATGGAAATTCAGTGACACCATGGCTAAATGTATGTATAACTTGGTCTTTAGGAAATCAAGACAAAGCTTTGAACATAATCGTGCTAACAAACAAAACGCAGCAGGTGCTTAGATCTACTACAATTTGTTCTTATTAAGTTTTGCACCAAGAAAGAGAAAATGATCATTTGTCAACTGATCCACATTTTAAAATTAATAAATCAAGAGTAATATGTTTATCTCTGATACGCTCAGTGTACTTTTTCACCTCTCAAAAGCTTGTAACATAAAATCAACAACTCACATTGGCTGAAGTTATTCAATACAATAATGTACTATAGAATAGACTACTGTGTTTTAAAAACTTGTTTTTGGTAACGTAGAGTTAATTTTCAATGCCAACTTGCATGCTGCTTTTTTACACAGAATTCTGGGTCAAAAATCCATTGTTAAAGAACATACCTGGGAACGTTCTATCTCTGCTGTCCAAACAAACACACACATACATCTATATAAAATATCTTCTCCTTATCATCTTCCACTGCTAGATTCAAAGTAAGTAAAAAAATTCAATTTTTTCATCTAAAAGGAAAGGTGCAGAAAGAGATGGAGATAGTAGGATGGAGCGTACAAAGTGCAGAAAAGGTGTTAAAACAGAAACAAAAGGAGCAGGAAACATCACAGAAGCCAGGCTCAGACAGAGCTACACAAATAATTGATTAATGGGTTTTCTTTTTCAACACAACAAAAACTAGACAAAAGAGGGTTTTTTAAAAGAAGTTTGAATGATGTGTTAGCTTACACTTTGTAGATTCAAGCAGCTGTAGTATTAATACTATATTTTCAGGTTTTAAATGAAAACATTCTTTTGAAACGCGTAATTGACATAAGCTGACTTTTTTCTCCTCACTTGCTTCTCTTCTGTTGAAATGCTGAACTGAACATGAAAACACGTTTCCATATTTCTCTCCCTGAATTGCTTTATGCTACATGGTCTACAAAGTACTGGAATAGTCTCCGATCGCCAAAGTGTTTCAAAATTCTGGTTTAGTTGCATAAATATTGCATCCCCCCACTTTCCATGGCCTCATATTGTAGACATTAAATGGTATGTTACTGGTACTGTTATTTTGAGAAATCTGGTTTTATCTGCTCTCCGGGTGACAGGCTTTTCAGTAAGTGGAAATCTGAGAAAAATATTTCGTGAGCTACAGTACCAATGTCTGAAGAATGACCATGCATTCTGGAAGAGGGAAAGAAAAATGGAAACATGTCAGGACATGGTTTGAAGCATTTGAGAAATTTCTGCCTTGTGTTACCAATGCATATTGTGTTTTAGAAGTTTCTAAAGGCAACAATGCCTACTCAGTGGGCGGCAGAACAGCAGAAAGCTTTTCCTAGCAGAGTACAGAAGAGAAGCAGAAGTGAATGCTCAGTGCCTCTGTCAGCTGGGCAAGTGTGTGGAGGCACTTTTGTCTTCAAAAGCAGGGTGCAGGGGCATTAAACGTGCCCCAGTACTTCTTCATGAATCAATTCACAAAAAGCCTCCAACCTTGTAAATAAACGTTAATAGATTGTTATGGCACATTATCAATTTTGAAGCTGCTGTACATGTGTTGTTAATATGCTATGGTATTTGTAATTGAATATGACCTCCTGTGACATTAAAACTTCGACTGTCCGTCCCAAAAGACATCCACATGTTTCATGAAGGATGAGTGTGCTTCAATAAACCTTTTAACCAAGAACATATGCTCAATAAACAAAAAGCTTTTATTGATTTCTTAAATAGCAAGACAATGTCAACCCTCAGCCAAGCAAACCATTGCACAGCTTATTAAAGTGCTGTGGTATGTGTGTAATGGGGAATGGTAGGTATATGCCAGGGGGACTGTTACTGGCCTCCGTGTCTTGGGGCTGGGACCAGTGAGACAACTGTCTCCTCCCTCAGCTCTGCGTGGGATTGCAAGGGATTCCTTGCACAGGAGCAGCAGCTATGGAGGAACGGGAGCAGAAGCATGCTGTGATCAGATGTTGTGCATCTTTCCTTCACATCCTTTTCCTTGTATAGTCACTGCATAGACATTCTCTTGACAGCCTTTCAATCATCCTCCAATTCTTCTGGTTCTCATCCTGTAGCGTGTGCCTTGTCTTCCAGTCTTTTAGTCATGTTTGCCATCTCCTGGGAATGACTCATGAGATCAGCAAGCATTTCTACATAGGCCATTCCCAGGCAGAGTTTACCAGAACAGAGAAACCACATAGTTACATGGCATTACAATGTTAGCCAACTGCCAGCACAGATAAAATGTTATTTTCTCTTTTTTTCTTTTTTCCCCAGTTTTGGAATTTAATTTCTTTTTGCTCTTGCCATTGTGGGGAGTGCCTGAAAATGGAAAGGCATTTTTCCAGTTAAATCTCTTGGCGAACTTACTGTACTATTGTTATGTACCCTAATTTAACACTGCTTTGTCAGATGAGTTCTACTGGAGATGTCCTGATGATGATGACTAGATGACATTATCCTTATTTTTTTGTACAGATCTAATGCAATTCACTGGTTTTGTCAGAACACCCGGTGCATTTCAGGAGTAGGTTTTTTCCAACATATGGCTTTCTGCTCTTCATATATTTTCGCATTCTGTGATTGCTGGGAAGAAGCCAATGGGGAGGCATGTCTCCATGGAAAGACGCCTCAACAAGTTGTTATGATAGAGTCTGATCCTCCATAAGTTCCCCCATGAGCAATTTGGCATATGCCAGCAACGTTCAGAGAAGAGTGGGACATTTGGCCCAGGCTGTGCCAGAACAATGTGATTAGGCAGGCCAAGCCTAGCACAAGCTAAGGCTTTGTGGATGGCAGAGGCAGGAATAATTGCAGCAGCAGTTGTTTGGGCTTGGATATACATCAATACGGCATTTTTAGATATTTTGCTTTCAACTCCTAAGAAAGTGGCAAAGTCCTTTGCAATTATTTTGAGAAAAAAAGTTAGACTGGAAAAAAAGGGACTATATCAGTAAAAGTCCTTTTTTTTTCTCCTACAGGAAAAAAAATCCATAGTTACTGCTGTGCTCCTTTTTAGTTGCCTATAACGTTTCAGCAGTGTCTCTTCTCTGTTCAAATGCTAATATTATAACAGATGAAGAAAACTAATTTGCCTAAATAAAATAAAATAAGCATAGTAGAAAAGGGGATAAACAGACCCAGCTTGTTTCCACTATTCCAGAAGCAATTATAAGCAGTGCCAATAATAACGCCTCTGCTTAATGTTCATAGAATCATAGAATCATAGAATCATAGAATGGTAGGGGTTGGAAGGGACCTCTAGAGATCATCTAGTCCAACCCCCCTGCTAAAGCAGGTTAGCCTAGAGCAGGTTGCATAGGAATGCATCCAGGCGGGTTTTGAATATCTCCAGAGAAGGAGACACTTCCCTATTTTCTTCCTTTCTGTATTTTCCCTGCTTGGTATCTGCCTAAGATGGATTAAAAGAATAGGTGAAATGTTCAGTATGTTTGGGGACATCACTCATATGGGAAAACCAAAAAATTTCCCTACAGTTTTAGAAAAACCAAAATATCTTAGTTAAAATATGGTAACTTAAAGTAAAATCATTCCAAAATTCATTCTGAGAAAGATACCAGCCTTTCTGAGGATGAGGTGAAGGGAAAATGAGGGAAAATTCCCTCACAGAAAATTCTTAAAACTAGTTTGTTAAATAGGAAAAAAACCTCAATGTTTTAGAGCTGGCAGTTTTCACTTGGCAGTGATTTATCCTGTTGCCAAGCCCCACTGAAATACAGAGAAATGCGTCCCCATTTCATGCTTTAAACAACTTGTATGGTCTTTAGAAACTTTTAAAATGTGCCAGCTAATTCTCCAAACACTTGTCTGTAATGTGGATGGCCTAGGCCCTCCCAGCAGGCTGAATATACTTGATCTCCACCAAATGGCTGAACATCTCCATCCCGTGCCCGAAAATTAAGTAGGATCTTTCTCATGCTTCTCACGGAGTTTCCCAAACACCTATGGTGCACGACAGCAGTGCGGGTGCCTCCATCCCTCCTCAGCAGGCAGCAGGTCAACACCAAAAGCAACCTGCTGCTTCTGACAGTAGTTCCATCAACTCAAGCAATGAAGGCACGTTCAGTTACTGTGGCTCTGTAGATCCTAATTGTGCTGATTGCCTTTGTGGCAGCTCAGTTAGTTCCCCATGAAAATGTTTGTCTTTTTCAGTGTTCAAGTTAGAATGTGATGTTTAAATTGGAATTTTTTCCCAAAGGCTTCCAATCATAATCTTTTAATTCCAGAGTAATGAACTACTTCCAGTACATATTCTGTCCTGTGTGCAGACCAGTTCTCATTCAGTTCTTAATGCAACCGGAAGCTATCTATTAGCTATGTGCATTAACTAAGTGACAGCCGACATGTAGTTAGACAGCTGGCTGGTGACTGAACAGCCAATCTGTGCTTGTCCAAGAAAACTAGACGTTTCTGTATCCAGTTCTGTCTTATAGCAAGGAAAAGGCATGATTTCATACTGAGTCAATACAGCAAGTCCACAGGTCAGTCAGCTACTCACCTGGTGACAGTAAACAATTAGATAAATTCAATGGGACTGATGAGATTTACATTAAAAGCATCATGTAGAAACACAAATTTACAATTTCATGTATGTTGAATTGCCTGTGTATTTGTAAAAATACATGCTACTTTGATATATAATACAGGAATTTGGAATGTTTTCCTAGGAGAAACTAAAATTTGTCCTGAATTGTTCCTGAGTATGCAGTAGTTTAAGTGCTCGTTCTAGTTTTAGAAATTTAATTTTAGTCCGTTTGGATTTGTATCCCACTTGTTACTACAATTAGACATTTTTAGAGTTTCTATAAAGCTGTAAGTAGACATTTGCTAAGTTTTAAAAGCGTATGAGTTCTGTATGCTTGCCAATATGTAGAACTTCTAAGTTATGGGACTTGGCATATGGCTTAGCACAGTCAAGGTTGCTTCTCTGCTGTCACCGACGTGAAGTGAAAATGTTCTGTTTGTTCTATTTCTTTATGTAGGTCAGCACTTCAGCTACAGTTGTCCTCTAATTTTGCCAGAATCACGTTTATCTTATTGTAACTCTCTTAATAAAAGCCATAAATTTTGATTTTAGCTCTAGTTAATGGTAACAATACTTCTAACTTGAACAAATGTATGTGGATCTTCAACAGAATGGCAAATGCCACATTTCTGAAACAGAGCCTAGATTGAAGTACTCTCAAATAGCAAGTCCCTGTCTCCAACCATGGAGGAGATACAACTTACAGAAAATGTTGCCAGAATACCCCCAAGAACAGGTCATCTCCTGTTCTCTTCCCCCAGCCCACACCAAGCCTCAGCGTGCTGTTGAGCTGTGTTGGTTTTGCACCAGGCTTGCAAGCTCACTGTGAGGGAGAGTGCAGCTCATAGGGAGGTGACGGAGGGAAGCCACAGATCCCACCACCATGACCCAAGAGGAGGCTTGGGAGGAAGGGCCTTCCTGCTCTGCTCAGGTGTTCAAGCTAAGCCAAGCCTTTGGGCATGGCTGCTGGCAACCCTGTTTTACATGGGAAGAAATCCACTTACAGAGGACAAAGTGACTTTAAAGCTACTACTCCAGAGATGCAATTTTTGGTTCACATGTTTTCTCCCTCCTGTTCCTTTCCACTCACCTCATCTTTGCTACAAGTCCTCAGGAGTTAGTGAAAGGAATTGGGCAGTGAACATTACCCAGGGCTCTGCAGCATGGCTGCAGGGCATATAGTATACCTGCAAGAGTTGGGGCAGTTTGTGGTTCCCAAATGGACAGCAGGATGGACGGTGTCTCTGGACACTCTCATGAGACACACCAGGAGCACATTAAACAAAATAGCAGTCTAAACAGTCAGCATAAGCTTCACACATCCCTTAGCTACAGCATGCTCAGCAGCTCCAGAACGTGAACAACCAGGAAGCAATCAAATGCTTGAAGTATCGAACATTACCGCCACTTGTATACCAGGCTTGCAAGCACACAAAAGGCAGATGCTGAAATAGAAGAACGACCAAAGCTGCTTACAACATAAGTAAGAACAATGACAAACTACTCCTAAAAGAATACTGCCAGGGGTAAAGTAAAAGAATTACGTTTCAATAGCAGTGTCATAAAATCAGTATGGCCCATGTCATTTAAGGTTGTGCCAGGAATATGTCAGCCCCACAGACTGTGAAGTCAGAAATGCTTCACCACTGGTACAGCTTGCTTTGTGCAACAAGGCACATGTACAGGCTGTGCCATGAAGCACTGCTGCTAATGACAAGGTCTTGCAGCATTGGTGATGCACACTTCCTTCGTCCTAGTTCCTTGTGGTCTATTTTAAGCAAGTAGCTCGTAGTATGTGTTCAAGGTGTTCAAGAAACTCATAGCCCTGAACACACTAGTCTTCTTACCAACCAGGGAATCATAACTCGAGTGCTATAATTGCCATTTCACAAAGCAGGGACTGGTGATCGAGTAACTTGCTCGAAACTACCTGGGGAGTTTCTGGCAGATCTGAGATGTGAACGTAGATTTCCCAAGTGCTGGGTAAAATATTGAACCATTCTTTCTCTTGCTAAACTTCTATTGTCTGCTCAAGCACGTACTTAGGACAAGAGCAAAGTCTGAAGAAACAATATGAGAAAACACATGTCCTCAGGGTCTCTTGTCAAATGGTACTGATTAAATCTAATACAAAATGGTAGCCAATGACTAATATAATAGTCCCTTGAAATCTAAGAAAAGGCCATATCCAACCTTTCTGAAGTCAAGAGGAGTCCTTCCACATAATCTCCATGAATTGACCATGAATTTATAAGGGTGAGGAGGAGGCACGTAGCAGAGATTAAGTGCATGTTGAACAGATGCTATGCTGATTAAAATATGAAAACCACAGACACGTACATAAAAAAAAAAGCCATAGTGTTTGGTGTTAGCTTACAGCTCAGAAAACAGTCCTTTTAGCTACATCATGCCACCTGGTAACCCTGTACTTCATACCAGGTACTTCAAATGTTCTGCTTGAACCCACAAATGTATCTAATCACATGTTCAGTACACAGATGCTCTTCCCCCACATTACACACTTTTCCTTCCTCACATTTACCCCTTGCAGATCTAGCAGCCACTGCTCTCTGCTCAGTCAATGACCAACCCTTCAGTTCCTGTTGGCACTTCAGATGCCGGACTGTAGATCTTTAGCCGTAATGACAGAAATCTAATTGCTTTTTCCAGATTTTTGTATAAAGGTAACACAAGGGCTACAAGTAAGATTAGAACCCTGGACTTCAAGCAAGCTAACTTTGCCCTCTTCAAAGACCTACTGGGAGGAATCCCTTGGGTTAGGGCTCTAGAAGGCAGGGGGGCCACAGAGAGGTGGTTAATATTCAAGAACCGCTTCCTCCAAGCTCAGGATCAATGCATCCCGATGAGGAAGAAGTCGAGCAAAGGAGGCAGGAGACCTCCG
>VZSC01011819.1:90235-139380 GCA_013398225.1 Steatornis caripensis
CCGGGGCCGGAGCCGGGCGGGCGGTGGGGCCGCGGCCGGTCCGCGTCGGAGCATCGCTCCCCGGCGTGCGAGGCTCCCTCCTCCCGCCCGTCGCCGAGGGCAGGGCACGCGAGCGGCGCATCCGCGCCCCGGCGGAGCGCGGGGGCCGCGCGGGTCGGCGTCTCTTCCCCCGTCCTGGGCGCCGAGGGAAGGAGCAGGTGGTGGTCGGGTGCTTGAAGCAGGGCAGAGGATGTATGCGTTGCATTTTTATCTTGGGGGGCGGGGGGACAAAAAAAATAAGTAGAACGAGGCTTCGCTTAGCTGGAGCAAAATTTTGTATGAAACCAATCCAAATATTATGTAAAGGAACATGCGAAGGGCTCGCTGCGGGCGGGAGGAGCGCGGCACGGGCAGCGCCGGCCGCCGAAGCAAGCCGTGGGCGCGCGTGTGGGGACGGCCCCGAGCGCGAAACCGCCGCCGCGGCGGCGGAGTGGGGACCGAGCGAGGCGCGTGCTGCGCAGGGAAAGGCGAAAGGCGCCGCAGCCTCTCCGTACCGCAACCCGAGAGCCGGCTCTTTGTGCTCGGTTCGCCGTTCCCGCTTCACCACCAAAAGGCCGGTTTGTCTTTTTTGTTTCTCTTTTTAGAGACTTTGTCATACCTGATGTCGATGAACGCTGTAACTAGTTAATTCTGTATTTACTAATCAGGAGCTCAAAGCAAAAAGAGTTTTAACCCGCTGCGGGTGATAAATTTGAAGCGACATAGCTCTACAACACCTGGTTCTGCAGTCAGTGGGACTTGTTTCTGGAGTATATCATCACCAGAATGTGTCCTCTGACGTATTGAGCTGAGTGTGTTTTATCTTCGGCTCCTCTTCCGTTTTCTATGGAGCTCTTTCATGAGGAATTTGACTTTTGGTTCTCTGTTTGTGGAAAAAAATGGCTTTTCACAAATGGCAAGTGCATGTGACAATGTCACGCCATTACGTAGTCAAAAGCTGTGTAACTTCTGAGGCAAAACTTTTCCTGGTTTGGTTTGCCATTTTTACCTCAATTTCTGTTTCAATTTTTTTCATTCGCTTCCTAGAAATTGAAAACATTCATATAGTAATTGATCAGAAATTATTTGTAGCTCAACCAAAACCAGTATGTTGAAAATCCAGCTGCAGTATCTATACAGAGAGTTTAGGGGTAGAAACTCTTGGCTGTTGTAGATAAATTTAAAACAGAGAACGGTTTGAAGTGCTAAAACACTATGCTAGAGATATGTTTGTTATCGTTGTCTTTTCTTTGCTGCGCTAAGTTGGCTGGGGGACACTACCTATAACAAATTTGGCTCCCAGAAAGCTAGATGTATTAACTATATGTAGTTACACTAAATTTATTTTAATGCATTCTGTTATTCTCAAGACTTTCTGGTGGTTCCAGAAACACCAAAATCAATGAACACCACTGGACAACTGAAAGAAATGTTACCCTACCGGTATTCGTACATCTTTTGAGTCAGCAGCTTCTTCTTCAACGTTACTGCTAGACTTAGGCAGAAGCACTGCGTTTTCACGCATTTGCTTTCTCAGATAATTTGGCGGTCTTCTCATCTGTGGCTGGAGTAAAAATAAAAGCCCTCATTTTAACCAAGTCCGTATAACAAACAGTTTTGTTTCTAATACTGCATGTTACTCCAGTATTATTCTTACAGTGTGCAGCCTCTTCTCATGCAAGCCATTCTGAGATTCTACGGAATCAGTTAATATTTGAAATGTTGTATTAAATATTAGTGCTCTATTGTTATGTAAAAGCGCAACAAAAGTCGCAAATTAGGAGTTTTTCTGGGTGTCACCTCATGCTATGGGGACTGGCAGGTTCTTTGAGGGATCCTTGGTAGAAAGACCAATGGCCACACAGCTGCGGTTCTAATTAGAGCTTTATTATTACATTAAAATGTTAACAATCAGCATAGCTTATTGTTATCTACAATTTCTAGCAATTAGCATAGCTTATTGTTACACAGAATTTTTAGCAATTAGCATAGCTTACAGTTAAATAGAATTTCTAATAATTTGCATAGCTTGCTTGTTACCTAGAATTTTTATTTACCTAGGATTTTAGTCACCTGGACCCTCTGCAGATTGGGTCAAATTCTTAATAATCAGCATGCGATACAATAATTGTAATCTAGACTCATACTTTACCTGGAAGAACATAAGTTACTCACTGAGTCCTCGGAGGAAGAAGGCTACAGTGGTGGAGGCATCCCTGACAACTGGGGGATAACGGGGTTTGCCGTCCTGCAGCAATTGCACTTGCAGCTGCTGGATTTTATAGGCAGTACTCATGTGCTGTTACACTTCCCTGTTCTGTAACGGGTGCCGCCACATCCTGGCAACAATGCCGGTGGGCAAACCCTTGTATCGCAATGTTGAAAAAGGGGTAGAAAGAAGGAGGGGTTGATATGTGATCAGCACACTTATGTATTATGGCTGTTTGCCTCATAAGATGGCATTGGTTAGGCTAACCATATTGCCAGGGGTTAGGAGCGAGGGGTACTGGTCGCACTGGGTTAGGGCATTTTGTTGGCACATAGTATTTGAAAAGACGTTCAGTACTTTGATATAACAACCAGACTTTATCTTGATATTTTTTCGATTTATTATCTTTACTAGAAATAGTATTAACAACAATTTTAAATACTTTTGTGGTTAAGCTTGACTGCAAGTATAATGAGTAAAACATACAACTCATCAATAATAAGATCACATTTACTTAATGGATGTAGCCTACTGCAGTTTTTCTGACTTTAAAATTGTGAAGTGAATAAAGCTGTTCTGCTTTTAATTATATACTTTGTTAATCTGCTCCGGCTTTTACTATTGATCATCTGACATCTGCATTTAAGCATTCCTTTATGTTTGTATGAAATGGAGAAAAGTTTCTTCATATGTTGTTGCATAATTTAGTGACTTCTTTCTCTCCACAGGGCAGCTTTTATCATTCCTAATTTTGTCTCATCTATTATACCAAATATGCATGTGGAAGGGAGGTTCTGATTAGAGGTATGCTCAGAAGGACAATGTAGTCCATAATAGAGAAACACAGATTTTTAAAGTTATGCTAGCTATTCTGCCTTCCTGTGCGTTGTGATGAGCTGTGCTGCCCCAGTAGCTTGTGTTTGACTGAAGCATGTATTTCGGAGTAACTTCAAGTCTTGATCTGAAGACCCCAGAAGGTGAAGAATCCATCATTTTCTGTGGAGAATCCACTGCTTTCTTTGGTAGCATAGCCTTTGGAACTCTTTCACTATCACTTAAGCAACGTGTTTAAAATGTCTTGCTTGAATTTGACTAGCCTTGATTTTCTCCCAATGGTGCTTGCTGTTTCTCGCTCTGTGCTAATTTAAAGCACTGCTTAGTATCCTTTAGTATTTTCTTACCATGATATCACTTATACAGTAATCAGATCATCTTTCAATTTGCTTGTTACAGAGCTGTCAGGTCCTCCGTCTGCACCAGCACGATCCAGATAATATAGGAGCACGTGATATTTCTGATGAATTAGCTACTGCACATGATACTGTGTTCATGCTGAATTTATGTTTTTATGGTGGATTTATGCCAGCTACAGAGGAACAGACATTACCTGATCTGACACAGAGTGGTGAAGACACACGATACTTCATCCAGTATGAAGTTGGTCAGGATAAAATTACCTGTTCATAAATTTAGGAACAGGTTTAAACAAGCAAAATTAATTTGTCCTGCTTTTGGACATGGTGTCAAGTAGCTGCAACATTTTTTATTTGATCTGAGGTATCCTAAACCAGGTCTATGTGTCACTGAACCACAATGCAAGACATTTTTTTCCCTCAGCCCTCAGATAATTTCTGTGGCTTTTTTCCTCTCCTCTTTTCCCATATCCTTTTTAAAATTACAACATCAGTGTTGGATGTAGAATACAATACCAGAGTTGTAGTAGCATATGTAGCGACGTCACCTTGCTGATCCCATATGCTACTCCCATACTTATAGATTGGAAGAGTGCTTTTTGTGTTGGAGTCGCACTAGGAAGCCCTGTGTTCCCAGGCTACTTTGAGAACCCTGATGCTGGTGTAACCACAATTGTAACCCAGGTTGGAATCTACCACTCCTTAGTGCTCAGTAATGTCCTACTCAGATTGATACTCACCAGTTGTCTAGAATTTATGCCATGTGCCGGCTTTATCAATGGTAATTTTGTATTTTTTGTCAGCTTGTTGAGGAATATGTTGGAATGTTATAAGGACCACTGTAATTCTCTTCTGGAAACTCCCTGGGTTAATGCTGATGGCTCGTCATTGACAAGGACTTTGTAGGACGTCTCTGCTTGCCCGGTGGAGCCCCGTGAGCCAGGTCTGGCAGGTGGCCTGGTCCCATCCAGCCCACTACTGAAAGAGAAGGGGGATGGCTGTCTGGGTACCAACTGCTGGCCAAAGAGCCAACCCTCCCCTAGTGCAGTCTAATACAGAGATTTGCTGCCCGAGGGGATGCAAGAGGCAGGTGGATGGAGCCAGGAGACCTTCCCCGCTTTCCGCCTTGGCCGGGGAGCAGCCGTCCACCGTGACAGCAGTATGCTCTCCGTCTTTCTCTGCCACCACTAGGCAGCAGCCTCCCTCTTTGTGGCAAGCACAAGATGGTGCGTTCCCTGGGGCTTTCACGAAGGGAAGGGCGGAAGGCAGGCAGCTGCTGCTGCTGCTGAGGGGAGGAAGGGGAAGGGAAAGGAGGGATCCCCAGTCCCACCCCCTGCCTCTTTGCGATCCTTAGTTAGCCAGCTCTTTGTGTCTCAATGTGCACTTTATTACTGCAGCGTGTGTGTGAATTCAATCAAATCCAAATGCTCTGTGGTGCTAAGGCAAACATCCTATAAAAATCAGAATTTATCACATCTGTTTTAGGTAAGCTTGTAGCTTCTTCACTTTCGTAAGGTAGGGCCTGTGGTGGTAGGGCCTCCAAAACTGATGGAGTGAGAAGGCAGAGAAAAGGAGGAAGGGAGAAAAGCACTGAATGCCAACTCTGCCATCTGTGTGCGATCTCTGTGAAAAGCTGGCCATAAGCTGAAAATGATGAGTGGCATAAGATGTATGTACAGGAATACTTCTTGTGAGAAATTACTTACAAAGTATTTTGCTTTGAAATGTACTTTTCTGCTAGAGGGGCTGTGCTGGTTAAGGCATACAGTGAGAGTGCCAGCTGAAGCCCTCAGGCGGCAGGGAGAAGCCTGTTTGCTGCGTTTCCATTTTGCAGTCCACCTTCAAAAATCAAAGGTGGCAAACAAAATATGAGGTGACGAGAGGAAGCCGTCGCGACCAAATTCCATATAAACCTTAATGCTGTATTTCTCTTAGAAGTGAGAAAGACGGAGTAGCAAGGGAGCAGAGGAGATGCCACCACGTACAGTGGTAGGGAGGGAAGGCCTTGTCTCACTGACTTACAAAGGTAATCCTGAAGATGCTGGTGTAAAAGACACGGTGCTGCGATTGCCCCCCGACTCTGGTGCCCATAATAGCTGAGCAATTTAAAGAGCCATTTCAGTTTCAAATACCACCTAGAATTACATTTGGCTATTTATTTTCTTTTCTTGCAACTTTGTTCCCAATCAAAACCATAATATTTTACTCTGTTAGTATATAAAACAAATAGTGGCTGTTTTCATTTCTGAAGCGTGCTCAGGTGAATCTGACAGACATCACTAAGTAGGCTGCTCTTTCAGTCACAGCTGGATCCCCAAACCCCTTTGGTTGAGGTGACCCATGTGGTGTGCCTGTACTTGGTTTTCTGCAAATTGTCACCTTTCTACAAATATCAAGGACAGCAGGCTTTCATGGCAAAAGAATGGGAAACCAGGAGTATTTGAAAACAATACCCCCGCATAAGTTTTTCACACTTCTTTAGGCCAGTTCCCCTCTCTCCGAAACTAAGTTGCGGGGAGAAAGAAAAAGACTCTTCCTCTCCCCAGGTTCTGCAGAGTGTAGTCCCTTTTTAAGCCTACCTGTACTGCCTGGTTTGTCAGGCAGGTGCAGCATTTCCCTGGACGTGCGGGTCATTTTTTCGTTTAGGTGTGCCTACTTGCGATCAGTAAGAAAAGCAGCTCAGGCCTCCAGAGAAACGCAGATGGATGCAGGTCCCAAATGAGTAAGTCATTTATAAATTAGTTTGCTCATATTTTTAGAGGTATTTTGCATTAGTTCATAAGGAGTTTTAGTTAGTTTTTTGAAACACAAAGTGGATACGCAGAGAGATTAGATTAAGTTTGAAGTATATGGTTTTTTCCATATAGAAATAGTTATTTTATCCTTTTGTCTTAGAAAGTCACCATCATTAAGTGTCAATAACTAAAGACATTTTTGTTATTGGCCTCATGAAACCTCTATCATTAATCTCCCAATACACAACATGCAGGTATTTGACAAGTAACAAATCCTATTCTCTGGTTTGCTTCGCCTTGATGCTTTGCAGTAGACCCTGACCGGATTCCTTTTGGCCTTCACTGGCTACACAGTAATACATTTGCATCCTCTCTCCTGCTGTTTGGACTTACCAGTAACTCTAGATCTGGTAGCGATATCCCTAACAGAGGCTGGCCGTTTGCCCTTCCTCTTTCATGCATTTCTTGCTCCCCAATCAATGAATTCAACTTTTTGTGATTCATCCCAATGAGTTTTAGTAATGCTGATATCTAATTTCTTCTCTTCAGTGAAAATACTAGATGCATTGCTATTTTTACCCAGGTTCCTCAAATTAATGTATGAATAGACAACAAAAATACCTCTTTGTATGCTTTGCTACAGAAGCGTAAAATGTTCGGGTATCCAGTGCTGGTATGGAGTTTGCTTCTTTGCGGTCTCCTCTAGCATTAATAAATAACTCCCTAATTATGCCCTCAAAATAGAATACTAGCTGATTGCCTTCCTAACTGTTAGCGCAAATAATCCTATCTATACATTCCTTCCCCATTGGGAAGTGGGATAATGTTACAGAAACCTGTAGTTTTTGCCCAGCCCAAAGTATATCTACATACTTTTTCCTTTTATCCGTTGGACTGGAAGAATTTCTGCAAAGGTGACTTGAGACTTTAATCTTTCTTCACTTCTTTTCAAGACAACATACCTGTTAACAGTATATTTCTATATGATGCCGATTCATTTGTGCTATTTTATCATTACCAGGCAGCTTCACAGTCCTTTGTGGTTTTATATTTATACTCTAGGTTTTCTTCCCAGATAGGCATTATTGCGTGCCATGTTCCTGCTCTCCGTTCCACATCGTACCCACTGCTCCTACGGTGCCACCTATGGCCGTGATTCCCTACTCTAGTTGCTCAAAGTTTTGTATGCTTGTGTGCTGCACAGTGTTACAGTCTATTATTCCAGATGACGTTTGTTGTCTTGCAGTCAGTCCACTGGCCTGAGCTCCACACATGGAATGTCTGTTCTGCCCTCCAGAAGTAAAAGGAAGCACAGAGCAGGTCACAGAAGTTTTTTTTCTTCGTTCCATCTCTGCTACCTGGAGCAAGGCCATAGCTAAAGGAGTATTCACGTTTGCTCTCAAACGTCTCTGTCACTGTTGTTTGCCTGTCACTGATAAATACACAAAGGCTTGGTGGGTGCTCAGGCCCAGCTGCTCTGCAGAGAGCTGTTCAGATTGCAGTCCCAGAGCAGAGAGCTGAAGTCCCAGCCGCAAGGCTGTCACCAAGGCACAAGTAGGTCCCTCTGATCTCACCTATGTGACGTTTGGGCCCAGTGAGGAAGTTACAACTCTTGATACCCTGGGAGTTTAATGCCTTGTTGGAAGATACATCCTGAGCACCAAACTCCTCTGAGCTTTGGTAAGACTGATGAGGATGTGAAGATCTGTGTTTGCATTACCAGATTCCTGCTGTTGATATTGGAAAAGCAGGGTTATAAAAGGCTATACTAAGAGAGTAAAAATATTAAATTATATATAGGAGTTTCAGTAAATGTTTGTAATTAAAAATAATAATACTTTTACCAAACAAGGCAATTACTTGTTTTAATCGTGGGATGTCTGTAGTATTCCCTTATTGAGGCTGCTCTTTTAAGTAGGAAATAAAAAGCAAGGGAAAAGTGTTAAGGTTCATTCCATACGCACAATGGGAGATTTATGGACCTTGCTCTTTCAAGGTCCACAGGTCTATTTTTTTGATTTCTTATCGTAAGAGAGGCAGCCGTTATGGGGGGAGGTAGCACTTCTTTACTGAGCCAATATAGTTTGACAAAAGCATAAATTTTCACAAGCCCCTTTGTGTATTCAAAAGCTTATACAATTAGATCATTTCCCAGTTTTGGGGAGCTCAGTTAAGAACAAAAAATTATGAAATAACCTCCTAGAAGTATGATTATAAATAAATGTCCGTCCCAGACACTGCATCTGTTTCCCTTGGTGTAAGTTACATTCTTGGTATCTCCTTCAAAATTAAAGACATTTTGGTCAAGAAGAATTATGATAGAGAAATACTTTCAAACTATAAATAAAGAGACTATTCTTAAGTTATTCACCTTGAAGTGTCCTCTCCCTCTAGATGCTGATTTAAATGTGGCAGGTGAATTGATCAGTAGGGTGATCCTCACTGAATTTGGTCAAATAATTAAATTCATGTACATCTACACCGATTTGAACATAAGAGCTCTGTTAATCTTTGCTGACCACTCAGCTGACATGGTAATTATTTCTGGAACATCTCATAGATACAACAATAGCAATGAAATTATTTTGTAAAAAAAATAATTTAATACTGAGTTAAAATATTTGATGTGGGAAGATAGGAAAAGTCAACTGCTAAGAAGAAAAACATATATATTTTTCTATAGATCCAAATTAATTTTAATACCCAGCTAAATTTCATCTAGCTGTGAACTTTTGAAACATCACTTGCTACTTTATTAATACCTAAGGATGGACAGAAAGTTTCACCGTTCCTAGAAAGGCGCATCAAAAAGTGACCTGCAATAACAATGGAAAAAGGTCACATTTGAAGGAACCTGGTTTTGACCTCCTCCTTCCTAATTACTCTTTATAAACATGTAACAGAGTAGTGACACCCACGGTCAACTTTTGCTGTATATAAGAGAATGTTTTGCTTATGACTGTGATAGAGTTCACTAACTTCATCCAACACTTTCCATTCTGGGAGACTGCCTTCCAGAAACATCTTTGGAAAATGTCGCTGTATCAAGATTGTCTGCAAAGAGATGCATTGGTCTACTAGAGAAAGGGGGTTTGCCTACCAGAGATGTTAAGGAATAGATCAGTTCCCAGGCAGGACTATGCTGGAGCAGATCCTGGGGCAGAGTAATGACCTGCAGCACTTTGACGTACTGGTTAAGATGGCCTGGATGGCTTTGCTAGAAAGCCAAATCCCCTTGAGCTAGGCCTTCATGTCATCATTTGGTGTGGGGCAGGAAGGCTGAAGAGAGCTCTGAATAAGCTAGCTGGGCTACTCAAAGCAGTCTAGTCACATTAGCATGGTCTCCTGCTAGAGATGCACATGAAAATACCTCTGGACGGTGTGGTCCTCAGCAGGGGTCAGGGCAGTGGGGCAGGACACTATGTGTGTGGCTATAAAACTTTTGCGGCTCCTTAGAACAACGAAGGAGAGGAAAAAAAGGTTGTATTTACATTCTGCTTTTGAGTTCTTTGTGTTCATTTACTTCTCTTTAGAACCTTTTTCAAAAAAAGGATCATTAAAGCATTCATGTTTTCAAACTTGTCCTGGGTGAAGGTTACTAATATGTAGAGATGTGTCCCCGGCTTTTCCCAGGAAAAGCAATTTAAACTTGCTGGAGTTGTTTCTGAGAAATGCGCTTGTGTGTGTTCGAACATAAAGTTTGTCAGCTAACATCTTTAGAGTCTGCCTGTGCAGAGCAGTTCCTCTGGTTCATCTGAGGCGACGGGCAGGACCACAGCGTGTGAGCCTGCAATCCAGGCAAGTATTGTCCAGGCTGGCACTGTAGGGGCAGAGCAGGACTTTTAAGGCATTTCTGGCTGGTAGGGTGCTCAACAGGGAAGAAGTGGTCTCCTAGCTGGAGTCCTGGCAGCATGGATTAGGAAAATATGAGTTGTCTTTAATGCAGAGAAACAAAAAACACTGTGAGGCTTACAGTCGGGGCTAGAAGGTGAGAACTGATAAAAGGGTCAGGTGAAAGAGAGTAGCACAGGACGGGACAAGTAGGAGAATTGTTAGAAACAGGGCATTTGTTAGAAACAGAAAGCTAGGGCAGAAGGTGGGGCAGGAGTGAGAAGAAATGGAAGGGAAAAGGAGGTAATGTGAGAATGCAGGACCCAGGTATCAAGAGACCCTTTAATGACACTTTCTATGTGTTGCGTGTTTCACTTAGCAAGTTCCAGTGTTAGGAAGTTTTTTGATGCATTTTGGGAGGGAGCAAAGATGACTGTGGCTCAGAGGCAGTCCGTGGTAGTGGTTTTCCTTAGGAAAAAAATAGGAAATTGAGTCTTCTCATCATTTTAATGTAAGCACAAACTCAGGACCTGACCTGGCCGTTTCAAATTTTGTTCCTCTCTGTGTGTATGTACTGCCATGGATGCCAAGGGGTCATACAGATTCAGAAGAAATTTGGATTACTACCTTTTGAAATGTAAGACGTTTCAACCAATGTTCTTCAAAATGTGAGCCTAAGGATTTAGGAATTATAATTTTAAGCTTTAACATTTTTTTACCATTTTAGAGAAAAACGTATGCAGTGTTTCTGGCCATTCCAATTACGAAGAAGACTTTCCCAACACACAACAGGCCTAAACTGCTGCAGAGGTTTATTGCTGAATCTTTCAGTTTCTTGGAGCATTTATTTGCATAGTAACAAATAAGGAAGAAGATGATGCACTTCTGGACTCTGAGGACTGTGATGAAACGGTCAAAAATCCTTCTACCATTACCTTGCTGCATGGTGCAACAAGCACTCTCAGCAGAGACAGGACTTAGAACTGTTTTTGACAGGAACATCTGTAAAACAGAGCTAGAGAGAAACTGCTTTAGTTTAAAACCTAATTCTTCTCACAGATTTTTTTTTTTTTTTACAGCAACACATACCTTACAATCTCAAACTAGTTCATGTAGCGGAATAAACAACCTAGATTTGTCAAGTCTCATGTGCTGAGGGTGAGATGTCTGCAGCTGGCTGTCATCTCATGCAGCTGTGTCCTTAGGTGTGTATTTCCAGTCTCCTGTATCCCCAATGCGTCGCTCCTGCTTTGTGACCCCCTCTGCCAGACATGGCTGCTTGGGCTGACTGGCGAAGCAGCTGGGAGCCTGCTCGCTGTGCGTGGGAGCAGTGAGCTTGCTGCCTCTAACTCTGAACACACGCTTACAGGTCCCCAAGGCTGGACATGCGCCTCAGCTAGAGACTGGCACTGGAAACCCTCTACCACCAGGTACTTGGCCTGTTCCTCCCTCACACAAACCAATCGCGTGGGCACTTGGGAGGAGGTCTGCACCTCCCCTGATGTTCACAAATGCCTGGTGTTGCTCTGGAACAAACAGCCAGCTTCTGTTGCAGCAGCTGTGTAGAACAATGTTGTTATATGTCCCAATTATGCAAAGAGTTTGCAGTTTATTGAAATGTGACACTACGAAGTCAGTGCAAAGCCAACGGTATGTGGAATTAAATAGTATAGGAAGTGTGATGCATTTTCATGTACAGGGCTGTACTAATCCTGTGACATTGCTGAGTTCTTTCCAGCTACAGGATCCAGAAGAGCTGCTGCAGAGGTAACAAAGACCTGTTAGGAAGCCCAAGAGGAGCAATCCTGTTGCTAAAGATACACAGTCGTAACTGCAAAGGGAGAGGGACACAGGTAAAAGGACTACAATGAAAGGGAGGCAGAGTGCAGTGGTAGGGCAGCGAGAGGGACAGCTCCAGATAGGAAAAAAAGCACATGAAGAGCCATAAAGGAGGTGAGACTCTGACGAAGGAAGGGCAAAGAAAGGATGAAGTCAGGAAGACTGGAAGAGCAAAATGGAGACAGAGCAGGAGTTCAGACATAAAAGAGGAAAAGAAGGAATTACTAAAGTGGGAAAAGCCAGTTAAAAGTATTTTAAAGACTATTAGCAATGTGTCTTGCAAGTTTAGTTGCAACTCTAGAGTCTGGTGTATGTTGTCTGACCAAGATGTAGCTTCGGAGAGGGATAGTTTACCAAATGTCTGGCTTCCTTTGGTCATATCTCAGCCCCATGTGGACCACTTATGGAAAATAATTACACTTTCTCTTCTAAGTGTAGTTGTAAGAGCACAGATTTGTGCATCCTTGGGTTTTGTACCATTTTTCATGTGGATGCATCATTTTGTTCTGCTCACACTCTCAGTCTCTGTGAACTCTTTGAACTCTCTGCTCCAGTGGAGCAGTGAGCTTTTTGAAGTGCATAGCATAGTGTCTGGTTAAGTTACTTTGGCACATGTTTCATGCTTTTGGCAGACACCCACAGTTTAGCAATAGGAACAAAGTGATCTGTCTTCATAAATATCAAATGGTTATTTCTGGAGAAGAAAAGAGTGAGATACCTTGCTGAAATATATGCTTTGGCTGGCTAAGCCTTTGACACGCCATTGCTTAGATAAAACAACAAACATTCTCATAATGTTTACATACTGCTACCCTTTAGATACTATCAATTATTAGAGGTAGTCATGAAGCACTGTGAGATCTGCACGTTTGTCACCACCACAATCCATCTAGTCACGTTGACCCTTCTCCTGTCCTCTAATCCTCATACAAGTATAAATCTGGACCAAGTTGAGTTAGGGTTTCAACTGAGATAGCTGGACTGGCATTGAGTTCAGTCTGCAGCCTGAGCAAAAGCTTTTGCTCATGCTAGTTTTTTTGCTCAGCTAATCCCAGATCTCATCCCTGCACCCCAGCTTCTTGTCAGAGCCTCTCTTTACCAAGGTAGCTCCAAGTTCCCATTCCCAGACAGCTCCTGGCCACATACAGTCCTTAAACTTTCTTCTCAGTGTCTTGGCCTGTACAGATGAGATTAGCATAGGAGAGACCTCTTTGAGCTGCAGTGCTCTATAACAACCAAACCTGCAACAGCCCAGAATTCCTGTTGCTGGGTAAAGCACATAGAATAGGGAAAGATGATCAGTCTAAGGACAATGTATGCCTTTCCTGATAGACGTTTGTCTGGCCTGTCCTTAGCAGTTGCCATTGATGGAGACTCCTCCAACCCTTCAGCTAGTATGTTCCAGCGCTTCTCTGTCCTTCCCTAATGTTTAAGCTTCATTTTTTATACAGCTGTTTAGGCCTGTTACTTCTTGTTGTGTTCCCAGCAGACAAGGAGAATGTTTTACTCCTTTCTTCTTTGCAGTAACTTTTTATACAGTTGTACATTGTTATGATGTCTTCCACTGCTTTTCTCTTAGTTAGCTTAAATAACCCTGAGTCCTTCAGTCTTTCTACATTTCACATTTCCTAGACCACAGTGGATTTTCTCTGGGCTGCTTCTGCTTTGTCCTTGTCTTTTATGAAGTGCAGAGTTCAGCTGGACACAGTATAATTTAAGTTTCTATTAACACCATGCAAAGGGGAAGCATTACTTCAGGTACCTCCGACAGCTCTCCCATTCCTATATTGTATTTTAACATTTGCCTTTTTCACAACAGCCTGACATCATTAGCTCATGCTCAGTTTGCTGCTTACCAGCACTCCCTCTACTATCCAGCCCCTTCTTCAGCTTGTCTGTTACACTTGGGCAGTGTTACCCAAGTGTAGTATGTTGCTGTTGTCTTTTTAAATCAAATCTACTGTTTTAAAACTATGAAACCAATATGTCAAGATTATTGTAAACTCTAGCCCTCACTCTTGGTGTGCTCAGCATCTCCTAGAGTTGTGACAGCCACAAACATCAGGAATATTATTTCTTTTCCTCAGAGGCATATCATTCATGAAAGAAACCCTGAGTAGTACCACAAGAGTCTTTTGCAGAACCTCTCTCAAAATATGCTTCTAGTTTGATAGTGAACAATTGTTAACTATCCCTTGATATAACTTGTCAATCAGTTTTGCATCCACTTAAAATAACATCCTCTAAACTAGGAAATCTCAAGTTACTTATAAGATTGACATGTGAGACTGTAAAAAATCTTACTGAGGTCAAGATACAGGGTGCCTTCTGCTCCTACCATCCCTCTCCTATACTATATCCAATTTGTGTCAATTCCTTCACTCCACAAGCCTATTTTAAGAAAATAGGATTACGTAAGTTAAATATAGAAATGAGTCCTGCCTCCTGCTGTTGTAGATACATAGCACTTCCAGGGAAGGAGGCTGGTACAAGTATTAGTGTTTGGCTTTTTAGACAAAAGGTCCGTCATGCCGTACATCCCCGAGTCCAGCACTTGGCTGTGTAGTGTATGAGGACAAACTGTGGGTCTGTATGGGGTGGTACTGATTTCAACAGGGATCTATACAGAGGACATCTTTCCTTTGCTCTATTAGCTTCACTTTACCTTCTTTGGCTATGAGAGAGGAAAGTATTTTAAAAACAAATCCCCATCTTTCCAATGAATTTGCTCAGTTTGGCAGGTGATGGCAAGAAAGAGATTAACAGCTGGTTCTAGTCTCTTGCTTCAATCACCTTTGGTTATGGGCATTCATTCGATTTTTCCCAATGTTTACTTCAGCTCTCATTCAGATCTCCTTTCCACATTACAAACAAGGAAGAAATAAGTGGTTAGCTAATAGTAAATATAAATAAAGTGATATTTTGTAATTAAGGGTATTTAAAACTGATTCGGTGTTTGTACACCAAAATGGAAACATTTGAGAAAAACATACCAATATAAATGTATACTGAGTATAACTTGCTGATGGATTGTGACTTGCTGATGCAGCTTGTTGACGTACCAGATACCAGATCGTTCAAAAGACAGTGCAGTAAATGGTGGTCTGTTGCCCAGGGCAGTTGTTACCTTCTGCCTCCCTTAACTAGGATATGATTTATGCTGTGAAATATGAAAATGAATATGCATTACAAACCTTTAGACTTTTTCTTCTCTTTATTAAAGGACCTGCCTCTGTCTGTAACCTGTGGTTATCCCCCTTCTCCCAGTCTTACCAAGCTTTTTACATCAATGTTGTTACTGTATTGCATTCAACAGACATTTCTTTTCATTGCATTCAAACTTACTTCCTTACAGTATCATGAAAACTCTTGGTCACAGCTATTCAGCTCTCCCAAATAAATTCTTTTCTAAGATTGTATCTTATTTTTTATCTCTAATATATCTCTTCTTACTAATCTCCAGTCCAAATTCAGCAGCCCCAATGCTTCAGTATGGCAGTCTCTTCCATGCCTCTTCTTTTGCCACTGAATCCTTCTGCATTTCTGCTCTCTTTGCCTTAAATCAGTGCTGCCCAAACTTTCTGCTCTCCTTTGCCCTTCTTCTCAAGAACTCCTCAAACCCAAGCGTGGTGCCATCTGTCTCAAGAGTGTTGTCAGTCCTTGTCCCATCCCTTCGTCAGACGAGTGCCTGTGTCTCTTGCTCAGGGAAGATCAGTCTGCTCCTGCCAGATGTCTTCATCCAACGATGAACCTGCTACTAAGAGACCACAAAGAGACAGTGTCCCTACGAACAGGCTTCAGGTTGGATGAATTTCATAAGTGGGGCACAAACAGCCCAAGGATTGTAGATTGAGCAAATTTTTTTAAACAGAATACTTGGAAATGAACATGACATGACAGATTTACTGTTGTTTTATACAGCTGAATTGTAAGCTTTTCAGTAATATGTATATCTTTCTTGTTCCTTAAATTATAGTCATCAAGAGTTTGTCCAAAGATCTTTGGAGGAACATGGAAGTAGGATGTTTTGCATGTGGTTTGGAAAGGAGAAAATTCCAACTTTGTGTTAGTCATAACTAGATCTGTAAATCTGCATGATTAAAATAAAAAGGGATTTCTCTTGCTCCATCACAGTCACTGAGCAATGATTTAAGATGAGTTTACAAACTGGGCCGTGGACCAGCAAGTGATTACCGTTATCTGATGGTTTGACACAGTCCCAGTGATGCAGGAATTGGGCATGGAGTGGCCCACTGCCCTGGTGAGGAAAACACGCTCTGCAACTGGCAGTCACTTGGTGGCACGCACAGCCACTGTGCACCCTCTGTGCTGGCAGGCCCCTCAGGCAGCTGCAGCTAGACATCAGCTCGAGGAAAAAAAGCTCAGGTCCTGAACTTACAGCCTTCCTTACATCAGGAGATGAGATACAACTGCAATACTGCAGGCAAGAGATCTGCCTTCTGTCCTGTACCTGCGGTGGGTATTGCCAGAGTCTTATTGTCCAGTCTGGCATTCCTGCCTGCCAGCATTACTGGTGCACGTGTGACCTGGGCTGTAGCTCAGATTTTGTTCCTGATGCTGTGCCAGAGTATGTCTCACTGTGCACACCTTCTTAGCAAAAGGGACATGGTCCACCCTGCACAGTAGAAGTGGCTGCTAATAATCTACTTGCTCTCCTTGTTTAAATATTCCTGGCTTATTGACCTTTTCAGGCTACTGCAGAGTCCAAGAGTAAGTGCAGAAGGGCAAAGCATCTTAGGGTAGGATGCCTGAGCAGAGGAATATGAGGGGTGTGGAGGGTCTTCCCTGGTTTGTGATGCTGGGGCATCTGTAGATGTCATGATGAGGGAGGGTTAAAATACTTGGTTTCACTTCTGAAAGTATTTTGGGATATTTTGTTTTACTTGCCCTTTGAACTGGTACTAAAATTGCCTGCTGCTTGCCCTGATGTTGATTCTACATGGAGAATAGACTTGACAGTCTTCTCCTATAAGTATTCAATGAGAATCAGAGTAACACAACTCAAAAATAGTGAAAGTTAAAAATTACCTCAGAGTGCAATCCACAAATAACCTACAGGATTGGGCTCAAAAAGACAAAGTATGTGCAGATTTTAGCACAGACTCTTCAGCAGCAGATGTCTTTGGGACATGTCATTTGACATCCGTAAGTCTCCAGAGGCTTTGTGCGTGACATCACAGATATCCCAGGTAGAAGTCCCTCGTGTTTGTGAACATTTTGAGCCTTCATCTAAGTGATCAGATATGCCAAGAGTGCCAGCAGCTCCTCAGCAATGTGATTCCAGTGACAACGTATGGCAAAGACTCCTGTGCTGTTAATTGTTGGTGCAAATAAAACTGATTTGGGATTGGTCTCATCTCCCCAGGTTTGGACACCAATCTTTTCAACCTGTGCACAAGACAGATTGAAGGGAACCCTACTGTTTCATAGCAGGGAAGTCCTTTCAGGTCAGACTGGTCCGTAGTTAGTGTAACACAAATCACAGTTTTGCTTAACACCTGGGGTACAGATAATTGTACGAACTAAGAAAACTGAAAGCACCCCCCTAAGAAGGGAGCTGCAGCAAAGACTCTGGAGAGGTGTCTAAGTCTCTGCCTTAGACAGGCCTTTGGCTGAGAAGGTACCAATAAAGCAGTGAGAAGACAGCACCTCAGAAAGGAGTTTTCGGGGAGTGGGAACAGGGACCGCAACACGCGCAGGGTGTCTCCCTGCTGCAGGAGGGGCACGGCTCGCCCACCTGCGTGACCCCTGCAAGGATTGTGCCCATATGCACCGCTCAGTGGGGCGTTTTCCAGTGTACATCCCCAGCCGGACGTGGGGTCAGCTCAGCACGCACGTGAGCTGTGAGGGCCCTGAAGGCATCACCCTCATGGGGGCCTGGCTGCCTGGGCTCGCTTGGACCACCAGCCCTCCTCACCTTTTGTATGTCTGGGTGGGACAAGTGAGGAACCGGAGTGTGTGGAGCCCGGATTGTGTGGAAACCGTTCTCAGGCACCATTCAGCACGTTGGTTCATCCTCACCAGGGATGCAGGGCAGGCCCTGCCCCCAACCTCCAAGGGGAGCCGAAAAATCCCTGCAGGGACTCAGAGCAGCCCTGGTCAGGAGAAGTCTGTCCCTCTCTTCTGGAGGCCGGCCAGGGTCACAGGGGATGGGCCAGGGCATTCAAACAGTGACCCAGCATGGGTAGGAGCAGCTGGGTTACGGCCAGCACCCTCCTTCAAAGGCGCCACATCAGCCCTGCCTGCCTTTGCAGTATCTCTGTTTCCTGGCCTCTGGTTCTGCCCAGTTAGGCCCAGGGGAGGGAGGCCCTGCTGGCAGAGGGCTAGACGGGCAGATGCAGCAGTAGGCTAGGGTCCCACAGGGTGGGAGGGAGGGAGGTGCCCCCCATTCTTAGCCACCATCCCTCAGCCCTTGACCCAGGGCTGATGTGCTTATTACACCTTTGCCCAACGTGTAAAACACCTCATGAGCACTGGAAACACCTTGAGTTTCCAGACTGGAAAATGTGAGCTGCTACTGTCTGACCTACTGCATCTGGGCCCTGGAAAGGAGAAGACACAGCAGCAGCACAAACGTCTCCCATCCACAAGCTGTTGGAGGAGGACTGAGAGCCCACGCTTAGTGGATTACGGTAATATTTGTGAAAAGATTTCCACCCTCTGTGGACAGAAGAACAAACCTATAGTTTCCCTCCGTTTGTGTGAGTGTCTCTGGAGTTTTCAAGGAGCTGGACTAATACCTTTAGGTTGAAATTCGATGCAATGTCAAATGATTTTCTCTTCAAAACTTGTTCTTCTGGAAAATAAATGATGGAGAAGAGGATGAATAATTTATTATTCACTTATTTTAAAAGAAGCTGTTGGCAGTGGTTTAGTCAGATGCAGTGCCTTTGGCTATTAAAGATAATAAAGGAATAAAGGATTAGTCATCAATACTGCACTGAAAGAAAAAGGTCACATTTGTCATTGGTCTAAATCCAAAAGGCCGGGTTTTGTTCTGTTATACTAAAATGGTGGCCTTCAGTTCCCCTTTGATTTTCACACTGCAAAATAATTCCAGCAGAGATGCAGGCTCTTCCATGGAATATTTAAACCTATTAAATGTCCCCACTTTATCTCTGTTGCTTTTTCAAAACCCATCAGGAATAGTTTGTGCACCCTCAAGTAGCTATGTAGTACAAGCTGACAAGTGCTGTATTAAAACAAAGACTTAGGGCATTGTTCAGATACAGAGAACCGAATCTGGCCTCTGGATTTACAGACCCAAGGAGATTTCCTTGGAGAAGTTGTTCCACAACAAAGATTCTTGGATGAAATCCTGACTTGGATTTTCACAACTGTGGGATTTCAGCGATGCCAGGATTTCACTCCCTCAACAGAAAAAAAGCTGATGCCTCCTCTGCGATTGTACTTATACTTTGCATGCAGGTTCTTTCTGTCCTGCATCCACTGCATCCATGGTAGATAGGGGTCTATGGCTGATTTTTGCCCTCCTGTTACTGCAGGACAAGTCACCTTTCAAGGGCCTATAACCTTTATCCTGCAACAGCAAATTTGGGAAGCACCGTGGCAACAATCAACTTTGCTGGGAGCTGAGAAATGCCAGCTCGTGCTAGAAACTTCTGTTTGCATCAGCTGTAAAAATTAAGAGACTCAAACATAACTGGTTTTGACAAAGGATAAAGCAGTGCAAGTCCCAGTCAACTCACTGTGTGTGATTTGATGTCAGTCTCTCTTCTATACAATTTGCTTTCTCTGAGTTTCCATTTGCAAGTTTCCCACTTTTTCTCATAGCTGTTTAGGTCCAATTTGTCAATATTACTTCAACAGGCAGGTCAGATTGCTAAAGCTGGCCTCGCCTACTTGCAGCTCCAGCATTCCATTCCCGAAGGGCAAACCCAATAATTATTGGTAACATTACTCCAAGGAGCATTCCTTTCCATACTGTAATAAATATGAAAAATGTGATACCACTGTCTAAAAAATATTTTCCATACCTCTTAGGTTTCTCTGTATTTAGAAATATTTAGAACTTCTGCATCACAACTGTCTTAATTGCTGGAAATCTGGCTTGCCTTGCTTTGGAAAGCAGTGAATACATTAACATGTTGTTGCTTGTACTCTGCTTACTCACTTTCAGACACATTCAGTACAGTTTAATCTAGATTTATAATGTTATGACATTTTATGCGTCAGCTTGCTTAAATTGATATTGGCAACTTGGAATGTGGATTACTTATCAACAGTGCTTATGTAGTGGTGTGATGAGCACCATCCAAAGCCCAAGAGGGCAGGAGAAAGAAATTAAGAGTGTAGATTTTACCATATACAGAACTTAATTGGCCAGGTAAGAAAATACCTAACAAATACGAATATAACTTCTCCATTTCACTCTCCCAGGGATGATACGAATTGTCCACAGTGTCAAGAGGGATACGCCAACCTGAGCCAAAGATACGTGAAAATTAAAACTATATGAGCACAAATTACTTGCTCCTATACATGTTAATGCTAGTGTTAGCGCAGCTTTTGTCTAAGGAAGCCCTAGGTGCCGGAGCTGCATGGAAATCTTGGTGTTTAGCATATTAAACTTAGGTTTTTAGCTCTTGTTATTTTAAAGAAAAGTTTGAAAGTATGGACGAGAGGCAGGGACTGGAGGCAAAGCAGCTCCCCCCAAGCAGCCAACAACATTGCTCTGCTTCTGCGTTGAAGTGTCCAAGTGGAGTAGGACAGAGCTGCTGTGTGTTGGAGATGAGCGGAGGTCTGTGAGTGGAGTGGGAGAGGCTGGGAAAGGGGATTACACCTCAGGCTATACACTGTGGGTGATGAGAGAGCCAGAGGGGTCTCAACACTGCCTTCAACTCCATCTGCCACCATGTGTGAAAGCCTTCAAGGATCAGTCCTCGTAGTGAGATCAGAAACGCCTTCTCCATAACAAAGCTCCTCCACAGTGCTTGTGGCATAGTAACGCTCCTTTGGGGAATCAATATTGCAATTGCTACTGCCCTGCAATGCTTTGGTTTGAAAATCAGCATGCCCATGTGCCTCCACAGCATCCTTTGCTCAGCCCTCTGCAGCATTATGGCAAAAGGCAGCCAAGGTTCTGAAATGAAAATGCTGTTTGTGGGCACGAGTTCCTTATTTACCAACAAGGGAGAAGGAAGGCAGAGAGACGTTCCCAAGGCGGCAGTGACTCTGGATGAAATTTCTAGCTTCCCACCTTGCGTTCAGTCCTGAAGGACCAGAAAAATGTGGGTATCTGCAGTATTTCTTGTTCCCGTTAGTTACTGATCTTATTTTGTTACAGTCGTTTACCATTTTTTTATCTTTATTGACCTTTTTTATGTTTTGTTAAAGCTTTTTTTCCCTACAGCAGAGAAATTACAAATACAACGTTATCATGACTAATGTGCTGACTTTGTTTTCTTATCTACCTTAGGACATTTATTTACCCCTTCTTCACTAGAGGTAGACCTTTCCCACTGCAATTGCTTTTCTTTGGCACATTATTCTGTATCTATAATGGCTTCCTCCAGGGGTACTACCTGATTTACTGTGCTGAATATCCAAACGATTGGTGCACCGACATCAGATTTACATCAGGTAATTACAGCTGCAGGATTCCGAAGATCTAATCTCCAAGCAATTTGTAAGCATTTTGAATTATCCTAATCTTCACTGAACATGTGAGTCAAAGCAGTTGTGACAAAAATCAGCATAAAACCTGCCTGCTGGCCCAGATAAAACAAATAAATGTGCAGTGCCTTTTTTTTTTTTCCCTGCTAGGCAGCCACCATTGAAAGCGTACGATGTTATGCGTTAGTCTCAAATCACCAGCCTTGGTTTATTGACACCACTCCTGAGCCTCCTGCTGCTACAGGCTGTGGAGATGCGATCTCAGGCCTCAGCTGAACAGGGATGTGCCCTTGCTCAGCCAGAAAGTGTCCACCCAGCAGTGGCTGTGTGCAAGCGCAAGCTGTGGCTTTCTCTTCCCTGCCAGGGAGCTTTGCACTTGATGCAGCTATTTCAACCGAGAGAGAAAAGAAGGGGAAAAGCCTGGCATAAATGAGGCTTTAGAGACAAAGGGCTCTTTTTTCTCCTGTAAGGCACATGGGAAGATTAGAGATCACGCATAGTCTGGTTGTATGTTAATACGGTTCCTTTATATTCCGTAACTTAACAGCCTAGCTGAATTTCACCCTGTAAAATCCCTGAGAGAATAACTGAGCAAGAGCAGCTAGGTGGCATTACACATTTGGTGCTGCACAGAAGGTGTTTTTTAAATGCATGCATAGAAATGAAGGTTAACATGGAGGTCTGAGGAAATGTTTTGGATATGACAAGTACAAAATAACCACGGTCATTTCTGTATCCTGTTTCAGACAGTGGATGCAAGTTCAGTCTTTTCAGACAGCATCACATAGTAAAAATCCTGGACATTGTTTAGGAAGAGCTCCCACATCCAACAAAGAAAACACGCTTCACATAATTTGCATGATAAATAAATTATATATTTAATGAAAAAAAAGGAAATCAGCATTAGCAGTACTTGAAATATTAAATAAAAACCAAACAGTATATTCTTCCTCTACAGACTCTTACCAACTTTCTGATGCTACTGGAAGTGTTGAGGTTTTATGGGCACTTAGTCTTTATTCTGTACTTTGTAGCACATGCCACCTCTATTTCTTTCCTTGCTTCCCAATCATTGTCAGAGGCATTTTTCTCAGTGTCTAATGTGGCATGAAATGTAGGGCATGTCACCTGCAGAGTTTCTCGATCAAATACCTCTAGTTTTTCAGCTAAATGGAGTATGGTCAATCAAGCATTCTGGCCAGAAGCTGTCAGCATCCTTCCGCAAAGAGCTGCTCCGTGTGCATGCCCACTGCTCTGTCCAAGCAGCCTTGCTGGCAGTGGACTGAGTTGCGCCGAGTCGTAGGTTCCCTTCCCGGCTCCGGTCATGTGCTAGATAAGAGATATAGGGTTATTTGTCACCAGTCACCTATGCTTCTCCTGTTCAGTAGCCTTCTAAGTAGCAGCACATCTTTTGACTTGAAAAAGAATCCACACACCTCACGTTAGGTCTCCTATCTGCCCGCTCCAGAGATAAACCTCACATATGCGCTTGAGTAGGGATAACTAGGCAGAGCTGCCTTTCTAATCCATATCTTGTTTGTTTCTTAGGCCTCCTCTTATTTCTGCTGGGGATGGGAATCAACATTCACAGTGATCTCCTGCTGCGCCAGCTGAGAAAACCCGGGGAAGTCACTTACAAGATTCCTCAAGGTATATTCTTATTCCCCATCTCCTTGGAGAAAGTAGGGCAACAGGATAAATAATGTTTTCTGACTGAACTCACAGCAAAGTGACAATAATAGCAGGGATGCCAGTATCACACAGGTAGTTGGCTCGTGCCACTCTGAGATGCAGAGACTAGCTTGAGCTGGCTGCAGACAGTCCATAAGAAGCAACAAGTATTTCTGGAAAACATGAGCTGTGGGGAGAGGTTTTAGGAAATGGGCTGGGTAATTTAGAGAAGATTGAATTGGGACATAAGAAGAGGATTTTAGCCTTGTAAAAGGCAGCTGCAAAGAAGAAAATATTCTTCTCCGTGCCCAGGAAGAATCATAGAATCATAGAATGGTAGGGGTTGGAAGGGACCTCTAGAGACCATCTAGTCCAACCCCCCTGCTAAAGCAGGTTAGCCTAGAGCAGGTTGCACAGGAATGCATCCAGGCGGGTTTTGAATATCTCCAGAGAAGGAGACTCCACAACCTCTCTGGGCAGCCTGTGCCAGTGCTCTGTCACCCTCACAGTAAAGAAGTTCCTCCTCATGTTCAGGTGGAACTGCCTGTGTTCCAGTTTGTGCCCATTGCCCCTTGTCCTGTCGCTGGGCACCACTGAGAAGAGTCTGACCCCGTCCTCTTGACATCCACCCTTTAGATATTTGTGAGCATTGATCAGATCTCCTCTCAGCCTTCTCTTTTCCAGGCTGAACAGACCCAGCTCTCTCAGCCTTTCCTCATAAGAGAGATGCTCCACTCCCCTAATCAACTTTGTGGCCCTCCGCTGGACTCTCTCCAGTAGTTCCCTGTCTCTCTTGTACTGGGGAGCCCAGAACTGCACACAGTACTCCAGATGCGGCCTCACCAGGGCAGAGTAGAGGGGGAGGATCACCTCCCTCGACCTGCTGGCCACACTCTTCTTAATGCACCCCAGGATGCCATTGGCCTTCCTGGCCGCAAGGGCACACTGCTGGCTCTTCAAGAAGAAGCAGTGGACTTCTTATACTGCAAAAGGGAGATTCAAAGTGTAAACTTTAGGGGAAAAAATAACACCAAGGATGCGAGGTGCAGAATTTCCTTTTCGTCTCCTTCATGGCGGGGCTTGGTGAGGAAGAGTGGCCGTGGGCCAGAGCAGTGAACCAGGGAATGTCCAGCTCTGTAGAGCAATATGGATGGGGATCCAGGAGTTTCCTGGGTTTGGCGTTCACTCCTTCTGCTGGCTTGTTATGGATGGTAATATCTCTCCCCCAAATTTTTTCACCTCCAACACTTACCTGCCTCTTGTAGATATTGTGATTAGCTAAGATGCAAAACTAAGATCCAGATTTTCCATTCCCCAAAGGCAGTGGAGTTGCAAAATATTTTTTAGGGCCTGAAGAGAATTGACTAATGTTAATAATTTTAATTTAAATCTAATAATAGGCTTTATTAAGTCCTTTTCCAAATGAAAATAAATGATTGTGAAAGTGCTGGAAGCCTCTGGGTTAGAATCACCTTTGATTCTTGTACAAGAATCTTGTACAAGACCCTCCTTTGGCATGGCTCCGCTGGCTTGGGGGCAGTGGGTTTAGGTTGCTGTTGTGGGCTCTGAAGAAGAAAGGTAACATATTCTGCTGCTGACTTTATGGGGAAGAACATTCCATGTGCATGAGATGGCTGAAAAAATTACATATGTTGTCTGTTGTTGTAGGAGGACTGTTCACCTATGTTTCTGGAGCCAACTACTTTGGAGAAATTGTGGAATGGTTTGGTTTTGCCATAGCAACCTGGTCCCTACCAGCCTTCGCCTTTGCCTTTTTTACTCTTTGCTGCATCGGGCCACGTGCTTATCATCATCACAGGTATCAAACTGTTTCTTGCCATATGCTGCTGCTTGCTCTCGGAGTGCAATTTGCAAAACGCCAGGGAGGGGCAGAGGAGCAGGGCCAGGATTCAAGATAAAATTGAAATTCAGTATTATGTACAAGAAGTGTATCGGCTTATTTGTGACTGGGTGAATGTAAGGCAGTAGGCTGGAGCCCCTGTTGAGTCAAATGAGCCTGACAGTCATTTAATCCAACATGAGTTACATCACTGCTTCCGCTGTGTTGAAGCCTCTTTTTACTAAGTCTTGTGAATGTGAACCTTTCCTAAGGGTTCCCTTGCAATCCTTTGCAGTAGATATGGTCCCCCGCTCTAAATTCCTGAAGTTTCCACTTCAGGTTAGTTAGAACCTTAACAGTATTATCAGCTTACACTTAGTTAAATAACCTGGTGTAAATAGTTTTGGAACACTCTTTTGCAGAGCAACTCACAGAGGTTACAAAGCAAGGCAGTTCGGAGGAGTTTTAAGGTTCCTCAGCTGAGCTGGATTGAAACTGTGCAGTTTCCTTGCATGTCTGCAGGTTCACTCTCTTGCTTATTTTCTTTCAGGTACTATCTCAAGACATTTACGGACTATCCAAAATCAAGGAAAGCCTTGATTCCTTTTGTTTTTTAATGATTCAAATATGGACTCTGTGTTCTGTTTTTATAGGGCTTTTTTTAAATTCCTAGTTTTATTGTTAGGTCTGTCTATAATTAATTGTACAAATGATAACCTGGGGTTATAACAGACAAGAAGGTAATTTGGAATTTAAGTTCTTGTTTCTAATTACAGGGGAAATTGCAGATAGTTGTGGGCAAAGGGACTCCGCAAACAACATGTTTCCTTGTCAGTAGAGTTCCACGTATGGAAAATAGATATATAACTGCACTGACATCAGAGAAAAAGCATTGGCTAAAAACTGATGCAGAAAAGTAGAAAGTAAGCCCATGACTTCAAAGAAAGTCTTCAGCAGCCGCTCCAATTTACAGCACTTCTGCAGCTGCTGCGTCTTGCCTCCATGCCGTAGCGCACGTGCCCTCGCTCTACCGGCACTGGCCTAGGTGTTGCCACACTTTAAACCAGAGTAGCGGTCTCCTTTGCCAGGAAAGTAACTCAGCCCATTATTTTTCATCTAAAAGCCAGCTTAGTTCCCAGAACCATAACGCAACAAGAGGATACTTGTGCTGGCACAAAGCTGGGAGCAGTGTGCCATGGCACAAAGGCGATGCGAAGTACACGGAGATGGAAGTATCTTAAGCTGGCACGCACAAGCACAATGTCTGTGTTCCTTCCTTAAGCAATACTCTTCTCACTGTCAGATGATTAACCTTCAGCCATCAGGATTTTTTTTAAACATACTTTGTTAAAGCAATTGGAGCTCCATTAGGGTTTTTTTTCTCTTGCAAATCCAGAGCTCTTTTCAGAATAAAAAATTGTCCACTCAAAACCACTCAGTTGTTATTCATAAAAAGTCTTGAGATGGTGATGTGTGACAAAAATTACAACAAATAAAAAGCTCCGTGTTGACGAAAATGTTCTCCGACACTGACAGTACATTTTGTCTATGGAGAGCGTTTTCAGATACTCATATTAGGAAATGGTACAGCGATATTGAATTTTCACAAAAACACAGGATGTCTCTCTTCTTAATTTCAGAAGACAGTTAGGAATTTTCCTAAAAATGTCATTAATGCCAATATGGAGAGACATCCCCACGGATGCTGGTAGTTTTAGTTACTGCTCAGAGCATAAAATCCTGCTAAGAATTATGCTGAATAGCTGGAAAGAAAAAACCCAGACCGCACATACTAAACATACTACCTGCTGCTGTAGTAACCTGATTGACTGTACACAATTTTTTCCAAAACACAATAAAATTTATGTAAAACACAGAGCTGTGCTAGCCTGTAACTTACTGTTTGCAGAAACAAGTCTCTCTGATGTTGCTTACCAAGGCCTGCTCATGCTGGCTTCCTCCTTCTGGGCAAACCCTCCCTTCTTTGCTCATGTTATTAATGGTCTTCATTACCGTAGAGCAGAGTGGCCAGCTGAGGATGGGTCCCATTGCACTAGTCCCTGTACAGCCACAGGAGAGCCAGATCCTTTGCCCTGTGTAGGCAAAGGTAAGGGAGGGATGAAATATGGCGCAAGCAGGATTGGCGTTGCATGGGCCATGACTTTCGCATCAGCACCACAAACATATTTTCCTTTTGGTTCCTTATTTAAATCCTCCATGTGGAAACACACTGGGAAGGAGGTTGCTGGGTGTGAAGTCAGGGACAGAAAGGCTGGAGGTGACGAGGATGCCAAGTGGGAGGGAATGGCCTCTTCCCCAGGGAGTGGATGCTGAGTGCGCTCTCTGCCTCAGCAGCCCCTCCTAGATGATTTCTCCTCATGCTTTTTTCCCTGTAAAACCTTGCAAGTGAGGAGAGAGCAAAAAGCCCATGGGTGCCAGTGTCCCTAGCTGCTGTCTCCTCCATATGTTTCCAAGATGGGGAAAGCAGGGAGCAAGCGCTGCCTCACCCTTTAGACCAGAAGAGGGCTTGTGCAGACTTCTCTGTCCCTCCTACCTACCCCTCCTGTCAGAATAGGACTATTCCCTGCATGTATTTTGTCTTGCTAGATGCAAGACACTATTTGCACTAGATGGCCCGTTATTGCTACTGTCAGTCCCTGGCCTGGATATCCACTGCAAGGAGCCAGGGATCAGGGTGGGAGAACTGGTGCTTGCCCAAGGTGGGAGACGGCCTGCCTGCAGGCTGGGGGGCCCCACAGCCCAGCACCCCTGCACTGGCCAAGCACAGGGTGCCTCAGGGTGCTGGATGCTTTGCAGGAGCAACTCCGTCCTCTCTGTTGTGGGCCTTGGACGTGCCACATGGAGAAGGGCTACAGGGAGGAAAGGGGCATGTCTTCTTTCTGCCCCCTTCTGTGGCATTTTTGGAGAGCAGGAGCAACACACACACGCTTTAAACCCCCTACAAGCAACGACTGCAGTTAATTGTGGTGGAGAGGAGACACAGGCTCCCCCCATATCAAGCTGCCCTGTGGGGCTGGTGGCTGCTGCCCTCCCTGCAGGGACACCAGCCTGCCCCTCTGTGCATGGGAATGCCGCAGGGCAGCACACCTGGGGCCACAATACTCTTGAGAAATTTATTTCATCATCCCTTATGTTTATAAAGAAGAATATATTTCTTTGTCTCCGGGAGAAGAAACACAGCAGACATTTTCACATCCCTCTGTGCAAGCCTCTGGAGGCTATGTACACATACGATTTCAGAGTTGACTGTAAAGTGTTTTGAAAAGCAGCACTTTTCTGACTTTCTTTGCAATGTCCTTTTTCCCTGCCAAAAGCTAATAGAAGTGTCCTCCACTGGTAAGCGTTTGAAATAATAGTTCATTCTTTTTCTCCCTCTTTTGCAATTCTGTTTTTCTGTTTGGTTGCCTCCCGTCATTCACATTTTAGTTTTCATTTATCTTTGAGGAACATTTATGTTTGGGTGCTATTCCCCTGGAGAGGGCCTTACTCAGGACAGCTCTGAGTGTTGCTGCTGTGCTAGAAAGACCTCTCTTATGTGGTAGCTGATAACCAGCCTTCATCCCTGCTGGCAGCCTGCTGGGAAAATAAATCCTTTATCCCTAGGACTCTTGTTAATTTAATTATTTTTGTATTGTTTGAGTGCTTTTTTCAAAAGCTGACTTTCCGTAAACATGTGCTATACCGCTGTGGTAATGTACAAATGGCTTAATCATGTATCTGATTGATAGTTTCTTTTGTGAAATGTGTTTTCTGCACCTAAGCGATCAGACAGACCACTTACTGACACCAGAATTTAGATACCTAATCTCTTCTGACAACCGGAAACAGAATTAAATGCTGTTCACTGGGAGGCAAAGAGGAGAACAATGGCACTTGCCAGCCCTCATTCCCATCGCCATGCACCACACACGCTTCAGCCTTCGCCTGGCTTCAGTCCATCCTTCAGATGAGAGGTTACTCAAGACAGCAGAAAACTGGCTCCAGGCAACATAGGGCATTTGTAGCTATTGTTTTAAAGTACATATTTTACATAATGTATTTACACAAAAGGCAAAAAACCCCCAATTTGGCCCTTGAGTGACTGTCTTTAGGAACAAAACTAATCTGAGAGCTGCACGCCTGCTCCCATTACTCTTCTGGAACACGAAACCACTTGGCCAGAGCCTCTGAGTGTTTCTGCAGAAACACCAAACCACGGTGTGTCTTGGAACAACACATACCAAGGAACTCTCCCTAGGTAGGTAGAGTGCTCTAATGGCTTGGGCTCAAGAATATCTGTTTTGTACTCTTGATAGTGTCACTTATTGACTGACAAACTTCAATAAGTTACTCACCACTTTTGGGGTTGTTTTCCTTTCTATTGCTTGTCTCTGGAAATGGTCTTGAAGGCCAGGATTTGTTTTCAAAGTGCTTGGCAAAGCAGTCCCAAACTCAGCTGAGGCCTGTAGATACCGATATAACACAAGATACAGCCTGTTGCATGTTCTCGGGAGACAGACTTCTTATAATATTACAAAATATTCTAAAGACATATAGGATATCCAAATGCACTGAAATGCATTTTAAGGAGATATTTCTGTGATATTTCAGCACAGAAAAAGGCTAATACATGTCACCCATTGAACCTTAGGATCATTTGCTGGCAGCAGAGGGATTGCCTGCTTGTATTTGATTCACTTGTCAAATTAACAAAATCCTTTTTAATGCAAATCACCGTAGGGTCTCATTTAAATCCAAGCATGGTCCTGGAAGCCTCATATCCTCTCTTCTGCCACCTTTGGGGTCCTCCTGAACCGGCGTAATTTCTCACAGCAGGCTTTTCTAGAGAAGTCTCCTCTCAAACCCAAACACTGCTGTCCCTGTGTGAGTAATGTGATCTAGGAAACACAAACATCTGATACTAATTCAGGGCCAGGGCCTGTCGGTTTGTCATGCATAGTACCACGCTCTGTGAGTAAAGGCATTGATGGCCACTGAGCCACTCACAAATATGCCATTATTCACTGCAAACAGAGGTAGCAAGTTTGATCTCTGTGGGAGCAAAGTCGCTGGGCAGACATCAAGAAATGCCTAATGGTAACGCCTGGAAAAGAAGACATTCAGGTCTGGTTCTGGTTTATGTTACCACAAGTTACAAGCGCCTTTCCAATGAACCTGTCTTTAGCGCTGTGAGTCTAAAGTTGAAAGAAAACAACAGAGTTTTCAGAAGTTCATTGAGTTAGTTCCTTTGCACATTCAGAAGAGAACACACGGAGCTTAGCTGATGCAATGGTTGGAAGAATCCCACCACCGTGCGTTTCAGCTGGGTGCCGAAGCCTCTGCCCTGCAGCAGAGTCAGTGGAGACATTAGCTCCTCCAGGCAGTGATTCACAACACCCAAGCTGAAAGCCTACAATCCCACATAGGAGACAGGGATGTTAGAAGCACACCCCAGCGAGCCCACATCCGTCCATTAATGGCATATGCATTGCTTGTGGCCAGGTGGGAGACAGCTGTGTTTGGACACTCTGACCTGCAGCGTCATTCTCAGAACCCAAGTTATCGTATTTGAACACTTCTCAAATCACCTCCAGCATCACAGGTGCCTGCCAGGTTGTTTTCCAGTCTACTTGCCTACTTTTCCCAAGTATGCCATGTGAGATTACACATAATATTGTCACAGCCACACTTCCCTACTATACCAAACGCACCATGCCTGTTTGTGCTGAATTTTTTTCACCCTGCAGTGTTGCTGCCGTGAGAAAAGGCCCTTCACTATACAGGGATGTGTTGCATTTTTATGCTGTGTGGTAAAAGATGAGGAGGCTGCTGCGGGGTTAATTTCAGTGGGCTGACAGCAGCCTTGCTTGGGCCTGAACCAAATCCTGGTGGAGTGGGTTTGCCCTGCCTGGCCGAGTGGTGAGAGGGGGGAGCAGCTCCACAAGCCCCCCGTGCCCCCATGCTGTGCCCACCAGCCCTCTGGAGCTGGCCATGGGCCCCCCTGCTCCTAGGGTGCTGGGTATCACACCTGTGAAGGGGAACTCAGCTCTCCAGTAACATCCACATTCTCAGCCTCATCTTCGTTATCCTCATGCTCCCTAATAGGAGGGATGGGATCCCAGCTTGGGATGTTACACCAGAGCAAAGCCCTCCATGCCCAGCGCAGCCAGGTACATGCACGCAGCCCTGAGCGAATCTGTTTTCTGCGATGGAAACTCCTGCAATGACTCCTTTCTCCCTGGCAAGAGAGCAGTTCGCAGATGAGTTCGAAATCGGCCTCTGCCAAGATAGTATCTCTGCCATTTGACCAGAAATCTGTGCTTCAGTTCTCTGCAGGAACAGAAAACCTGTCCTTTCACCAATTACAAACTTGGAAGTCATTCAAGTAGAGGAAACCAAGAAAATATTATTCACGGTGGACTTCTAGAGATGTGGGAAGCTGGTTCTGGCAGGCCTACAGACAATTTTAAAATACCAACAAACATCACTTTTGGGATAAGAAGCTGGTTTGGAGGAATTAAAATACGTTTGCATCAATGGAGCCGCCTGATCTAAATCCTCTTTTCCCTCTGCGGGGAATTTAGAACTGGCATTCTGGTAGCAAATAGGAAAATGTGTATTACAGCACTGAACATACTAATCCTGCCTTCTGTGCAGCAGGATGAAACCTTACCCTCACACGTCCCGGCAGCCTCGCACACCGAGAATGTTTCTGGGAGTGTTAACTGAGCTATGTCAGGCAGTCCTCTTACGTGTGATACAACTTTGGCTTCACAGCCAGCAAGCTGGAGCCTGAGCCCAAATGGTTATTAGCATATCTGTAGACAAAGTCGGAAACAGCAAAATGTAGTGACTGGCCCAAAACTGAGATGGACGCCCTGGAGCTGTGCTGATACCATTGGGCTGAACTCAGGCTTGGCAACTGGGACTTTGCAGCACGTCAAATGGCGAAATTCTCCCTGACTTCAGCAAGGCTCTTGTTTCACTCGCGTTTTCTCTGTTCAGATACATTAGTGGCCTGTAGCCAGTGATTTTCAGCACTGTTCCTACCCAGTATTCAGCCATGTGTTAGCCATAGCAACTCTGGCAAGCTTCTTTTCATAAAGCAATATTGCCATTTCCCCTCGTTTCTGACTGGGATGCTGTGTCACCGGTATTTCAGAATTTCTTCTCTGCCTAGTTCTTGGGCTCTCAGTGCAGTACCTACAAGGGGGAGTAGAACAGACTGAGTTTGTACCCCTACGCCTTCCCCATCATTTTGTTATCAGAGTAATGCTTTCCAGTCTGGTTTAGCTGTCAGTTCAAGTAGACACTGCCACTGCTGCAGCCCAGCTGAGAGTATCTGCCCTTCCAGCAGGATGGAGGCCAACCCACACGGCTCTTCCTCCCTCAGCATCCCGTGACGGCAAAGCCTTCTGCCATTTGATCCCATTTGGTTAACTTAACTGTGTGCATTGGTTTTCTCTTGTTCACGTGCCAAGAACAATCGCCTTGAAGAGTTTCCTCTCCTTCAATCCCCTCCAAGGTTTCTGAAATCTTCTGAAATGAGTGGTGTGTTGCTTGGGTCTGTGTCAGCAAGTCCATCATCACTGTTCAGACCCCACTGGAGCTGGCAGTCCCTGAGCTGTGGCTTGGCTCTGTGGGGTCGATGCCCTGCCATGTCTTGCCACCTGTCTTGGGCTTTTCCTCTGCTGCCTTTAAATAGATTTCAGCATTTGCCCTCCATTTGGAGGATTTGAGCTTCAGGCTCTCTGGGATTTTGCCACCCTGGGAGATGCAAGCCTGCATCTTCTGTTATGCACCTACCCAGCACGCAGCCTACAATCTCAGGTGACAAATACAAGCCAGTGGAGGAAAGAAAACTAACAGAGTTTCCTGCTCTAAAAGCAAGCAAAGTCAGAAGAGACCAGAAGAGAGCTGAATTTCCACCCGTCAGCAGGTCATGGAGGAGGCGAACACAGGGGCGACTTCCTTGTACCCCCTGGGAGGGTCAAAAGGGTTGGCTCCTGGACTAGGGGTGGGAGTCCGTGGCAGGATCAGCTTGCTTAGGAGGTCAGCCCAGGTTGGATGAGGAGCTCCATATAAGGTTCAATGACAGTAAGAAACAGGAAAGCTACATGCACGTGGCTGGGAAGGTCACTGGGGACCTTGAGGAGGGAGTTCAGGACAGCATGAAGGCAATGGCAGGGCCAGTGCTCCCTGCCCAGAGAATTCACACCCAAACTTAGCTCTTCAGGCTAAGGATGAAGGAGTGCCTTTAACATCAGCTCTGATGCGTAGCAGTGGATGGCTACGCATGTTCAGGGCATCATCCTTGCTCTGAGCATGGTGTTATGTCCCCTGAAGTGGGGCGATGCTAGCAGTCAATGCTTGTCTGTGAATCCCCTGGGACTCTCTGTTGGCCAGGGCTCTTTAGAGCCAGTCTATCTCTGCCTTATCCCAGGCTGAATGAATGACTCTTGGCTAGAAAGACTACCGAGGAAAAGTTTACTAATTGGGTTTCCTTTATAAGATAAGGTGGGTTCTGATGCCACCCCAAACTTTTGTCTAAATGTCTTTTGTTTTTGTAATCCAGACATAATCTGGTTATATCTAATTGTTATCATTAATTTCCAACCAATATTCAGTGAAACCTATCCACACCTTCTGGCCAAGCCCTGGCTTTACAGGGCAGCCAGTGCCATAGCACCGTTTCCTCAGTTTTTCTAGCTGTGAGCACATCTCGTCTGAGGTCTACTGACACTATGACACTGCTGCTGCTCAGAGGACATGACCAGCTCTTCAACAGCCCCAGCCATCCCTACACCCCTGGGTGAGGCAGCAACTGGGAACTGAGTAAACCGGAGTTTGAGTAAATCAAAGGAATGGTTTTGACTATGCCAGATGCCCCGGGCAATTAGTGCGTTATGGAGAGGGAAAGATCTTAACTGCAAGAGCGGGTCTGCCTGGGCATCCCCCAGGAGGGTAGCGAGCGTGTGACAGTTTCTGATGAGAGCACCCATGCCTCCTCTACCCAACACACTTTTGCTTGGGGTTTTCGGCCCGTGCTGAAACCCTGAGAGGAAGAACAGCCAAGGAGGGATGAGTCACGGCCATGCTGGAGGCCGGGCGATGACTCAGGGGTGGCGCTGGCTCGCAGGCCTGCTGCAGCGTTTTATCACAGGGCTGGTTGGCTCAGGCAGTGGTGGGGCTGGAGAGGCTCCCAGCGCACCCTCCTCACTGGCAATACCGACAAAGGATGCAGTGACCTCTTCTTGGCACCTTTTAGCACATTCTCTGCCAAAAAATGTCCCAATGTTCACCTGCTTCCATCTGACTTAATATTCCCTGAACACAAGTGACCAGGATTAGTCACGCGATTGCAGGCGAGGGCTCAACCTCTGCCTTTTTGCGACAGCACCAAAGCCTACTGCAAATGCCTGGCCTGACACATCTGACAACTATATTTACCTTGTTTCATGTCTGTATCACACTGGGGACTCATCGTAGTCCTGTGGTTGACTAATGCACCATGGTGACCACCCATGACACCTGCTCAAGGGATCTCTGTGGGACTTGGAAGGACCTCCTGTGGAGGCTTCGTCCAGCCTGGAGAACTGCTCAGCTTTAGCAGCTGATTCTTGTGAGAAGCAGCTGTTTGTACCACCCTGCAGCCAGAACCGTTGTAGGGAAGCTGTTGTGAGAGCCAGGTGCGCCGCTCACTCTCCTGTGGTGGCTGCAGAGCTCTCCCTATCCTGCTGAAGGCAGTCGTTCTGTACGAAAACATTTTGCCAGCTGCTATCATGGGAAATGGCAGGAAAGGCTAAGAAAGCCCTTCAGAAGAGCTCAAAGAGTAAAGCAGACTCCTTCCCCTGGAAAAAAAATATTTGCACCCAAGATAGGACACAGATTTATCCCCTCCCCGCCCCTTCATTGATTTGAGGGACATGATAGCAGAAGCAACGAAACATTATCCTCCGTGGAAATGGTGAAAGCAAAGGTGTTTGGGGCCTGTTCCTCTCTGAGGAGCAAGGAGTGAAGAAGGCAGGTGGCTGGAGGAGCAGCTCATCAATAGCACGTTGCCTGAGTTGGGCCAAGCGCTGCGTGTCACCTGCTCGTGATGATGGGCTTGAAACCTTCTGGTATCGTCTTTTATTTCTCTTCACTTGAAGGATTTCTCAGTCACAGCAAAGTGTGTTTTGGTGGTGCTTTTGTCCCTCAGTCTGAGGAGATGGCGACAGTCTCACTTCCTACCAAGTGTAACGCTGCAATTGCTTAATGCAGAGGGTTGTCACATCACTAGTTTCTCAGACAGAGCATAACAAGTTTCTAACTTCTCATTCAAATGATTTGATGAAAATATCATTAGGTTTTTTATTGCTATAGCCATAAACATTAGATGCTGTGCCAGTTTCAGTCCAAACAGCTGAAAACCCCATTTACTTCAATAAAATTACTATGACTGATTTGTATCTCTGCATTTGAGAACATGTTCACACATATAGGGAATTAACTATTTTCAGATAAAACTACTTATTACCAGTAAATCACTATTATTTTGACTTGCACTAACAGTTGCTAATAACACAAGATGGGGAGGGAGAGGAACACATGTCTGTACCAGCTGTTGTTTCACTCTTATCCAAAAAGCATGAAGAAGTTGTTGGCAGTCATCGCAAAAAGATTTTCTTTCTTCCTCTTCAAGCACAAGTATAACAGCTGTTGCCTCTGGCAAGTGTAATTTTTGCCCTATTGATGCTCATCGCATACAGAATTTTGTAACAGACCAGGCAAAAAAAATTCCCAAATGGTAAAAGTTCTGCAATGACTCCAACACATTTCTCGTGATTGGCACCCAAATAAGAAAAAAGAATAATCTGGCCACATGAGGCAGAAGAAATTATCACCACTTTTCACTTGGCAGGGTGCTGCCTCAGATTTCCTACAAGTCCTTTTCTGTTGCTGCATCAACAACTCGCTCCTTCTCCCTCTTGGCAGCAAGTCACTTCCTTGACAGAAACTTTATTTATTTGTTCTGCATTGAGCCATGAGAAAATGCTCACCTTGTGACAATTAAACGGTACAGCAGGGCTCCCCTGCACGTGGCTGCTTGCCTGCTCTGCTGTCTGCTGCTGGCAGACACTTGCAAGCCATCTGGTTCAGAAATAAGACGTCTCCTTACCTGAGCTGATGAAGTAGATGGAAACACGTGATTTTGGTGGTGCACACAGCTTTTTCTTATAATTGTTCAGTGTCATGGTCACAAGAACAGTTTTCTCAGGGGAAGCTCTGTCAAGGCAGCCTAGGTAGTACAGCAACCAACAACCCATATAGACCTAGCCCTACAGGGCAGCTAAACTTTTGCTGAGCAAACCCTTCCCTCGGCTGGCTGTGGGGTTTTAGCACCATATGTAACCTCCACAGTATGGTTCCTTGTTTCTCTCCTTTTCATTCTGGGGACCTCTCCTTTGTCCCTCTGTGTGTCTCACCGGTATGTTGCTCTGTATCCTGGTACTGTCCAAAAAGGCTTCAGGCTGAGGTGAAATAATTTGGATCAGGTCACTGCAAAGTAGTCTTAAAAGAGATTGACTAGTATCAAGGACTTTGAATTCCCCTATTAAAAATGCAGCGGGTTAACTGCAACACAACTCTGAAGTACATCATTCTAAGTGCATGCCCAGGGATTAAGAGTATCAGTCTCCAGAGTTATGTTTCTTGGGTTACAGCAGTACTTTTTTTCTGGCAGACCTAATGGGCAACACAGTCAAAAGCAAATTCTGGACCTAATCCTCCTTCCCAGGGAGCTGCTTTCAATGATTGATAAAGCGCAAGGTGCAGAGCAGCTAGAATCTATCATGCATGCAAGGAGCTAAAATAATTTGTGACACTTGGGGACAAACCACATTCACTCAGAAGGGCAGCGGGGCTTGAAAGGCGGACTCCCACTCCCATGGTTTAATTCCAGCTAAAGTGAGAGGTACTCAGCTAGCATGCATACTATAGCAGTACAATTTGTCATGCGACCAGAAGTCATGATCTTGATGTGGAAATGACTAGGTAAAGTCCAGTTATTTGTTCTCATGCAGAAAGAAGGATTAGAATACTGAATTAGCCTCTTGTAGCTTGAAAAACCTATGCATCTTTATTCTCCAAAGCCATGGCCGTGTCACAGTGATTATTTTTAGGTACAATTCCCTGTTGAAATCAAGGACGAATGTGGACTAGAAGTCAATGGTGCCATCTGGCCCTTCGGTAGGTCCTTGTATGCCGTTAGCTTTGCAAAATTCAAGGAAGGTGATGTTAATCACCCAGTACGAGCAGCTGCTGCTGGAGCTGTTCCTTGGCTGAAGTGCTGCTCAGCCAGGGGCCAGCAATTCCTCCAAAGCATATTTAATTTAGCAGTGTAATTTTTTTGAGCATATTTCTTAAGAGGGAGCAGCCACTGGTATGAATAAATTCAGAGATCCACCTGCTACCCACTTGGAAAGCAGGTCTGCTCGAACAAGTGATGGCAGGAACTGGATACCTGGCTAATGTTTTTGGCTCAGCGTTTGATCTGCTGCATGAATTTTGGCAAGGCGTTTCTCATTATAGCTGTTTCTCTTCCAGTTTGTCAAGTTGCAAGCACTTTGTGAGACAGACTGAGTATAATCCCATCTTTATATGAAACCTAATGAAATAAGACTCCGATCTCAGCCTGGGCATCTAGACCAAACTTGTTGAGCTCAGGTTTTTTAGCTAGGTACATAAAAAAACCCAAAAAACCAAAAAAACAAAACAGGGCTCAGCAGTCTGTCTGCCAGCAGCAGCAGAGCCAGGGGCATACTCAAGTGACTGGGAGATGGAAATAATTCTCCCCAGGAGGAAGCTAAATGCCATGTAGTTACCTGGCACCAGGGTGCCAGCCACAGTGCTGCAGCATGGCCAGTCCCGTGCAGACGTGCTGCATGCAGTTGCACTCAGGAGGAGGAGCTGGCTCGGCTGGAGGCGCTGGCGGCAGGGAGGCAGCACCCTGCCCTGCATCCCTATTGAGGTATTGAAATAACTCCTAGATTCATCCACTGTTTGAGGCTTAGAGTGCAAGGAGAGGGCAAAGAAACAAGAAAATAAAATACTTCTTGGTCAGCATTTTTTCAGGGAACCCCATGTCTTTTCCACTGGCTGATGCTGAAAGCCGTACAACCGGCAGCAGCAATGTTTGCTAGTGGAATGGAGAAAATAGTAAATATAGCTGTTTGTCTCCTCACTTAAAAGAAATACTTTCTTACAACCTGTAAAGGAACAGAAACACAAGTTGGCAAACAAAATAATTTTAAATGCTCCTTGTAGGACATCAGCATCCGTTTTGTTCCTGAATGTTGCACTGACATGTTTAATTAGCATGGTACAAGCTGCTGGTGTAGTTTCTAGTGGAGATAGGGGAGGCAATCCATCTGATCTCTGCCTCAGGTGATGTGTTTCAACGGACTTGGTGCTACGAGCTGGGGCTCTCTGGCAGGAAAAAGACCCCTCCCCACAACACCCCTGGGAACCCCAGCAAAGAAGCAAAGCCTGACACGTGTCAGGTAGTGCCAGTACTGGGAGCTGCCCCAGCCGAGCCAGGGACACAATCCCAGCACAAACCGACCCTTGCATGCAGGCAGGGGCAGCGGGGCAGGAGGGCGAAGCACGGGGGCTAACCTCCACGGCCTCCCTCGGGGCCCGGCTGGGCATTGCCTCATGCCTGAGGCTGCCTGGCGAGACCCTCCAGCTGGTGGCTCTCAGTTCACTGCCATCACGCCACTTCCAGAAAAATATTTTCTAGGTTTGAAATGGTAGAGTAGGAGAAGCGAATCTGTTTCAGCAGCTAATGAGCAGATTCAGCAGACTGAGTGATGTCTCCTCCTCCAAATTGCTCACACCAGAGCTCATAGTGGCTCCTTGAAGGGCACCGACTTTGCATTAGCTGTCTCTGTAAGCAAGAGGATGGATAACCTTTATTTTTCAGTACTTGTGGGTCAAACCCAACAAGGCGCTGATCACTTTCTGCAAGGCACCCACTGACAAATGAGGTGTCTCAGCACCTCTCAGGTGGTGATCAGCATCTGGCAGAATAAAAGGCTGCAGGGCTGAGCTACCCAGACAGCGCACACAGCAATAAATTAGACATCGCAGTTGCTGTGCTGGCAAATGTATTAGCCGCTCACACTCAGCAGTGCTTCTCACACAGCTGGGCTCATTGACATTAAACTTTACCTGCACAGGGAAATTACTCTTTCCCTCACATACTTTCAAGAGCCAGACTGTTGCAGACGGTTGGAGGAAACATGGATATCCTGCACTCCCCTGCACTTGACCACGAGGTACTTCTATAATTTGCTCTGTCTGCTTAAAGACGAACTGCTGGATACTGCACACTTTTTAAAGTTGACAGTAGTTTCAAAATATATGACCACATTCCCTATGAAAAGAAGCCAGTCTGATCTGTTTTACTTTTTCAGGTTGTATTTTCCAGCGTTCAGGTTTTGTGCTACACAGGTTTGGATTTTATTGCCTCCAAGTTTTCTAGTTTACACCTTTTGGTATTTTGACCTACGGTCACACACAGAGACCCCCAAAGAAAATGCCCAATACCAACAATCTCAAATCGATCCCTTCCCAGCTCAATTTGTGTTAAATTAGGGCACTCCAAATTTGAACACAGTATAAACCACCTTACACATGCAGTATTTGCACAGTGATAACGAACTGTAGTCAGCAGAGTGATTTTGGTGCCAATGACACAACCCCTCTCTTAATTATTGGAGTGTTTTTATTTTAGACCTCAAAAAGCATCTGCAGGCTAGTTTGCAGCACCTCAGCACAGCAACGCACTTCCCAGTTCCAGTGCACTGCCTGTTGCTACTGTGCGGCATAAACTGAGTTCAAAAATCCCTCTGCACCAGAAATCACGGAGAAATCGTATTTCAGAGTTAGTTTTTAAGACCTTACTCTTTAGGATTAATTTTAATTTTTTCCAAATCTGCAAACTCATTATTCCTTTGTTTCAATATGAAAGGTCATGGGGTTTTGTCAGAGCCATAAGAGAGACCAGAAATGCAACCTCAGATCTGAATAAATCTTTTTTTTTGTTTTACGGGAAAAGCTTATTTTTGGACTAATGACCATTCAGATTTATCAGCAAAACCATAGGCATAAAACCCATCGTGCTCAAACAGTACGATTAATTCAGCCACATTGCACACGTGCTACGCAGGAACTTCTATTCCTTTTGTATGTAAAGGAGTATCTGTTGTTTACTCCACCAAGTATAAACCCCAGTTTTCTCAAGATGTACCATGCAGACCAAGCACTACTACTGGAATGTGAATGTCCCACTTTGTTGACTGGTGGGTACTTTCGTTGTGTGACCTTCATGTTGCACAATGAGGGACATCAGTTATCATAATGGCTGGGCAAGTGAAACGCTGCTGGAGAACTTGGGAATTTCTTGTGTGGTCGGCTAACAAAAAACTGAAAAGAAAGAAACTGCCTGCTCTGAATTAACTGATGTAAGGTATATCCATGTTAGCAGAGCTTACCCTTGGTTCGTTTTGATGTGTTGGTCATTTTGGACACATTGAAGAAACCACCTACCTTTACCTGCAAGAACCTAAAAGGAAACATAAAAGGAAGGGTAAACAAATGCGGGCCATGAACTTCCCTATAAAGAACTGTGATATATAATTAGACTCCTGCGTCTGGGGAGTTATTTTGCCTTTCATTTTATGACCAGTATGGATAATTGGAAGGTCTTGCAGCAGTCTATCAAGTGCAACATATGGACGAAGCTCGCTTTAGGGAGATTTAATTGGCTATGCACTAAACAAGGTGTAGTAGCAGCAGCTTCCCAACCCTTGATAAACAAAGCGATTCCTCCCAGTTGGTAGCTATCTAAAAGTGAAGCACCCTTCCCTGCAATTTGTCTAGGTTCTCTCTAATGTTAGAGGGGGACCCAGGCACCCCAGAGGGACAGCCATGCTGACCTACCCTGGTGCCTCCGCTGCGATGGGATGAACAAGGTCTCCTGAAGTGCGTACTCCTTCCTCCAGCTACAGAGGAAGCCCAGATGACTTACTTAACTTATTGGCAGTGGTGGTGTAGATGGGAGAGTGTAAGGTCCAGGGCACTGCAGGGTTGTGAGCAAGGGAAGTCTGACTTATGGATCAGTCAACATAGCTGAAGAAAAACAGTCTTTTGGGCACACTTAAACTGGACACTCATCTTTCATACAGCTAAAGTTAGGTGAGATAAATCCTGTCATAATGACTGGTTTGTTTCTAGAAGCAACCATCTCCCTCAAAGGTACATCTGCATTCCTTCTCAACCTTGCTGTTGACAGAACAGTATTAATTTTGGATTAACATGGAGGTTATTGCGTTGTGAAGAGATGCATGGAGTTGAGGAGAAAAAAACTGCTTATGTGGACAATGTAAAATATTTTAAATCCCTCATTTCCTCGCTTCTAAGTGACTGCTTTTTGCAGATTTTAAGTAGATGACATGGTGCCCCTGAATTATGAAATTAAAAGCCTGAATGGCATTAGTCAAGCTACCAATACTGCTCGGAGGTTCCCACCTTCCTGAAGCCAGACCTTACAGAAGACCTTTGTCTTCTCTCTGCTGCTCAGTTAGGAACACAGGTATGCAAACTAAGTGTTAGAGCAAAGACAAGTCTTTTCAGCGCCACAACTCACGCCACACCTGCTAACCCCAGTACCTCCCCAATTGCCACACACAGCAGAGGGGTGACAGGGGATAAGATCCCAAAAGCACCTTCCTGTCTCAAGAGGAAGATGTCTAGGCTTCAAACAGTTACCCCCAACAGAAAAAAAAAAGCAAAACTTCATGAGGTATAACTGTGTAATGCATAAAATGCAGCTGGGAGTAGCTCTGACAGTCAAGCTGTAATATTTTTAATGGATTAAACCAAGAGGCAACCAACACACGGTGTGCTGCTCAAGAAAGCTGTTTTCAAGGTCTCCTAAGATCCCTTTTTCTGCTTGCACTGAAATGCGGACACTTCTCTCTCTCTCTCTCTCTCTTTAAATGGCTGCATGACTCTTGAGCAACTGCAGTTCCTACCACCATTTAATTTTCTCTTTCTCTGGGAAATTCTAGAGTGCCTCTCTTTATATTAAATTATTGCCGCTCTACTGGAGAATAGAAGAGATCCGTTATACTATTTTTGGTTCATTAAGTTTCTAATTACTTTGGTTTTGATACTGAAAAGCACTAATTAATGCTTTCAAAGTGTAGTATTAGAAATACCCTACAATTGAATTAATACAGTTTTAAAGGAAAAATAGAAAATATTTATTCCTGATGAAATATATAGTAGAATTAAAGGCTGAGATATTTATAAATTACTTAAGAGTAAAAACTGTATAGAACTAATCGCTAGTATCTCATAACCAGGCATTCTGAATCCAGAAAATTAAACTAAGATTAGTCTTTCAAAAACTACAAAACAGACTAAATAAAAACATTTTCATGTTGAAACAGTTCACAATGAAACTTCTCACACAGCTCAAACTCCTGTCTGTTTTGTCTGAGGCTTTTTAGTATTTGGCTTTAAAGACATGGGATATATTTTCCAAATAGATTCCTCCTATGCAATTACTGAAACGCAGTATTTAGTTCTTGTCTTTAGACTTGCATCCTTGTGATTACATATTTGGATAAGTATAACCACATCTCTGAGCATCCTGGGTTTATGAACAATCCTGTGCTTGAAAATAATTATTACACCACTGCAGCATTTCCTTTTTTGTTTCACCTATACGCCCCTGACATGTGCTTACAGCCATTTCACATGAACTTCATTTTTACACAGGGCTTCCTTCATCTGAGGATTTGCTTAGTTTTGGTACAGTTTACCAAAAATTTTAGACTGTGAGCACCAACTAAGAAGTGCTTGTAGAGGATACTACCATATGCTCTTCACAATTATTTGGAAAAAAAGCTATGAAACATGCATCACTTTCCATTTTAGCTTTTTCAGGCAGATTCGTAGATACTCAAATGCAACACAAAGGCAAAAGTGGAAGCCGACTGGTTATGCCGGAGCAACAGCCGCACTGCAGTGCCAGGGCAGCACAAAGCAGCAGGCTGTGCTGGCGAGTCTCACCTGTAATTAGATATTGACTTTTTGACTTGGAGGGAAAGTTGTGCTGCCCAGGATGCCACCAGGGAGCCTGAGCCCCACCTCCAGGTCCCTGTAGTTCGAAAACTGATTTTGGGCTCTTCCCCCAGCCCTCCCAAAGGAGAGGGTCTGCCTCAGTGGGGAAGACACTGTGCTCCAGGCTGCCCAGTCCTGCGGGGAGGCGGTATTGCCAGGGCCGGGTACCCCCGAGGACTGCATCAGCACCCGGCGCCTTAGCCCCCACAGCTGTACAGCGGCAGGCAGTGACCGGCACAGTTAGCGCCCAGGTCTCAGGGGCCCCTTTTCAGAGCTGCTGTGCTGCTGCAGCGGTGACTCTACTTGTTCCTTACCCAGCTCCGACAATTAGATTTGGCAATCATTAAGTTAGCTAAATAAGAAGATTAGCTTTCAAATATAGCTTGTCTACTAGGTTTTCAGCAATCTTAACTGCATGAAATCTGACGACATCTTGCACTCCAAGCGGCTTGATGTTTCCAGCTCAGCTGAACATTTTCAATTCGCATATAATGTGTGTACAATTTCAGTTGCAGCATCTCCCCCTTTTACTGCATCTTCCTTCCTTCCTTCTTCTCTGTTTGCACAGGATCTCACTGCTTTCTTCCAGTGTTTTCCCTTTGGATTTCCCCACACTGTCTCTCATCCACTTCCACTTATCCCTATCCAATTCTTTGCTGGTGCCAGACGCAGAGCGCTCTCCCTTGTTTTTGACTCTCACTCCTCTGCTTGCTCCTGGTTCCACCTTCTCTCATCTCCCTAATTGCCTCACTCTAATTTTATCTTTTTAATTGCTCACTCTTGTCTGTCTCTTCATCATTTCAATAAACGCATCTGTTAATCCTCTTATTGTTTACAACCAACCAGCCTCCCCCACTGCCCCCGATCACTACTCTTTATACATTTCTCTTTCTTTTAACCAATGCGCACCTCGGTTCTCTTTGCTTTGTAAGCTCAGTGACAGCCCAGCGTCCTCCTCCTGTGGCTCCTTCTCCCTCACCTGACCTCTGCTCCCACATTCAGTCAGCACTGCTTTTGTGGGAGCCTTGAATGACCTCCACTTAGGCAGCTCCAGCTCTCTCCTACATGTCCGTTCACCTGTCAGGCATTTGCCACAAGTCAACCGAGCTTCTCTCCCTGAGATGTTATTCCCTCTGTCTTTCACATCTGTGCTCTCCCCTTTCCCTTCCCTCACTCAACAACCATGCCTTGTGGAGGTTCCTCTTTATCTCACTTGCCAGACTCCAGCACGGTATAAAGCTCTGTTCTTGTCCTCTTTCTCTTCTATGCCTTATCGCTGGGTAATCCCAACCACAAACATAAATTCAGCTACCAAGCAACTTAAAGATCCAGTGCTCTATTCAGATCAGTGTCTCAAGATGAGATTAACCTGATGAAAACCAAAAGGGTAGAGTGTAGGTTTCTCTACCTGCAGTGGCCATCTAGACTCCCTTTACAGCTAATCCTATAGGAGGTATCTAAAGCAGGTCAGATGCATGGCATCCAGGAAAAGCCTGATCCCCTGCCCTACCAAAAAAGGGAGCCCAGCTAAGTAGCTCTTATGCTGATGACTACACCACAGATACTTAAAACTGGGCAAGATGAACGCCAGACTTCCTTTTCAAACACAGCCTTGCCCGCCTCTCTGATGCCTGCCCAGGTAAGCGTTGCTGCCAGCTCAGGCTCAGCTAAAACAGACCACTTCATCTTGGTGTGCCCAGTCACTGTTTAGGCCAACGTTCACGCATGCCTATGACTGGGAGGGGTGTGGGGGGGTGTGGGGTACGTCTTTGGTCCACAGCTCTCCTTGTGTCCTTATTCAGGCCATGTCCTGACACTTGCAAGGTTTGTTCTCTACAAAAGTTCCTGACACAAAGCCCTTCTGTCTCCATCCACACAGCTAAGCCCCTGATCCAAGCTGTTATCACTTAGAATTATGCTTACTGCTGAAGTGCTTGTCCTGCCCTTAATAAATGCAGCCCTGAACTGCACATAATCATTCTAAATGCCTCGGTGAAGGATACAGCTCTCGCTGGTCCTCTGGTGCTGCCATGCCTATCTTTTGCATTTCTTCTCTAGCTCCCTACTCTCTGTCACATCAGATGAGAGACACTTGTCCTCACTTTCAAGACCTTTCGCAGCCCAGCCCAGCTCTGCCTGTCACGCACAGCCTCTCAAGCATAACAGTCAGCCCTGCCATCGCCCATCAGCCGGTGCTATCATCTGCTCAGTACGTTCTTGTACACAGCCCCACGGGCATCATGCTGCTCAGCACGTTTGGAGGGAGCTGCCTGCACACAGCTGCAAAACTAAAGCACCTTCAAAATTCCCCTTTTCCTCACAAGAAACTTTTGACAAGGGTTAGGCTTCCTTCTGTGCAGGCAAATACTGTCTCACCGATGCCTCACGTTCCCTCTCTGACTGCACACACGACCTCCCCTGTTAGCTCAGGAGACGGGCTGTCCCATGCAGCTTCACTGCCTGGTACAGCGGGCTCCTTATCCTTGACCGGCGGTCTTATATGCTACAAATTAATAGATCTAAAATGGCCACAGCAGCCACCGAGTCACGATCAGCATTTGCATAATCATATAAAGAATGGTAGACTTAACCTTAAGAGGCATAGCTGTAATTTAGAGATAATGTATGCTGTTAATAGTGCCGTGGGAAATTGAACATATTCGTCACTCCTTCGATGATGCTGCCACTTCTTAGAAGCGCTGCAGATTTGTTTATTCATATCTGAAAATGTCTGTGTTCACTGGAAATGTTTTATATTGAGGGTTTTTAATTCTGAATTTGGTGTTGAATACATTTGTGTCCTTAAAGAAACTCCCTAACAGGGAGTGCTTGCTGTGATGGGAAACAGATTAGTCCTTACTTACAAGAGGCTGTTGTTCTGAAAGAGTATACGCGAACCTCAAGTAGGCTCATGTAGTGTTATTACCTGGTTAGGTTTTTTTTCAGTAAACCTTTTTGAGCATGTATTGAGGGTTTAAGCATTCATCTCAAAGTTTAGCTGCTTTGCTCGAAAATCAATTAAACTCATCATGGATGTGCTGAAGAGGTCTGGAATGCTTGTATTCTGATTTTCACTCTTAGAATTTGTAAGGTTATCTAGGACATACACGTGGGAATGTGAGCGAAAAGGCAGATATTGAACTGCTGGAGTAACACTTAATAGCTCTGATATTTTCTGGACAATTTGTAAATTGTAATGAAAATTATCTTGAATGAGATGTGCAATGAGTCTCTTTGTGAAGGATACTATGTGGGCTGGAGAAAAAATAGCATGAAAGTGAAAATTCTCTTAAAATGCCAAAGACCAAAATTCTCTCATTACTTTTATATAGTTGAAAACAGAAGATTTAGTCCCTTAGTTTAAACTGAGGGATGAAAAGAAATTATGCTGCAGGCACTACTATAAATTCAGTGAGCTTTACTTAACTTTTGACAACAGCAAAACACTCATGTAGAAGAAATTAGGTGGCTTCCATTTAAGTGTATTAGTGACTGCATTACGCTTTGTTGAAGCTGGGATGGTTAATGGATTTCTTTTATATAAGGTAAGTATAAAAGAAATTGAGCTCTTTTGGTAGTTGAAATAAAAGCAGTACCATATTCTGAACAGGCATGTGCAGATTGATCAAAAACTGTCTTCTGCATGTTGATGGAGATTTGAACACACAAGATAAAAAAGAACAAAATGCCCCGTTCTTTGCTACCTGGAGAAAAAGATGTGGTCCTAGCAGCAATTGTTAGGTGGAAGGTGGGTTGGAAATATCTTCTGTCATCTAGTTCTTGCTCAGTACAAGAAAGTGGGACTTTGCTCATTCTTTGTACATAAACACTGCTGCACAAGAGGTACATCAGCCTGTTATCACTGTCTCATCCTAACTGAAACAACATCCATAACATCGAAAGTCATGAACTAGGATTCAACGAACAGCAATTCACAAGTACAGTGATACTTCTCTCTCCCAACATTGCTGATGTTCTACCTCCAAGAGGTAACACCCGAAAGGGCAAGGATCTCGCTGAGGTGATGGTGAAATGTACCTTACATTGTAAAGTAAATGGAAAGAAGGTCACAACTCAGCTTGTCAAATCGACGCAAATAACTGAGTTTGTCATGGTTTAATCCAGCAGACCACTAAATACCACATAGCCTCTTGCTCACCCTTTCCCCTCGCCCCATCCCAAGGGATGGGGAAGAGAGTTGGAGGGGTACGGGTAAGGAGACTTGTAGGCTGAGATAAAAACAATTTAATAATTGAAATAAAATATAATAATAATGATAATAAATGAAATAATAGAATAATAATAATGATAATAGTGATAATAGACTACATCAATAAGCGATGCACAATTCAGTTGCTGACTACCCACCAAGCAAGGCCCAGCTCGTTCTCAGCTAGTGATTTCGGAGGAGAGAGAGATTCCCAAAACTGGAATGCCGGAGAGGAGAGCCAGCCTACTTGCCAACTCTCACCTGTATACTGAGCATGATGTTGTACGGTATGGAATACTCCATTGGCCGATTTGGATCCATTGTTGTGGTTATACTCCCTCCCAGCTTCTTGTGCGCACACACACTAGCAAAATGTGGGGTTCTTGATCTCTTAGCAGCAACTAAAAATATCACTGTGTTATCAACATTATTCTCATACCAAATCTCATACTGAAGCCAAAACATAGCTCTATTCTAGCTACTACGAAGAAAATTAGCTCTGTCCCAGGTGAAACCAGGACACAGTTGTAAAGAACAGTTTTGTACAGGTAAGTACCTCCAGCTGCCCTCTTTTCAGTGGTGAATGTGTGCAATAGTCATGGTTTCTACTTGTAAAGAAATGCTTATTTATGCCCATATGGGTATTTTTTTAGTCTAAAATTTTATCTAATGTCTAGAGCTAAACTATTTAAAATATTTTTAATTGTCAGTATTATCTCATAAAAGCCTAGCTATGTTTCTGCTTCCTTGCTGTTTAGACCTTTGCAGTCAAGTAGGAACGACTGCAATAAACCAGGAATCAAGCATGTCTGGAAACCCGATTATGTATGAAACACACAAAGTCCTCTTCTCGCTGGCACTTAGCATATTTTATGAGGAAATACTCCTGGCATAATCCCCATTTGGACTACTGAGGGATGTTAAGGCAGAAGCACTGTCTTCACAGACACCTCGCACACTGGTACCAGGCTTAAGCTTCACTGAAATACGGTTGCATCTTCTGAGTTTTCACTGACACTGCCAAGACTGTTGCTGTTGCTGATACAGCTGTGCTGGCATGAGTCTGTAATAAGGTGTAAAAAACCACAACCCAAGCCTGCAAACTCCTAGTGAGGAGTTTGATTTCCAGGCTAAGCTTGCTGGGAGTGGAACCCAGTGGGGAGGGATGCTGCCCTTCCCAGCGGGGCCGTGCGCCTGGCGGGGGCTGAGCTACTCTGAAACCCATTTTCAGCAGCAACCAACCGCCCCCAGGAGCGCAGGCGGCCCCTGCCACCACAGGGACCCGCGAAGGCAGGGCCGGCCCGACCGGGCCGCCTCCCCGCCGCGGCGGGTTCCCCCTCGGCGGGACGCTGGGTCAGGCCCAGCCCCACGAGGTGAGGTGCTGCGGGCCAAGAGCAGGCTCTGCAGGGCGTGTGCGTTTGCCGCGGGCGGGAGATCGGAGATCGCCCCACTTTCAGAACCCCCAGCGGCTGGGGTGGCCCCTGGGGCCCGAGGCAAAACAGCGCCTTCTCTACGCCCCGCTAAAACCACGGGCGCTGCCGTTGCCCAGGAACAACAGTTCCCGACGTGACCTGCGCGAAGACGCCACAACGGGCGGAGGCGGGGAGCGGAAGTGGCTGGCGGCGCGGCACGCTGGGATACGTAGTCCTGAGGCAGCCACCTCCCGGGGCCGTGTCCCGCGGATTTGAAAGTTCCCGCGGTGTCCGCGGCAGGTCTCGCGAGAAGGCTGCCTCCGCCCGGCCCCGCTCCCTCCCCCCCGCCCCCC
>VZSC01011819.1:139533-158358 GCA_013398225.1 Steatornis caripensis
CGCCCCGCGCGGCGGGTGAGCGAACGAGGTGGGTGCTGCGCGCGGGGGGAGGGGAGCGGCGCGGCGCAGTAGCGCGCGGCGCGGAGCGCAGGGACCGGGGGCGGAGCGGCGGGGCAGGCCCGGGGCAGGCAGAGGCCGCTGTAGTCGCCGCGGGAGATGCCGCCGCCCTCACCGGCACGTACGGGGGGGAAACGGGCTGGGCCAACCACAAACATAAATTCAGCTACCAAGCAACTTAAAGATCCAGTGCTCTATTCAGATCAGTGTCTCAAGATGAGATTAACCTGANGGACGGCCGGCGGCGTTCCCGGGGCAGCGCACATGGGAGGCGGCGGCGTGCGAGGCTCCGCAGCCCGGAGGCGGCCATCGGAGGCGCGTGAGAGATGTAGCGGCCGCCGCCGGGAGCTTTCCCTCCCGCCGGGCCGTCCGCCGCCCGGCCCCGCCTCTCGCTCCTTCATTGACTTTTTGGAGCGTTTTTCGTTCTGTTTTCTTCTTTCTCTCGCCCTTTCGGTGCCGTTTTCCAGGAGGGGACGGGAAGTTCGCTATCGGCGTAGAGCGGCGATCGCGGGAGAAGGGCTGGGTTTGCTGTGGAGAGCACAGCTCTACACGAATCCAGCCCGTTTTGTGGGGGTCTCTTGATTTTTGCGCGAAGCACGCGTCGTGCTGCGAAGTTGCTGACTTAACAAAAAAGCGCTTGATTTTTTCCTTAGTAGACCGCGACTCGAGGTCTGGAGCTTCTGCCAACAGAAAGCAGCACGGTGTCGGTCTTTCAGCTCTGATGGTTGCTTCCTGATCGTGTTCGGTAAAATTGTGGGAAATTTAGGGACTTGGTTCTGTCGGCAGTGCTGAACCCCGTTTGGGGTGTATGGCTGAACGTGATAGTTCAAGTGCCTTCTTAGGCCCATGGGCCCGGATGATCGTGTCGGGCTTGGCTGGCAGATGCCACACACATTTGGGCACATAGGACCGTATCACGTCCTGCCAAGGACAGCTCCTCATTCGCTTATTGCGTCAACTGGTTTTCCTGCACTGATTTGCCTGGAGTTCGCTTTTTCAACACAGTGACATGAACTTAATTAGTCAGGCTTCTATTAATTTCGTGTCTTCTCCCTAGTAAGCTGTCGGATATAGTTTTAGAGAAATAATGGTGACGAGCCTTTGCTGGTGTGTTGGTGTTTCACTTGTGTGGTGGAGAGAATACTTAAACTGGTAGGAGAGAGTCACCAATACCCTGGGCCTGCTGCATGTGTTGCAAATGTTTTTGCAGTTCTGCTTGTCAGATTGCTGTTTGTAAAAGTATGTTTCAGAATGAGATATTCAAAAGCCGCCTGGACACGGTCCTGGGCAGCCTGCTCCAGGTGACCCTGCTCGAGCAGTGGGGCTGGACCAGATGACCCCCAGTGATTCTGGAGGGCCTCTATTAGGAGGGCTGCGTGTCTGTTCTGTGCTGAGACACTGGTCACCTATGCCTGTCTGTCCAGGTACACCAAACAATGTGAAGAAGAGCATAATTTCAGAACTGACTTTAGGAACTTTTGCTAGCTTAGCCACCTTAGACAGGGACTGTGACTCTTGAACGAAAGTACAGTCGCGTTGGAGAATAACCATACGAGGTAGCTGGGTGAAGTGGCTCTGGTGTCAAATTCTGGTCTGTGTTGGTTTTACTTGTTTTTTCAGTTAAAGGGCAATCAAATCTATGGTCTGCATCAGATACAGGATCTTAGCTGCTGGGGGCTGTTGGGGTAGAGAGCTGAAATTCTTTCTTCTTCGCACCTTCTGCTGTAGGTTGGTGCTTCTCGGGGAGCTTGTGGAACATGTGCACAAATTCCGCAAGACAATCTGTAGGCTGCGCTTGAGTGAAACAAGCCTGCTGTTGTAGAATTCTGGTACAGACCGTATCTGTTATGCTAGTGGCTTTTTAGCCTAAAACTTAGGTTTTGGATTAAATGTAGGGGTTTTGCCGTAAGTCTTTGGGGACGGGGAGGGGGAGGGGAGGTTTTGTGCCTAAGTGGGAAAGAAATGACCTGGTGGTACTCACTAAATCACCTGCTGACTCACTCCCTAAATCCTGTTTCTGCAGGGGTGAAATATGGCAAAGTGCAAATTCACTGAACCTGACTACTAAGGTGCAGAAAGTGTCTTTTTCCATCTACTGCTCCTCCAATGCTTGTGAGTTGCTTCCTGTTTTTCTGGGGAAAATCTCATTGAACCAGTCATTAAAAAGAATTCAGAAAATTCTGTGCTTGTCATCTTTACCTGTTATTCAAGAAAGTGGATGCTGTTTTTCTCAAAAGAACATAAGTTTTTCTCCCGTTTCTTCTTCTTTGGCTTCTTCCCACTCTTTGTCTTGTTTCCTTAGAAAATGTGATCTGAAGAGTGTCACGCAATATTGTCCATTCTCTGATCACCAAGTAACGCTTCCCTGAAATCACTTTAGCTTTCGTGTCTGGCAGAATGCAAGAATGACGCCTGTCAGCTGCAGCCTTTCTCAGTGAGATAGTGAGTCTCTATGTGCAAGAGGGGATTGAAAGCTGACTGACTGTGTCTTGGGTGGTGTCCTTTCTCAATGTAAAGAGGTTTTTTAGCTCTCCTTGCAAACCGAGTGTGCAATTTCACACGTGCGTGAGCTGGCATAACGGCTTACTGCCACAAAATGGAGATGGGCAAGTTTGCTCTCCTCTTCGCCATGCATTGTCTTGTCTCCTTCTCTGTGCCTATTTTTGTGCTTGCTAGTTCTCTCTGCAAGCCAGTTTAACTCTCTAACCTGGTGGGAAACTATCTGCTTTTCTGGGTTAGTCTCCTGTCTGCTTAGGGAGTTAACTGGGCTCCTAAAGTGCTCTCAAAAGTGCCCTGAAGTCAGTGTGAGGTAAGCCACCAGAATACAGCAGTAGAAGCGACTGACCATAGTTTCAGCTTCTTCTTCAGTAAGACTGTAACATGGTTGGCCTTCGACTTTCATGTACTACCGTCAGTCAAAACTGATGTCCCAGAACTCTGAAGTGGCTATATGTGATTCTGCTTGAACGTTGAATTTCTCTCTTTTTTTTCTTCTTCTTTTTTTCCTTTTTCTCCCCCCCGGAGCTTCTTAATCCAAAAATCTGTTGTCTGTCTATGACATGTGACGTGTTCCTTTCTATGGAAATATTCATGATGTTTGGAAGTCCCAAGTACCTAGAGTGAAGAAGAATGGTAATTTTGGCAACTTGTCCACAGACCCCTTTGGTGTAGGATATAGCTGGGAGGTTGGGTTCTGGTTTACTTCTGAACATGGAGTAAGCGTGTGGCGTTTGACACTAATCTGGTTTCTAAGAGACAGAAAAAGGAATGTGATTGTAGCCATTGTTTTCAAAGAGAGCAGAAATGCAGTTAGTGTTGGCTATATCTCTTAAAGGAGATGCTTCATGCCTTTATCCTATCTCTTAACTGTTTTCCCACAGTTTTTGTTTCGCGCTAATCCTTGGTTTAACTTAGCAGAATGATGCAAGTAAGACATCCTAATAACCAGATCACTCTATATACTGTTCATAATGTATTATGGAACTTACCTTCCTAATTCCTTACTACCAAGCCAGATGTCTAGAAAAAGGAAGTGTTTAAAATGCCCACTGGCTTACTAGAGGAAACGTGGGCATGCATGATGCTCTAGCATTTTCGCGCGACGCTCTAGCATTTTCGCGCGCTTTTATGCGCAGTTAACAACTGCAGCGTGGTTAAATTTAAAGTCACCTGAATGGTACAGGTGTTGGAGTGTTACTCATTTGATGGTTCTTACTGGTGGTATTGGACCGATAAGCCTGTTTGATGTGTACTGTAGACAGGACTGCACTGTACCAAAGTGTCAGCTTTCCACTGGAGAAAAATTCCTTCTGATTTGGTGGGGAGTGGTTTGTTTTTAAACTCAAATCTCCCCAGTAGAGTATCTTAAAATTTGATTTGCAGTTTGGCCACACGAAGCTGAGGCGTTTCCTCTGTGCTCTTGGCCTGTCCAGGTAGGCAGCAGCAAATGCAGGGTGACTCAGAGTGACTCATGAAGAGCATGCAGTTGAGAAGTTTTCGTGAATGCTGGTACCTGCTCTACTGGAAGACATTTGTTCACTCTTTTTCTTACTACTGTCTTGCTGCTAGTATGATATATTGTATCTGTAATCATGAAGTAGTTACCACGCAGACTTGTCTTTCAGACATCTCCATGCTTATTTGCAAAAAAGGTTTATGTTTGTATGTACTACAATCTTATGTACTCTTTCTGGAATTTTGTGCTGTTTTCTGAAATTCCTTAATAAGCATTGTCACAGTCAGTGTTCCTCCCCTAGAGGAGAATTGTCCGAGTGAATAATTTGAAATAAGCTACTTCAGGCAGGGGGAGGGTATGATTGTTCTATGTTTTCAATAATGGTGTGGATGATGGGGCAGAGAGTACCCTCAGCAGGCTGGCTGATGACCCAAAACTGGGAAGAGTGACTGATACACCAGCAGGTCATGGTGCCATGCAGAGGGACTTTGACAGGCTGGAGAAATGGGTTTAGGGAACCTCATGCAGTTCAACACGGGGAAGTGCAAAGTCCTGCACCTGGGCAGGAGCAACTCCATGCAGCAGTATATGCTAGGAGCTGCCCAGCTGGAAAGGAGCTTGGCAGAAAAGGCCCTGGGGGACACCAAGTTGACTGTGAGTTAGCAATCTGCCCCCATCCCTGCAGCTAAAAAGGCTGACAGCAACCTTGGCTGCATGAGGAGGAGCATTGCCAACAGGTGGAGGGAGGTGATCCTTCCTCTAATCCGCGCTGGTGAGGCCACACCTGGAATGCTGTGTCCAGGTCTCACAAGAGAGGTGTGGAGGTACTGGAGAGAGTCCAGTGAAGGGGACTGGTTAGAGGGGTCTGGAGAACCTGTTGTATGAGGGAAGGCCGGGAGAGCTGGAACTGTTCAGCCTGGAGAAGAGAAGACTCAGGGGGGATCTCATCGATGCATATAAATATCTGAAGGGAGGGTGTAAAGATGGAGCCAGGCACTTTGCAGCGGTGCCCAGTCACAGGACCAGAGGGAGTGGGGGCACACTGAAACATGGGAGGCTCTGTCTGAACATCAGGAAAAACTTGACAAGTGTGTGAGCGCTGGTACAAATTGCCCGGAGAGGTGGTGGAGTCTCCATCGTTGGAGACAGAGATTCAGAAGCCCTCTAGAGGGATGTGGTCCTGAATGGCCCCCTGTAGGTGAACCTGCCTGAGCAGGGAGTTGGACCAAATGACTTCCAGAGGTCCCTTCTAATCTCAGCCATTCTGTGATTCTGGAAGGCCGCCTTTTTTGACTGTGAATACAAGAGATGCTTCAAATCGGCTCTGGTATGTTCCACTGCTTGCTATTGTGTGACCTCGCTTGTGTTTTATACATTCCTTTTCATTTTTTTTCCTTTGCTAACTCTTGGTGGAATCGGCAGAAAAAAAATAATGTGCTTTCTTACAACCAGCAACTAACTTCCAAGAAAACAGTAAATTAGACTATAAAATGGTGGCTATGTGCAACATAAGGAATGGAGAAGTGATTTGTCTGTTTGGTTTTTGGGGTTTTTTGACTAGTCAGAATACTGAAAATCAGGTAAGACCCTGCAGAGAAAAACTCTGAAAGAGAACACTGGGACTGAACAGAAATTGCATGCCTGAGGTCCTTGTCCTTCCCTTTATCTCCTTTTTTTATGTGTCCTCTAAAAATAACTGGTGACAGAAAAGCCCCCCAAAGTAATAAGAACACATTAAATACTGTTACATGAGAAGCTTTTTGGGTGCGTTTTCTTAATTTTTCTGATTTTTTAAAATAAAGGGCATAGTCTGCTTTTGATACCTGTTTTATCTCCTGCTTCCACTTGTTCTGTTTATCTCCTGCATGTGCTCTGATGAGTAGACCCTTTGTTTGTTCGTTACACAGTATATCCCCATTGCTTCATCCTACACTGGACTTGTCTTTAGTACGATTTTTCTGCTTGGTTTCCTCCTTTTTCAGCCCTTTCAGATATATCAGCTGTTTGTCTTGTTCTTCCTCTTCTGACATTTCTTCTTGTGATAATATTCCCTGGTCATTCCTCCTTTCTTATTCAGTGTTGCAGTATTGCTGAAGGCACATAGCAAAACAGTTGGGCGTTGAAGGCATTTAAAAGATGCTATTCACCAACCCAACGTATCTATGTTAGTCTTTGGTGTTGCGGGTTACTCATAAAACATATTCATTACATCATTGCAATTAAACTAAGCCAGAATGCTGGTCAAATTGTGGGGCTTTTTACTCTGGAGCCCCTGAATGCAGTGCAAAAGTTCATCCCACTGTTGCTTTGAAACGATGACAAGAACCAAAAAGCAAAATCAACAAAACTGCTGCAAATAAGTTGTCCCTCTTGGAACCTTGATCTGTGCTGGTTGTGAATGCTGGCAGAGTGGTCAGGCTGGCTGCAGCAGTGTCCTGCAATACCGGCTTTGCCACCAGCAATGTTTTTTTCAAAATATTGACTTGTGCTTAGTGCGGGACCCTGATTTACACTTCCTGTGTCTCATGCGCTCATTGTTTTCATGCTGGCAGAAGAAACTGGAAGATAATTGTCAAATGGAGTGCTTGTGACTTGAAAGATAGCGTATTCCAGTGCTGAGGTTTTAGAGCATAATTTTTCTTTGCAGAAGTAACAGTTCATATAAATTGTAGTTACTTATAAACATTTCTGTTTAATAACTTTGTGTTGCTCTTATGCCATAAGGAAAATAAGTTACTAGTGCACAGTGGAAGAAATAATCACAAAACTTTATTTGCAGAGATCATGTATGTTACAGTTGATGCAATAGGCTTTGTGTGCGTGTTTAAGTGGCTGGCTGTACTGGTTTGTAGCCTAGGGTAAGGTTTCTGTTGGATGCCTGAGTTGGTCAGCATGTGTAACACCCAGGAAGAGTGAACTATGTGTAATATCTTCCTTTTGAGACATCATGAAGAAAGCAGTGCTATGTCAACAAGATAATTGAATATGTCTTGTCTTCCGGAGGCTTTTTCAATAACCCACAGAACTTGCAAAACATAGTTACTTAAAGTAGTTTGTGTTTCCATGTGTATGGAATACCCCTTATTTAGGCACTTACTTGGTGTTGCAAATCACTTTAGCGGTTGAGTTTTTCCACAAAAAAATCTATATTGGCATACTGAAGCATGATCTCTGTGTGGAGTACCTACAGAAGTGTGGAAACTGTCTGAAAGGCCTGGAAATTTTTGTAAAATCTTGGAAACTTACACCTTTTGCTGAGAAGCTTTTGAAAATACAATTTTTCTCAGGTTGCATCTTACTGACGAATGTGAGCAGACTTGAGCTCAGTGTATTGTGTTTTTCCTGTTATTTCTCTTGTCAATACCTCTGTGTCGCTTTTTGGTGGTGATCTCAGAGGCATCAGAAAAGCAAAGGATTCTCCTTCGGCTCTGCTGTGAGATCAAAAACTGTCCTGAGTGCCCTTTTTAAGGGAAAGAGCTACAGGCCACGTGTAGGAGATTTTTCACTGTGTACTGATGAAAGTTCTGTCAGTCGCAAAAATATTTATGGCTGACATGAGTCTATTTTTGCTTTTTTTTTTTCCTATTTAGAGTGAAGAATGCGAGAGCTAACAGCTCAGGTAACGAGCAGTCTGCTGCAGTTTCCAGAGGTGACTCTTCAGGCCCTCGGGGAAGATGAGATAACCCTAGGTTCTGTGCTGTGCGGGAAGTTTGCTGGAGGTGAGCATTTCCCTTTAAATTCGGTCTTGGTATAAAGTAAGTATTGCCGCCCTCAATTTTTAATTAAATAAAAGGCAGTTTTCAAAAAGTAATAGTGCTGTTTTGGACCCTGTGTATTTGCCCCAGCTCAAGCTCTATGACCATCGCAACATCACGTGCAGAAATAGTTCTTCTGCAATGTTACAGAGGCAAACCCCTATCTTTTTGTTTTCTAGTCTGAATAAAAACGGAAGGGGCTAAGACTGTCCAGCGCTGCAGCCGTATTTCAAAAGTATTTGGTAGGATGCAGATGAGTACCCAGGGAGAGCTGCTGAAAGTGGCTAAGCAGATGAGGTAGTTGACTTTCTGGGTGATCCGCAAGTAGAGCTGGGTGCCTCGGCTTCTGTTAAGACCAGGTAGTATCTATCTACCTGACTGTAAATGCAGTAATGGAGTTTATACTTCCTTTGAGCTTGAAGTAGTTCAGTGAAACAAAGTGTGTTACAATCTTTCTGTGATCGGCACGTATAAAAGTTTAATTTTTGTCATGCAGTGCCCATTTTAAGATAATTTCTTGTTGAAGGCCAGATCCCTGCTCAAAGTAGGCGTGTGTGAAGCAAAATGAATGAACTGGAAATGAATTGGTTTAGATTTGTGATATTTGAAGTATGCTTTAAGACTGGTATTCCTGTATGTATTTAAATGATTTCTGGCAAAGAGAAGCCAAATATGGTATAAAGACTGTCGACAAATATCTTGTAATCTTTATCCCAAAATATGAAAATTCTTCAATGCAGGAGTGACAGGTACAAATGCAAAACAATAAGGTGGTTAATTTTAGGATGTGCTGCTTGCGGGTTTCAATGGGTGATCTTAAAGAATTGACCAGAAGCAGGTAAGTCAGTCTTCCTCTGTTAGGTACTTTTACTGAGGGAAAGGGGCAGTGACTGTGACTTTTCGGTAGTTTTCAGTCTTCTGTTGAAAACTTGCGTTAGCCAGCTTTCTTTTATTTTACAGGGAGAAATGGCCTAGCGTGGTTGGCGTGTGGTCCTCAGCTTGAGGTGGTCAGCTCTGTGACAGGAGAGCGTCTCTCTGCGTACCGTTTCAGTGGAGTAAATGAACAGCCTCCCACTATTCGTGTGGTGAAGGAGTTTTCCTGGCAGAAGAGAACTGGACTACTGGTTGGGTTGGAGGAAGCAGAGGGAAGTGTTCTCTGTCTGTATGACCTTGGAATATCAAGAGTGGTTAAAGCAGTTGTTCTTCCAGGAAGGGTATGTACTTTTTAATCCGAGAAATTCAGCTTTTATGTTGTTAGGTGCTGCATAATCCCATTTCAGGAAAAGTTCGTAGCATCTCTTTGTAGGAGGTATTTTTTTCTCTATTGCTTTAACGGACTGTCACTTCAGAGTGTGCAGTCAAGACCTTGATGTAAGATCTTGGGCTTAACGGTACCATTATCTTTTGAATTTACTGATAGTAAAACAAGTTTTCTGCTTTTATTGTAGTGTACCTAGTTTCCTAATTCTCCACTTCCACAAAAAGACATCGAAAATGCCTTTTTTGGCCAGAGTGAAAAAGAAAAAACAAAACCCCATTCTTTAAAGTGTCCGCAACATACATTTCCTGAATGCCTGCCTTCTGTCAGAAATATTGTCTTCAGATCTGTCTTCCACAGTTGTACTGAAAATGAGTGAGACCCATTCCCATGAATCTCCAACTGGCAAGCAGATGACTCGAGAGCAGAACACATTTTTATGCTGACTTAGGATAGGAAAAAAGAAGAGCTTTGAGTGATCTGATAGACTGTTGAAAAATTGACGTTCAGTCTGCAGTCCTTGAACCTCTGCTTATTGAATATAGTGTTTGTGTAGATGGGATGTGCTGGTGTAATGTTGCTAATTTCCTCTGTCTTCTATAACCCATAAACTAAAATGATGTGAAGTCCCCTAGTCTCATTCTCTGAATGTAAACAAGAATCAGCGTAAGTTAATAGAACATCAAGATTCCCTGTGTTTTCATCCTCTTAGAATCTGCCACAAACGAATACTTCTATATGACTCAGCGTTCCACAATGTGATTTGGTTTGACTTGCTAGAATACAGGTGGAGTTTCGTTTGTTTGTCAGGCGACGGTGTGATTAGTAGTATACTGTGGTAATTCCTAAAGATAGGCGTTGGGTTGGTGCTCCTCTGTGTTAGTTTGCCTATCATCTTGACAAATCTTGGAGTTTTAGATGGAAAGGCAAGCTGTGTGCTGGCATAGCGAATAATCAGTAAGTGAATTATGTTTGTGAAAATGACATAGCTTTGTTAAATTTTTCTTCTTAATCTAAGCAAGCTGGGAATAGGAAAAGGAAAGTTTTAAGAAGGATCATGCCACCTATCGAATTTGTGTCTACAGAAGTGATTTGAAATAGGACGTAGTTGTAACTATCAGTTGTATTAGGGAGTTTTTCTATACCACCAAAAAGGGGTTCAGGAGAAAAAGGGAAGAAGCCTTGGGGGCAGAAGCTGGCTGCTGTGTGATGAAGGTTATGAATTTTGGAATAAAGCCAAAGTTTATCAGATTTTGTTGTTATGCCCTGAATGCTCTTGCTTACAAGCATTTTTGGTCTGTTTCTTTCATTTTGCTTCCTATCTTTTTGCTATTAGATTAGTTAGATCAGCATAGGCAGGACACAAGTCTTGCTAGTTGGAGTGTAAACTTCCAAGTTGTGAGTGGGAGTAGGGGTAAGCAAAACAAGTAGATAAAACTTGCACTTGGACACTGCCCATATGTTTTGAATTGATTTCAAATTTATACTTACAATTTTGTGACACTCGCTTCTTTATTTTATTTTTTGTAAAACTTTGTTGCTGACGTGAAGCCTCCTGCTTACAGTGTTGCCTTTTGTAAAAAGGCTAAACGAGAGCCTATGTTCTGTTGTGGTATTGCTGTAGTGTAAGAGTCTTCATGTGCTTGTATCTCTGCTATAGCAGTCAGCATTGTCCTGGGAGGTGTTGCAGGTGCTGAAAGGTCTGTGTCTTCATCTCGTAATAATGTTGCATGCAGGCTGTTTTGCATGTTAGAGAGCAGTGTGCTGTGCTTCCTTAGCTGCAGTTAGATTTTGATCTAACAAGCTGCTGTTCTTTTTGCCCTTGTTTCAGGCAGGCTTTTAAAATTTTTGTTAACATTTGTAAAGGTGCTGGTGTGCATTTAGAACTTCTTTTTAACTTACCTCATTGCTCTTTTTATTCTAAATGAGGACTAGGGCATTTTTTTCTCAGCTGGTATCTCCCTTCAGCACTTGCTAAAAATGTTTTCTTCCCATGGAAATGGTGTGTCTACCATGCAAATTTACCGCTGTCTTGTCTGCCGTACAGGCATCATGCATCCTAGTATGTGTTTGGCAAAGAAGGCATAGACTGTGTCATAGGGCTGCTGGGCTGTGAGCAGTGGGAGAACTAGAGTTAGTTTTGTCTGTCTTAGTTCAGCCCCTGAAATATGATAAAGTTTCTTGCGTATATAATTATTTTCCATGTTTTCTTAGAGTTAATTATTTCTGAGTAGGAAGTGGAAATTGGTGAGCTGTAATAATAGAGTGCACCATGTAAGTTGAAGTTAATTCAGTTAAATAACTGTGGGAAATGTAGTAAATGGAAGGCAGTAACAGACTTTTGTACAGGGCTTTGTTTTTTTTTCTTTTACTTTTTTCTTGATATGATTGGAAACAAAGCTTTGTTTTTAAGTCTTACGATCCTGTATTTACTTTGTTGTTTCTGATGTGCTAATTCTGGCCGTGCTGTTGAGTGATTTCTATTTAGCTTGTTAAACGACTTTAATATTAAACTTGTAGTTTTCCTGTAGGTGACTGCTGTAGAACCCATAACCAGTCACGGAGGAGCCAGTGTGAGCACTCGACACCTGCATGAGAGTCTGCGATGGCTCTTTGGAGTGGCAGCCGTGGCTACAGATGTTGGCCTTCTACTTCTAGTTGACCTTTGTTTGGATGATTTATCTTGCAGTCAGAATGAAATAGAAGCATCAGGTAAGCTTGCAGTTCTTAAACTTGAATTGAGAAGTAAGAAGACTTGTGCCTTTTAAATAAACTATATGCATCCCACTTTGAAGATACTAGTGTGCAGACATTTGTGACTACTGATTGCAGATGGCAATTTGACATAATATAGTCTCAAACTGATTGATAATGGGAGCGGCTTAGTACTCCTTTTAGTGTTATAAATGTCCCCCTCCCACCAAGATCCCTGTGTCACTAGAATTGTTGCCAGTGAGGTGTAGGGATTTTACCATCTGAGTCGGTGCAGCTGCCTGATGGGAAGTTGTGTCAGAGGTGCCCTGTCTCTTGGGAATATTCTTCTGCTTCTGTTCATTGATTTGGGGCAAATTTTAGCCCTGTTTCTTAACATAAATGCGACTTGGAAAAAATCATGCATTTGGATGAATGAAATCTCTAATTTGTGCATTCAGATTGCATACACTGTTTTGGCTGTTGCAAGAGTGGCTTCAGGAGGTGTTGTCAGCTCAAATAGCTTCTTCATGAGGCCCAAGCTCCCAATTCACAGAGTCCAAGAAGAATTTGTCTGTGAAGGTTACACTTTTACCTGGTTTTGAACTGTGAGTGAGAATCCCTGCCCCATCAGAGAATTCTTAGGTTCTTTGAATGTGTACCAACTGGAAAGAGGAAAAAAAGTGTTGCATAAAACGGTATTTTGCCTGAGATGGTAGAATTAGATTATACGTGTTGTCACATCAGTGTTTAAAATACAACCTAAATGGTGTAACACATTAATTTATTGTGTGGTTTTGTGCATGTAGATCTAGAAGTTGTCACTAGAATTCCTGCTGAAGTTCCACAAAGAAGAGAAACTGTGACCAGAGAAGGGAGACATCTCTGTTTTCAGTTACAAAATCCTTCAGGAACAGCAATATCAACCTTGTGCTACATAAGCAGGAGCAATCATCTCATCGTGGGTTTTTCAGATGGCTACCTGTCACTATGGAATATGAAAACTTTAAAGAGGGAGTAAGTAGGCCTTTACGCTTGGCCGTGCCTGGAGGTGCAGGAGTCTCAGTGTTCTGCTTAAGGACATACGCTAACTTAAAAAGAGAGGTTTTTCAGGGGCGGGAATTTTGAGTATAAGCTTGGAATGTTTAGAAATGCCCTTCTGAAATAACTATGAAGTCATACGTGGATTAAGTGGACCGCTTTTTCCCCAATGGACTAGGATTGTTTTCCTTATGGTGCCTGTGGATTGAGGAATTGTGGAAAGCATGCTTCTTTGGGTTACGTCAAGCAGTTAGGATGTGATAGGGCTGACTTCTCGAAGACGGTTTGCTCTATCAATAGTATTCAGTGAAACCAGGCACTGTGTGTATTTTGATGAAACAGATTTTCGGAATTATTTTTCAGAACCGGTTCCTGCATTTAGGGCATACATTGAAAGGTTTAAGTATGTTAATAACGTGATCATTGCTTTTCTTTTTTTTTCCTCATTTTTCTTTTTTGTTTTTACAAACACGAAGGCACCACTCTCAGCTTGAAGGAGGAAGGATTCCTGTCTACGCCGTTACTTTTCAAGAGCCTGAGAATGATCCTCGCAATTGTTGCTACTTGTGGGCTGTTCAGTCTACACAAGAAAGGTGAATAAAAACTTGTTATAAGCTACTGAATGATTTTTATTGATACTTGTTCACATACAGTTACTACATGTATGTTTGTTTTGTTTAGCAGTGCAAGGGATTCTCTCAAGTACGGAAGGTGTTAAGCTTACAATGCAATTTTACAGGATTTAACAGACTTGAAGAGGGACCAACTAGTTCCCACCTTCTGAAAGAAGGCAGAGCAACAGTGGCTACATTTTTGTGCTTGCATTCTTACATGATTCCCTTTGTTCCTTGATGACTGCTTCATGCTTTGTTTGATATTCGCACCATGGCTTTAAAAGAGCATTAAAAGTAGTTGAGGCTGCAGATCTAGAACACTAAATATGCTGACATAACAGCCTGCTGCCCCTAAAGGAGGGAGTGACAGTATTTTTGATGACCTCGTGCCAACTTCAGCAGTCTGGTGCCTTCGTGAGCCAGCTCAGCTCACCTGGCAGGGAACGACCACTGTTCAGCAGAAAAGGCAGTGGTTTCCTGCTGAGCTAATGAATCAGATCAGAATGTGGGAGGGTGCACTGCATGCAAGAGAGGGACTGGAACTCTGGTGGTAGGAAAGGGGAGAAAGATATTTCTTTCGCCACCTGCAAGCTACCTAATCAGCTCAATTGTTCATGGAGTGGCAATCCTTTTAAATTTGACTTTAGAGCAGTTTCGCTGGAGAACTCTTCACTGTGAAGAGCTCTTCACTGTGAAGAACTATTTTGAACAATTTTGGGCCCATACAAGTGCTTAAAGCTTTCAAATTGTATGGTTAGCATTTCCCTCTGAAGCTGTCAGTGTCAAAATTTCCTCTTTTATGTTGTAGTGGCTAAATGTGACCAGTTACCATGTTTGGGGAAGTGATGTTTTTCTTTTCAGCAAGAGCATGCTACTAAGAAACCTTGAGCCTAGATCTAATAAAATGATAATGAGGAGTCTAAAGCAGCTTTGTAATCGAATTTCATAATTTATACCTTTTTCAGTGAAGGTGATGTTGTGAGTTTACGTCTGTTGCAGTTAGCATTTGGTGACAGAAAACGGTTGGCATCAGGACAAGTCATGTATGAGGTAAGAGGTGCACGTATGTGAAAAGGTGAAAATAGTAATTTTCCCTAAGTGAGTATCAGTTAAGTTGGTAGGGCTAATATTGACCATCAAACTTCAGAGCTGACTAAAAAAACCCAACTTTTGCTCAGTCTTCTTGGGCGTGGCCTCTGTCCATGCTTTTGGAAGACAAGCTGTACAGTTTTATACTGCAGTGTTGTGGTTCCAACTAGATTAATTTGCAAAGCGGCCGTACAAACCAATTCCTGAAGAGGAAGCAGCTTTTACAAATAAAATCATTCTTAATTTAAAAGACCAAATTAGTGGCATACGGGAAGAGAAGACAGAGCTTTGAGTAGCTTTGTTTAAGCAAACTGCAGACCTGACTAAGCTTCCGTCTGTCTCCCTTTCTTAAAATAATGTCATATATATCCGTATTGTTTCCTGATCTTTGTTTTATATTCCTGTTTTCCTTTTGGGCTCTGTCAGCTGAACTTCCACTGAAATGTACCTGCAGTGCCTCTTAGGTGTTGATCCTGAAACTTGGTAGCTGTAAAGATAAATCTTCCTATTTTTTAGCTGGGTTACCAACTAAATCTACTCTTAAAGCCAGCCAAGTACGTGAATACAATAAAGAGTGGTATGATTTGGTCTGAAGAGTATACATAAATTTTTAGAACTGACTCCGAAGATGTTGTGTTTAAAATAGAGATGAGGTATCATTATATCTCAGATATCTATCAGATATAAGATGAATCTGTATAATGTATAATTCTATTCCGTGTCATGGTTGGAACTTTTCCAAAATCTTTTTGAGGGGAAAGTAATCTCAATTCAGAGCAAGTCTTTCCTCCTGTTGTGATACTTTCTCTTGGATATTCTCTATAGCTATGGAATGAAATAGGGGTAATTTTTGTATCGTGGAACTCTGTTTTTACAGGGAGTGTGCATTTTGATTTTTTGGAATAAGTTTAAATTGTGACTTTTTTATTTCCTTATTTGTAGGAAAGCTCCGTTCTTGTTTGTAAATGGTGCTTTTGAATAGATAAAGATTAGGTGTTTGTAAAAGGTGGTGTTTCTTTAAAATGCATTACCTATCATGGTGACAAAGTGGAAACATCCTGAAGTGATTCAGTGTGTTCTAAATATGGATGTCATCTCTATCTTTGTTTATGTGCTGTTTTTTAATGACATAAATATACAGTGCTCTAGAGGAACAGAGCACCCTGACTGGGTTTTTTAATTTTGAAAGGGCTTTCATTGCAGTACACTGGTGCACCTCTTGTAGCGCTCTAAGTGCTTTGGCAGGTTGATAGGAGAAAGTCTCTGGCATCTTTCTCAAGTTTCACTTTTGAACTTCTGCTTTGTTTTACCCTATTTTAAAAGTTCTTTTTAGCTACAGTCATAGCAGTGGTAAAGACCATACCTTGTACTGTGTCGTATTGTGAAATGTTAATGTTAAAATATGGGACCTTTAGCTATCCAGCAGTTCTCTGTTTTGGTCATCTTATTTTCCTGAATAAGATGTGACAAGTGTCAGTTTTTACCTCAGAGCGTTGAAATGTTTTGTCGGGCTTTAAAAATGGGTCTGCTAGAAATTCCAGTTGGCACTCTTTATAAAAAGCACACAGAGTGATTAAATAATGTTACTGTGTTTGTGACCTGAGAAGGCTGTGGTGTAGTTAACATAAGACTTTCAAACCTCTATGGACTATGCAACCAGTAATACATTCACGGGCTTATGAGAGGTGTCAGGCACCAGTCTCTAGATCTGAGATACTTTACTCTCCTGCTGTTTCTGCTTCCCTGTGATGAGCATTGTGGAAGATTGAAACAGGAAGCAATCTTACAAGGCAGCTGAAGAGAGAACTAAACAGCTGGACCTTCTGGCAAGAAAAGACAGGTTCTTCAGCTAGCTTCCAGATGAGCCTCGTGCACATGTAGCTTTATGCTAAGACGTGATAACACCTACTACCAAAAAAAAAAAAATCAGCTCAAAAAAACTCCAAGCCCCCCCCCGCAAAAACCCAGAAGATGCATTAGGATACTTCAATTTGCAGTCAGAAATTGGGCAGTACTACGTGACCCTCTGCTTACATGGCTGTGTGAGTCAAGCTTCTTGTCCATCTTCAGCAGCAGAAAATTGAAGAGTTGCTCCCATTTGCCAGGCCGAGTTTGAGTAAACAAGGACGCATCAACTGTTGGCCTTTTTCATTGAATAGAGTTCCTAGGAGCTTGCTAGACTTGTCTACCATAGCAGTGCTTTACGTTCCAGGAATCAGACTTGAGGCTATGAAACGGTGCCTCTTTGACTTTGTATCATGGTAAAAAGTCACAAAGAGGACTTGTGGAACATGTGGCACTGTTTTTAGAAATGCGTGTCAAACCTGTGTCTCTGTTGCCTTCAAGGCTGGTTTAAGTCTGCTCCAGTAATTAAACATGAAGGTATGTTCAAGTTACGCTTTCAAAGATCTTTTTTATACCATCTCAGCAGTTGCTAAATCTAGTGCATCAAATCACGGTCATGGAGCACATCTCTGCCTTTGTCCTACACAATGCTTGCGGAGGGACAGAGCATACAGTGTCTGCCTTCATATCAGAGTCTGACCAGTGCAGCTCACTAGAAAGCAGTCTTCATGTTTTACTGACTGATAAGTCATTACTTCAGGTTTTCCATACTATGGAGTTCCTTAACTTAGATTTGCTAGCCCCAGGGTGGAAAATTATAAACATAACTGCTTTGCTTCAGAAGTTGCCCTTGGCAGGAATTGTTTGATATGATTTTCCTCTTCCCCTCTGCACCAACTTTGTGGGGGACTGGCTCTTCGTATGTGAATAAAAGCTGAAATTTCTAGCCGATAAAATCTCTGACAGATTTATGGAATTTTGGTACTTTATCTGGTGAAACTCCTTTGGATGTCTTGTTCAACTGTCCTGGTTTGGTGAAGGAACTGAGGGATATTTCACCCATTAGTCTCTGACAAGATTAGAGAAGGAGCTGGTAAGAGCTTACATGGTTTGGGAGAAGATTGTTTATCAGTAAGAAGGTCTCATAGTTAGTAGAGAGTGACGCATGTTCACTCTAGTGGTGTGCCTATAGATAATAGCTGTCGACAGAGCTTTAGCTGCTGTAATGCCATGACTTTCCTAACTTCTTCAGTTCTGTAATCAAGAAGCCATGGAGCAAAGAGCGTTGCGTGCATATGTGTTGCATTATTTCAGATATCTCTTTGGAGATACATATTTAGGTTCGTAAAGAAACCTTGATGTTGCGAGGAATTCTGCAGAACATGTTTAGATCTGAATAATGTTGGGGAAATGCTAAATTTTGAAAATGTGCAAAATCTTTACAGCCAAACTTGCCCCTTACGATTTGACACTTAACTCTGTTGCATGTCAGATACAGTGTCTGTTTACCGTCAGAAATAAGGTCATGGGAATTACACGGTGTAATATGCGTATTATATTAGATACATGCATTTTTTCATGTTTAGGTATAGCGTATGTTTTATCTCAAAATGACCTTTTGTCTGTTCTTCTATTGTTTCCCCAGGGTTTGGAATACTGTGATGAAAGGTACAGTTTTGATCTCACGGGTGGAGTCTTTACGCGGAGAGGGCAGACCAGCAATACGAAATTACTCAGCTGTCGGACTGTAGAAAAATTTCGTAACCATGTTGACAGAGAGGATAGTGTTAATGAAGGTTTGTTCTCATGTCCATGTTTGGGTACTCTAAAATAAATGGGTTTGGAATGTAAGCAACGAGTCCTGTACTATAGCCACAGTCTGAAAGTCTTAAAGGTCTTGTAGACTACTTGTTGGGCTTACTTAGAAAGAAAAATTGGGTGTTTAAGTTATATGGGACTTCTTTGGGGGGAAAAAATAGGTTTTCTTTTATGCTTGCTGACATGCTATAGCGATGTATGGTGGGGTCATCTGTGTAATGCTGGTCAGTTGTTTTATTCCTCCAGCTGTCCTCTTGAACAGCAAGATCACTCTCTCTATTGCTTAGGAATGTGACCTGCGTTATTTTTTGTCCTGTTCAAACCTATGTCTGCATCCAGTTGGCGGCCGGTCCCAAGCGGGGTTCCCCAGGGCTCACTGTTGGGGGCAGTTCTGTTTAATATCTCTATCAGGGATCTGGACGAGGGCATCGAGTGCACCCTCAGTAATTGTGCAGACGACAGCAGATTGGGTGGGAGTGTTCATCTGCTCGAGGGGAGGATGGTGCTATAGAGGGATCTGGACAGGCTGGCTGGATGGGCAGAGGCCAATTGCATGAGGTTCAACAAGGCTGAGTGCCGGGTCCTGCACTTGGGTCGCAAGAAGCCCATGCTACAGGCTTGGGGAAGGGTGGCTGGAAAGCTGCCTGGAGGAGAAGGACCTGNGCAGAGGCCAATTGCATGAGGTTCAACAAGGCTGAGTGC
>VZSC01011820.1:3708-31533 GCA_013398225.1 Steatornis caripensis
GCTGGTGCGGCACCTGCCCGCCGAGCTGGCGGCGGCGGAGAAGGAGGATCTGCTGAAGCACTTCGACTTGAGTTTATTTTCCCATGAGGTACTCCTGTCTTCCACAGAGGGAATATATTTACTTATTAGCCATTTGCCAGAATCTACTCTGCACTACTATCTACAAACTGAGTTGTTCTGGTTTAAAGGATGCAATTGCAGGAACAGCAAAGTCAGCACTGATACCATCCTAAAGAACAGCTAATGCTGAACAGGTCAACATTTTTTATATTTTGAGAAAAACCACATATCAGCATACAATTGGAATGCAATAGAATTTATGTATNGCGGGCCGCGGGGGTCGGGGCTCATCCTTCTGCCCACCCGGGCCGGAGCCGGGGCGCAGCGGGCTGCGGCGCGCCGGGAGGGCGCTGGGCCGGGGAGGGGGGGTGGGGAGGGGGGGTCGGGAGAGCGCCTGAGCCGGGGGTCCTGCCCCCGCGGCTGCAGGGCCTGTGCCCCTGTCCGCAGCTTTGTCGGGAATAAGGCTGTGGAAAAGCAGAGCAGAAGTGTCTGTTGGTAGGTTGGGGATGCAGTTTCACGGGTCTGTCTCTTGAGATCTTAATTTTATTTTATTCTTCCTCTAAATTGCAAAACCAGGGGTACCTGTCTGGTGACAAATGCTGTTTGGGAAGAGCCTTGTGTTCCTGCAGAACCGCAGATGTCTGTAGCTCGCATCAGGGTCATGCTTTCTTTTATAGGGTATCAAAAACACTGCCTTCGTGGTGATGATTTTTCTGATAGCTGCTATTGGAACGGAATTTGTGTCTTGGGTTTTTAATATGGAATCACATAGTAGCAAGATGAAGTGATAAAGTATGTTAAAACAAGTTTAAGATGACCTGTGTATTCTGTGAGGCTTTGATCTAGTTTGGAAAACTTAAGGTTTTTTGTATTTAAAAAGTAAGGGAAAATGCTAGTTAGAAGCTATCCAAACTTTCAGAGCACAACAATAGTTATGACTTTTGTAGCAGGAAAAGTAACACTTTTAGGAGTTGCTTTGATGAAAATGTTCTACTGAGAGGTGCTGAAATAATTTTCCTTTTCTGAAAAGACGTTTAAACTTCTTTATCACTACGTACTTGCTTGCAGTTTAGGATGGCTTTCTCTCACTAGAAAAAAAACCCTGTTTTCCTGTATTCTTCAGACTGAATTTTTGAATGTGCTTCTCCTACATTCTTAAGAAAAAAATTTCCCTAGTCCTTCACCTTTGCCCCATGGTAGGAGTCAGGTGACTGCTATCTGGAAGCTTTCAAATATGTAAACTTGAATTTACAGATTACCTGTGCATCTGTGTTTTACGTGCAATTTCTTATCTTTATTACGTGAATTCAGTGTAACATTTTGTTTGTTTGTTTTCTAGAAACATACCGCATTTGCTACCTTTCCCAGTGAAAATGCAGCTGTGAAGGTTTGTATTGAGTTTGTTACTGAATGTTGTAGCAAACTACGTGTCTGCATTGCCAGTTGTGCTCTAAAATGTTGTACACATCATCTAGTACTCAGTGTCGGGGAAAAAAATGCAGTGCATTGTAATATTAGAGTTCTGTTTCAGGAGGTGCTTGAAGGATTTGAGAAAACAAACAAGAAAGGTGGGTTGGAAGGGTCTTGTAGAAGAAGGGTCTTCTGATCCAACCTGTCACTTAGAGCACGTCAAACCAGGGTCTTGTCTAGGGTGCGTGTGCATTTATATATAAACCAAACATAATTTGCTTGTCTCCTGCATAATTGCGTATTTGCTGTAAAAATCAGACATAGTGATGTACAGAATTCAAGACTAACTTGAATACCCAACTTTGATGAGAAAAGCTACCATGTTAATAATAGGAGACATGGATGCCGAAAAGGTAATACTATTAATGCTTTTAAAATATGAATCTGGTAAAAAAGCCCCTGTGTCCTCAATTTCCCTCATATGCCCTGTTTTTTTGAGGTTGCTTTTATTTTTTTTTTTTAGGCCATGCTGTAAAATACTACTCTAAAAAGTTACAAAGACGGTATGAGGTGAATAGTGGTGAATTTAGGTTGCTTTGTGTCAATTGCTAGCAGCCTGTCAGGATCTGGACTTGCAGAATGCTGGAGCTTCCTCGTGTCACTGTTAAGAATCTTGATTTTAAAATTCCTAGATATTACTAATGGAATTCAGCATGTTTGTAGTTCATGAGCGAGAGGCTGATTGCTTGATATCACAGAGATTTTCTAGGCTATGTAATAAGTATCTTTGTTAAGGCTGCAGTGTTGTTAGTGTGTTCAGGTGACCTAAGTCTCTTGCGGTTCTACTTGTGCAACCTCGTCTTTCTCCTTTGTGCTAGCAGGAGAGAGGCTGCTAAAAGCAGGGCTGTGAAGGCAGGAGCAGTGCAGAACTGCCTGTGTATGTCATGGCACAGACTTAGCTTAAAGCACGTGGGACTGCATCCTATGGCTAGTTTGCCAAGCAAAGAAAAAACAGTTATGCTTTGAAATAATGCTGATGTTTTTCCTCTTCCCTTTCTTTTTCCCCATTGTAATTATTTGAAGGCTTTATCAAGACTGCATCAGCTGAAACTTTTAGGTCACACCTTAGTTGTTGAATTTGCAAAGGAGCAAGATAGTGTGCAGGTACTTAGCCAGCCTTCTGTCTCTGAGAAGTGTAAAAGGTATGTGCATAATAACTTAGTTTTTGTGTTTATGGTGAAGGAAAGGAAATTCTGTATTTATGTTACTTTGTTAGTACTGCTAAATCAAAGGATAAATTGTAACCATTTAGAGGTCTAATAGACAGGTTTGGATATATAGATAAGTGACTGCATTCCTCCCACTAGTATTGTTTCGTTCAGTATCACAATGTAATAATTCCCTTTCTTATTCCTGTAGTTATTAATACCTTTAATCAGCAGATGGTTCTATTTGCTCTCATTTACAGAGCAAGACTCCAGTCTGTGTAAAGCTGAACTGTGTTGCACGGGTTCCCTGTGTTTAACAAATTCTACTTCTACTTTTTTTTTGTGTCAGGATTATAATTATCTTTTGCTGTTAAACAGTGCATGCAATGCTTTCCTGATGTTTCTTTCTAATCAAATCAAGAGTCAGGCAGAATTGACACCTACTAGCATAGCTGTGTAAGACTATACTGTTATAGCCACTGGCATCTAGGCTGGAGCTGATTTGCATGTATCTGCTTGAAGCATGAGCAGAACAAACAAAACTGTTTAAAGTATCTCTTCAATTAGTTAAATAATATGTAATATTTAAATAAAAATATTTGACTCAAAAAAAGGAATCCTAATTCTAGTGTGACCAAGAACTATGATAGCTTGGGTTTCAGTTGTCTTGTCAAGTACTTAATTATAAAAATAAGTTGCGTATTAGGCTTTCAAGTTCACCTGTATAGTACGTAGCTGAGTGATAGAAGCTGTGTGATAGTGCTTAATTAAAATAAACTATGGAGCTTTTAAGTTATTTATTATACTCTCTGAATATGAACAAATCAATAATATAATACCTTTGATTTTATACAGTCTTCGAACAGAGAGTAACAGTCTGTGAACAGAGCAATACGAAATAATTTTAGTTCTTTTCCTGTGAGTAGATTTAAATCAGAAGTGTTTAAATATAGGGAGACTTACTTAAGTCTGTGTAAATATTTATTTATGTAGGCCTTAGAAGTCTGGCTACTATAAGTATCCACATGTAATAATTCTTAAGAATAAATAATGGCTTTAGTGATGCCATTGATAAAATATGTTAAAAATGCTATACCATTCTATTTCTTACAGTTTTTAATATATGAGATCAAACATATTTCATACATTATGTGAGGCACTTAAATTTTGCCCTGTTTTAATTAATGCTAAATTACTTTTCAGTTCAGAAGAACCAGTGAAAGAAGAAGAGAAGAAAGAACCAAACTGTGTTCAAATAGATAATGGAATTGCACCCAACCATGGGTTAGTGGGGTTTTTTATGGTCTTAATTTTTTTTATTCTGTTACAGTTTATTTTGAAATCAGAATTATGCACTGTCGAACAAGAGAAAATGTGGTATGCTACATCCTCTTTTATTTTGTGTTATAATATGATACTGTTCTACATGCATAGCTGTAGGAATTGTCAGAAAGATGAAATTTTAGTTCTTCAGGTTTAGAACCCTCACAGTGGAGTAGCAACTGGTGCTTTGAGCTGTGAAGTTGCGGATTGCGTAATAGCCTTCTAGCACGATGCGTTGCTTTCTCAGGAAGAGTTTGAGGACTGGGTAGGTTGTCCCAGTGTTAACAGCAGAATACTATTTGCTTTTGTTTTACCAGAGGTTTCTTGTTCTTTTTTTCCCATTTGCATTTTTGCATACATGAAGAATAAATTTATTTTGAGGCTAATAAATCCAGCACTTTGAGCACTGAGTTTATGATGTTTGTAGAGCATGCTGTGCTGTGCTTTACTTTTGGTTTTGGACATGTTGATTGTTTCTGCGTGCTTTAGGCTTTCTGCATGTGCTGGAACTTTAATTGTGCCAAAGCCCAGTAAGTCTGTCATGCATTAGGGGACTGGTCACTGATGTTAAATACATAATGTAAGTGGCCCAAAACTGTTCTACGGAAAATAATTGTATTTCAGTGATGCTTCAGTTGTAATGAATAGTTAAACCTCTAGTAATCATTAATTGTTATCAGTCATTATGTGACAATGGTGCTAAGATGCCTTGTTTTTAATCTTTTCCTCAGCCTCACCTTTCCCATCAATTCTTGCCTCAAATATTTGTATCCACCACCTTCAAGTACAATTCTAGCAAATATAGCAAATGCATTGGCAAGTGTGCCCAAATTTTATGTCCAGGTAAGTAAAAAAAAAAAACCAGGAAAAGAAAGTATCAAATAGAAACATCTCATTTTTCCTCCTTTAATTACCACAGCAATAATTTTTGTCATAGTAAATATTAAGTTAGTTTTCCTGTGATAGTGTTAACCAATCTTAACTTTTTGCTACGTTGAGATAAGCTTTCATTGATCAGAAGTAACTGTTATTTCTTTGACACTGGAGACTTAACTGGATGTGATCTTCCTAATTAGATGTGACTTGAGTACTTGGAATTTCATTCTGAGAAGATGCTTTTTTTTATTAGCTTTTTTAAGGTGATACTCATATTTACCATTAGTGTTGGACCTGAAGTACAGGCTTTCATGTTGTTTAATAGCCAGTGTGGTTACGTCTTCATTAAAACTATGCTCACTTATACCTGCCAGAAGTTACCGGCTATGATACCTAGCAAGCAATTATTTTAATTTATTTATTTATTTAAAGGAAATCTTACTTATCTTGAATCATTTCAGGTACTTCATCTTATGAATAAAATGAATCTTCCTCCACCTTTTGGACCAATTACTGCTCGCCCTCCCATGGTAACTTTTTTAATATATGTTTTAAAGTACTGTAAAATGGATTAAGAACTTACAATGTCAGCAACATGGTAGGAGATCTAAGTTCAAACTTCTAGAAGTTGGAGCAATCTCTAGAGAATAGCAAACACTTCTGCATTTCGTTGGGTAAGATATCCGTATTAGTCTTCTAAAGAAATCTTTTTATCTATGCTTAGAACAAAGAAATAGACATGTATGACTAGCACTGGAATATTTCAAACTGTTGAGTATAAAAAAAAGGGGAGGTTATTGCATCATGTTACAGATAGAATAAATAAAGAATACCATTAGCCCATAGCCTTACAATGATGTGTTAAATTCTTTGATCTGTGTGTTTCTTTGGAGTTCTGATTAGATTCAGATTGTTAATGTGATTATACAGTGCTTTTGGATTTAACATACTCTGTCTCCAGGATGTTTTTTGAAAGAGGCAGGGTTGAGGGAAACTGGCAGATGCTTAGGGGGAGCTATTTCTGAACACAAATAGAAATACTGACTCTGTGGTCTCAGCTCTCTGTTGCTGTGATAGAGTAGTTTAGCTGTCTGCCAGTGGAAGACAGAGCAAGTGAGGACTTGGATTAATAGTGATAGCTACAGTATTTGGATACAGTGGAGTTGTGCTCCAGTAGACTTTGTGTTTGCCCTTAGAGAACACCTGTTTCTAATAACAGGGGAACTAGATGGTAAAAAACCCTATGAAATAAGTCTATCAAATTCACACTGATTTTTTTGGGAATAATTTTATTACTTGCCTGGTATTGGGCCAGGTTAAGCACTTTGAATTTAATGGTCATGCAAAAAAGAGTAGTAAGGTGAGAAGCCAGTCCTTGAAATTCCTAGAGCAGTTTCTAAAGGGCAGAGTATTTCTAATGCCAGAAGACATCAGTACTTTATGGAACTGATGGTACATAAAAGTAGCTGTTAAGTGTAGTAAGGTTGTTGAAAATGGGGCTAGAGATCATTTTCTGCATAGGGAATTCCTTACATGTGTTTTTTGCAGTCTTAATGAAAAAACTGATTCTTTTCATGAAATCCTCACTCCTTGCAGAAATAGAAATGTAACTTTGATAGGTGGTCGAAGGTTCAGTGTAGAAACTGAGATGGCTTAGGAGCTTAGGCCTCCTCCTATGTGTTTTGACTGCATTCCTCTTGGGAATTGAAGCTGAGTGCAAAGTAAAAATCCAGGGCTATGGTTGCCGGTTTTTTTAAACTCCTCAAATTAAAAGACTGAAAAAATTCACTGTTACTCCTCGGAAAGGAGAAGGGTTTTTTCTTGTAGAAAGTTTTCATTAGTAATGTAGTTTAGCAAAACAGCATATAGATCCCTATAAACATACTTTAAAAAATGCTTCTTGTTGTCTTCTAATTTATTGCTTTGTCTGTTTTTATTATGTAAAGGAAAACAAGGTAACGCATTTTTTTTTCTTAAAACTTGTAGTTACTTTTTTAAAACTTTTTCCCAATAATTAGTATGAAGAGTATTTACCGGTGCCTGTGCCACCTCCCCCAATCCCACCTCCGCCTCCTGAAGAGCCTCCTTTGCCTGAAGAGGAAGAAGAGCAACCATCTAGTGGAGATGAATCAGAATATGAAAGTGATAATGAGGAGGAAAAGGAGAGGTTTGCATTTTACAGTCATTTGCAAGCTTTTGGGCTCTTTTAAAGTGGTGGTTTTACTTTTCTAGCTTCTAGTTCAGCAAGTGGTGGAATCTGTTAACGTTTGCAGCATGTAGATAAACTTTCCAGATGCTTAAGTAGTGACTTAAAAACAGAAGGTCAGTGCTGTTTTGAATCACAGTAAAAGAAGGAAAATGGCCAAATGGTATGCAAATTATCATTTGTTCCCATGTCCAACAACCCAACAAAACAAAAACTCTGAGTGAAGAGGGAGCGCAGGTGTAAGGAAGCAATAATTTGTCTTTTGGATTCTTCATTTTTCTACAACTTTACTGAGTAAACTACTCAGTCTGAATCATATGTGCACTTTGCCTTCCAAAATGTTTTTTTGTACATAAGCGTGTATTGCTATAGGAGTAATAATAATGGGAAGTTATGTGTGCTGAGGATTGTCTTGCAGTTTTGGGACTGAATTGCATCATAGCTGTTTTTTTAATCTTTAATACTAAATGAAGAAGCAATTTTCTTTATTTGCTATTTAAACTAAAAGTAAATCAGTCCCTATGCTATGTTCAGAAAAACATGTGCATTTGGAAAAAGGTAGTCCTGTTGAGTGGAAATAGTATTGCAAAAGAAGGTTCAGCTTAGGGCTTCTTAGCATTTCTACAGCTTCAGTGTCTTAATTAGGTGCATTCTTGGGGAATGAAGGGACATCCTTGAACTCATTATGATTTTGATCGATCACTTAAGTGCTCTGTGTATAACGATTTGTTGTCTGTTGTAGTTTATTAAGGTAGTTTTGGTCTTAAGGTAGCTAAATTTATAACCATATTCTGAAAACTTACATTTCAAGGGCTTTAAGAAAAGGGGAAGGGTTTTCAAAATGAGTATTTTCAAATAAGCTGTAAACCACTGTGGTTCTTTTTAAAATTTTGTTTAAAATAGAATGACCAAGTTGATGGAATTAGCAACCCTTCAGCCTAAAAGACCAATAAACACAAAGAGGCGTGGTGTTAGAAAAAAGCAAAGAATTAAAGACTTTTTGAATGTTCCCGTGTGTACTCCCCACAGGTTTGTATTATTTCTGTGGTTTTTGCACTTTTTCAGAAGATTGTTCCTTTTACTAAATGATGTTCTCTGTATCATGTTTGCTTTAGTGTTTCTGTTTTAAAACAAGCATTCCTCACTGATACGTAAATTTGGTAGTGGAGTTGGTCTTCCCTTATGCTTGGTTTTATTGCTCTAAAGGTCTAAATTTTCATGTAATTTGAACTCAAGTCTGTTTAAAAGCCTTAATCTGTTAAGTGTGTCTGGTTCAAGCTCTGTGTTTCTCTTGCTATCGAGCTAATAAAAGTACCTTCTTCGTAAAAAAGAAAAACGGCTTCACATCACAGCCATGACAGAAGCAATCTGGATTTAATGTTTGGGCTACTTCTTTAAAATTTTAAATTTGAAAAAAGAAAAAAAATTATTATACTAGAAGAAGAAAACCTGATTTGGTTTTAAGTATTTTTGGTTTCTGAAACTGCAGTACTATGGCACAGGAGACACCAATGTAGTATTTTTGTGTAATCTGGAAGAAATTTTGTATTTAACTGCATTCGTCGGTGGCTGGCTCTTTAATTAATGTATTGTTGTTTTAAACAGTAATTTGCACCCTACACTGTCACCTTCAGATGTCTTTGAGCAGCCACAGCATGTAGGTCATAAAAAAATTGAGTTCCATATTACTACTGACATCCCAGCTGTTCTTCAGATAAACTCAGAAAAAGAAGAAAAAAATGGTAAGAGAGTTTATACTTCAAATGTATTTAATATTAAATTTATGTGGTTTCAGTGTGTAGAAGGCCGCTAAAATTTAGGCCAGGGAATTCTTTTCTTTTATTCTTTGTATTGGCGGTTTCATAAATAGTATACATTGGGGTTTTCTAAGAACACCAACTTGCATCTTGTCCGTGTTTGCTGTTTTTCCCAAGTTAAAGCACAGAACTCTGTGCTTTGGTACAATAAAGGATCTAGGGGATTTTAAACGTCTCTTTTTCTTCTATGTGATCTGTGTGTATGTGGTGAACTGCACTGTTTTAAATGTTAAGGTATTTTTAGCAAGTATGTTACAAATGCATTCTCAGTATTATATAGTGTAATTGAACGTATCGGGCTAATTTCAGATTTTCCTTTTCCAGCTCTTAGAGAGCAGCATTCAAGTGGTTGCCAGCTCCTTCTCTGATGCACTGATTATCTTCTATAAAAATGCTGGGCAATAATAGCAATGAGGTGTGATGGTTTCTTATAGGGTTGTAGTCAGTATTTCTTTGTGCTTTACAGTAACATACAGTTTCTTTGAATGAAAATTAGATAAACCACTGAAATGGATACAGGCTTGAGCAGCAAGGCTAGCTTTACTTTAACTGGCATGTGCCGTGGCTTTTATTTGTAGTACGGCTGATTTTATAGGACCATATAGAGCAGGTGTGTTTGTCAAGCCAGGGATTAAGATACGTGTCTTTTAAGGATGTGTTCAAATTGCTTTATGATGTCTACTGTATTAAAACTTACTGGAAGGAGTATACTTATTTGTTTGCTTGTATTGTAATTGTAATCTGTTCATCCTTTTGTGAATAAACATACAAACCACGTACGTAATGTGTTGAAATTTCAGACCTTTATGCAACCACAGAAGAAATCAATAATACAGGCTTTGGAAGGATTTTCCCAGCTCCTACCTCAAATGATAAAATGGAAACTGAAGAGGAGGATGATGAAATACCTTCAGAATTTATTTCGAGAAGGGATCTAGAAAAAAACAGACTTTCTAGAGAAGGTATAACTGTGAGAATAAATTATCAAATAATAGCTCTTTTATTTGTTGCAACAAATACTTTAATAACTATTTCTTTGATTAATAGATCATATATTTAGTTATTTTATACTGAGCAAAAATCCAGACTAATTAAATGATGATTATCTGTTTTTTTTCTCTTCAAGAAATGGAAAAATTTTCTGTTTTCAAAAACTATGAGCCAGGTGATCCAAATTGCAGGATATATGTGAAGAATTTAGCTAAACAAGTTCAAGAAAAGGTAGGTAAACAAGCAAATCAAATATTTATCAAACGGGCTTTTGATCAGTTTTCCTCTTATACCTACCCTTTAATTTCAGGATCTCAAGTTCATTTTTGGAAGATATGTTGACTTCCAGTCAGAAGAGGAACGAAATATGTAAGTTCATTTGATACTTGATTAAAATTAAGCTTTTTATGTTAACTTTTGTAATATTGGTGAAAATTGTGATTTAAAAACTAGTCATCTTCTGCATAAAGAAAAAAAGGCATTTCATCTGAAAATCTTCTTTTATCACAAGTACAGAATAGAATTATTTTTGAACAGTGTCTGAAGACCCTACTATTTTGCCCCTGTTTTCATTACCAAATTTACTGAGCGACACAGAATGAACAGTGTGTGTATCTGATCATTTTGCATTTGTCATATATACTACAGCTGCACACCAATTCGCCATCCTGCAATTTAATGTCACTTTTTACTAAATGGTTACTCCAGGCATAATGGTCTGCAATGACATAGTTCCTGCTTGTAGGCTCTGTTCTCGTTTCTGCTATTTCTCCAACGTGAAGTATGAGAATTATGTTTGTACTGTAAAATATGAAAGTGTGGTTAAACATGAGTAATTCCCAGTTCTCAATTTTGCCTCTAGGTTTGATATACGTTTGATGAAAGAAGGCCGTATGAAGGGACAGGCTTTCATTGGACTTCCTAATGAAAAAGCAGCTGCTAAAGCTTTAAAAGAAGCAAATGGCTATGTCTTATTTGAAAAACCCATGGTGGTTGTATCTTTTACTTAAACATTTACATTATATTCTTTGTAATCTGTCCATCAATCTCTAGTTTTGCTGTCATAGTATTCTACTTACTAGAAATTTATGGAAAGAGGAAATACCTTACAAAAAACAGGCAGCATACCATAGTGTTCTATTGTTAATTTTATGATAACTGAGAAGTACTTAGAGGCACCCCTTTTGAAACAGGAAAGTAGATGTTCTTTATTCAAGGCAATAAAATTGACTTCCCTGGTCTTAGCTGTTTGATTCTGCAAACACAATACAAAAGATAATTTAGCGTGTATGGCCATTGTATTTAAGTAGGCTTTTTGACTTGCTTAAGCCTGTGTTTGCACCATTAAGAACATAAAGCAATTTTTTTGTCAGGGTCAGTGGTCTCTGTTTAGACTGCTTCTCCAGCTGGAACTGTCAGTTACTTTTTGGGCCTGCGTAACATGTTGAGATTCTACAGTTTTCTGTTGCATTACCCTGGTTTTTGTCTGTAAGTTAAATCTCTTCCTGTCCTTTCTTATTTTTCATTTGAATGTTTCATAGTTTGTTTCATTTTCTTTGTACTCTTGTTCACCCCAACCTCAGTTTCTCTGAAATACCTACTGAGACATCAGAGTTATGGAATGAATGTGGTGGGATGGAGGATTGCAAATATCAAGCAATTATCCTGTTGTAGTTATTCTGTTTGCACCCAACCCATTCCCAGTTAGTCCTCCTTATACTAAGTAATTAGTATTGTAAACTCTTGAACAGGCTGTCTTAAAATTTTTTGTACTGCAGGTCAGTGAGGTCCTAATCTTTGACTAATATACACTATCGTTATAATACTTAATATTGTAGTAGAATTAATTCACAGATAAGGGCCACTTTTTAAACTATCTTTTGATGAAATAATACTTCTTTTTTGCTTCTTGATTGGCTTCTGTTTATCATTGACACTTGTCCTTAACAGAATCTCAGCAATTTGCTCGTTCAGCTAGGCCAAAACAGGATGCCAATGAAGGGAAAAGAAAAAAGTAGAACACTGCACAAGGTATGGATTCTTTGCCTGAAAATAAAAATAAAGAAGTAGGCTGGAGCTTTTTGTTAATTTGTTTGGTTGGGATTATTTGTTTGGTTTTATTTATTATCTTTTTAATGGCTGCTTTAGAAATAGTGTTGGTGGAGAGTAAATGTTCCATACAATTTTCTTAAGTGTGCACTTGGATCAGAAAACCACAATGCAAGGTACACAGTTGGTGTAAGTTTAAAATGTTGCTTCTTCCACTGTTTAGAAACGCAGAAACTGGTATGTTCCTAATCCTCATATCCTACAGTAGTTGTCAGTTTCTCTAATCCTTAGTCTGGGGAGCTGAGGAGAATAACTCTGTGGAATCTTACCACCTACCTTTTAGTAATCTTCTGGGGTTTGGCTTTGGAAAGGGTTGCCTCTCTTCTATTTCCTTTCCATCGCACCATTGCAAAGTGTGATCCTGAAGAACTTTTGCCAGCAATAAACTCACTTCTGCTAACTCTGTAAAGGAACTTTGGCTTTGCTAACTTTGGAAAATGACATCTTTGTACTGTTGCAGCATCCTTTAAACTTGCCTGATTTAAGAGAGGATACTGTGTCAGAAAGTGCTACTAACATTGCATTGATCAAGACTTCCTTTGTAGAATGCATAGGTCCTGATTTTTGGCGTTATTGTCTAAACTTGCTGGGAAAGTAACTTTTAGCAGAAAGTAATCACTATTTAACTTTATTTCCTATCGCGTAGCTTTATGTCACTACTGTTTACTCTGAGTATATAGCTTTATATGAGAGTAATTCAAGCAAAATCAGCTCTAACTTAACTGTCAGGGTTTTCATGGCCTAAAAACCTTTGAGTAGTGAACTGTCTCAAATTAGCATGTGAAGTAACTGGTACAAGGATTAGAAGGATTTACTTCTCAGTCTGCACCCTCTGATAGACCAGCTAGCTCAAATTTAATGGTAATTTAACTTAACTACAGATTATTGTTGGGCATCACTCTGGCTGTGCCTCCGCCCAAGACCAAATAAACTCAAATCTTAAGCTGAATGCATCCAAAACATTGTACTTACTCAATGATGTGTTTTTAATCTGGATGTTTTGATCATTGTTACTTTGGAAAAAAACCTGAAGTTTGAAATAAAGGATGTGAACAGCTGTTTTTAATTTTTAAAAATAGGTTGGAGGTGCTGCAGTATGGTTATTGTGAGAGTAGTATTTCTATTTATAACTGTTATATAACTGTAGTTTTCTTGTTCTGCCAGTTGGCTAAGGATTTTTTCATCTGATTATATTTGAGTTTGTTTCCCTCATTTCTGAGATGCACTTTGGTCTTAACAGTTCCTGTTTTGAGTTAGTGATTTGTGGTTTGCAAAATCTGTATTTCATTTTACCAAATTAAAGATCACCTTCTTTACAGGCATTCTTCTGTATTGGTCACAGGAACAGGGGTTTATGGGAATGTTTCAGTCTTGTTTCCTTACTCTTCCCCTGTTAGAAAAAAACCCTTGTATTTATATTACTTTATCCAGTGTCTAATAAGAAGAAAATTACTAAGGTTTCTTTAAATACACGTGAAATGAAACTTGAAGTATTTTAGCTATTGGAATGCCTTACAAATGAAGTCTGAACACTTTGATTGTTTTAGGAATACCACGTCTTTCTGACTAATTTTGTGCATTAAATCTAATTTTGACTTCACTAAATATGCTAAATAATACTTGAGTTGCATAAAGAAAATAACAAGGTGCTTATTTGGTTATTAATCATGATGAGGGTCAACTCAGAAGATTTTTTTTTTTTAAAGTGAGGAAACACACATTTATGCAAGACTTACTTGTGTGCCTGAAAATCTACAGGAGTTACTTTGGTGTCATTGGTTTAGTATATCATGGGCAGAACTTCTTCCTTACTTTGACCATTTGTATGTAAAGATCACAGAATGTGCAATAGACTAATGCAGATTTCTAGGGATCCATGAGGCTTAATTAAAAATATTTATTTCACTTCCCAACTAATGATGAAACTGAACCCTATTTGTGCATGACTATGTTTTCCTGTTCCTGCTAGAATATTCTGATGGATACTGACTTACGATGCAAAATTCCATGATAGAAATTTGAATCTGTAAGGAAGAATAGTCTCAGAATCTCATTTGAAACAAAAATATGCATATAAACAAGCTTATGCAAACATGTGAAGGACATCAAATTTGATCTCTATCCTGTGTCTCGATGTTGTTGTTGGATGTTAGTGCAAATATTTTTATTATTTTTGAGTATTTTCTCTACAAGGGTTTTATCCTTTGTAGAGAAAATAATACATATGCTTTATAAAAACTCTGTGTAAGTCCTTGCATACTGAAATGTTTTTCTTGATGGACTGACAAAAATTTCGGCTAGTATTTGGGGTGCCTATTTTTTCTGTAGCTAAAACACAGCTTTTTGGGGGAAGGGTTATGTAGAAGAAACTCATGTTGAGAGGTCTCCAGCTTCTTCATAGGGAAGAAGTGACCTGAAAGCCTGCATTGAATGGAAACATGATTGGGTTTTGGACATGATGGAAAAAGTGAGTCTGTAAAATGGCAAAGACTTGAAGGAGAATTAATGAGACAGAAAAATCTGGTGTTTATCCTAGTAGTTCAAGTTATCAAAAAATGTATTTCATTTTGAATATGGAGTTTAGTGTCGATGGACTCATCAGCCCTCGTCAAATCTCATAAGGGGTCAAAACTGTATTTTATCAGAGGCGCATATTTGCTTTTGATAGGTAGCATAAAATTATGTGTATGCAATACTGAGAATCAAGTAAAATTAAACCACATTCTGCTGTTCTTCTTTAGAAACATTCCTGCGTAAATACTGCAGTAATACTGTCATGCAGAGTGTATCCTTTCTTGTTGTATCCTTTTTTTGTGCAATGTTTCCCGTAGCACTCAACTACATCTAAGTTTTTGTATAGAGCAGGTGTGGGGAGGAGTTTACATGTTTTAGAGCTTAAACTAATCTGGTAATTTTAAAAGCCGAGGACGCTTTTTCAGGGGAAAACAAAGTTAAAAATCAGCGAGTTGTCTGTGTTGTGTGAATAGACACAATGAAGTTTCCCAGTCTTAAAATGTGGCCTCCACCTTCTTCCTCAAAGGTTGTATAACTTGCTAATTTGTGGTCCAATTCCTTAGCTTGTATGAGCTAGAAGTGTTCCATTGATGCGCGTGGAGCTGTGCTGAGCTCACACTGAGGATTTTGTCTTGTTTTTATTTAAATACAGTAATAATAAGTTGGTTAAAATATGTTGCAGAGCAATTCTTAATAACATTAAAGGGTTGAGCGGTATTTTAGATCATTTGATGATTGTTGTTGTGCTGGTATATGAGAAACAATTTGTAGTTGACTTAGTTTGTACATTCCTTACTTTTTCTTTTTTGAGTAGAGAAGAAAATTAACTATCTCGCAATGAAGTATTTGGAATTGAACTACTAATCAACTATTAATCACTGCTACCTTTTTGTTGGTTTTGTTGGTTATTTTTTTTGGTTGTTCTCTGCACTGAGGTGACTTTTTTTGTGGATTTCATGTCGCATTATTGTTTAACTTACTGTAATGTAAAATTAAAACAGTCTATATCTAGTAAGTCAGTTTTTTTCCAGACATTCAGCACTTTTCTAAATACTAAGCATCTTCAGTATAGTTGTCAAAAGAAAGTATAACATTACTATTTTCTGGTTGTTCATACTTTTAACATGCCTTTGTGATGTTCCAGGTCCCTTTTGTGTTCCATCTCTTTCAAGTTTTACCAAGCTGAGGGAAGAAGCAGCGTAATCATCGTGACTCTTGAACTGTGCGTAGCAGTAGCATTTCTAAAGTATTTAAGGCAGAGTATAAATTTTCTCATCTTAAAGATTCCAGATATCTTTAAACTGTCACAAGGCTTATATGATAAATGTATGTTAGTTTGCTTGTGGAATCTCTAATAAATTATTTCCATTCTCTTCATTTTTCCTTTTTTCTCTTCATTTTGACTATTGTTTTGGGGTTTGGGAGTGGGAAGGAGGAAGAAGACACTTTTAAAGATGAAGAATTCAAACTGTGCAGCATATTCTGGATGATTCAGAGTATATATTCATATGCATCTCCTTGTGTGTGATGTTTAGCTTTTAGTGTTTCAAGGTAAAAAGATAAAATCTAAGGATAGTCTCATCAGTGTAAACCTTTTTCTTGTCTTGGACACTGAGCAGGAGGACTCATGCACTGGTGTGAATTACAACTGTGAAATTAGGCACTGGTTTTTTTCCTCAGTGATTAACTTTCATTGTTCATCCACATTTTGAAAAATATCAGTAGTGCGGCTAAAGTCATTAAAACAAGAGTAGCAGTTAAAACAGTGTTAAACCAGCGTAGGAGTGGTCCTTGCCCTGTTGAACTGTACTTAATAAAAATCAATGCTGTGGAGATCACATAGTAAAATTTGTTACATACCGGGAAAATTAGTGTAACTTTCTAAAATCATGTGGTAAACATTATTCCATAAAATATTAATTTGTAGTTGATGGTGTGGTAACAGGCTGGTATGAAGACTTGTTTTGTTGTCGTTCCAGATGCAAACAACCTAAATCACTGGTGTTGATTGCTGAACCAAAATAAGTGTATCTTTGTTTCTTCAATACAAACTGGCTTAGCAGATTACTTTAAAATGCTTTTACAGGAATTCTTCTTAGCTTATTTGCTGTGTTCCCATGTGGACTGTGTAGTTGTTTATCTTACCTATATTTGGAGTAGTAGGCCAGGAAAAATATGCTGAGAGGAAGTTTTATGAGAACTTCTGAGGGGTTTATGATACTTAGAAGAGAGAAAAAAGTGGCCTAAAATTAAAATCTATTTCTTGAGTTTTCTGGCCATTCCATTATGAATAAAGCTAAGCTGTGTTCTTGGTGGGGTTATGTTATTAAAGAACAAATAAAACATAGTACCTACCATCCTGTACTGATAAACTATCAAGGAAACTTCCACAATCCAGTTGAGAGTGCTAGAGTCAGAAGGCAAAGTTTTCATTCCCTTAAATCACCTTCTGGGTTTTGTATACCCATTGCTGCTGGTTGGTTTTAGGTTTTGGTTTTTTTTTTTTCTTCTTTCCCTCAGAATGTTTGTTATATTGTTTTGGTATTTCAGGTCAAATGACCTCTATTTTTTTAACAAGTCATTAGGGCTAACTTCCGAGATCGCGCATGAACAGTAACTGCAAGCTTATTTCACAGTTTGTCTTCGTCAGCTAATGACATACACAGCTACATTTCTTAGTTATTTAAACGTTCCAATATACTCGTATCACTAGTTTTCAAGGTGAGGCCGACTCAGATAATATAACAATCATTAATTTTACTATGGTTCTCTTCCATAAATTGACTTTGATATAGCAAAGATGTTGTGATAGCAGAAGCTAAATTAGATTTATTTTCTATACATGTGAGATGTGTGCCTCGTCAGAATTTTGTTTGAAAGCCAAATTCAGAAGGTCATTTTTATATGCTTTTAATTCTAAGAAGATGGATTTTTAAAAAGCATGCACGTTTCTCTAGTGTCCTCAGTGTGAGTTTGATGTGTAAGGTTCATCTTTAGTTCCAGTCTTTTCAGGTTTTTTTTCCTCAGGAACTTTGAATTGTGGGGACCTCACTATAGGGTAGTGAAACCAAATTTTGCGTTTGAGAAGGTAAAAATAATGTTATCTGCAAAGTGGAGTTAACTTCATTCAGAAATGAACAGTTTCTAGCTATGCTACAAGAAGACTAACTTGGAAAGTTCACTAAGATATTTCACATGTTACGTAGCTTGCACCTTTGTTATCCCTTCATATCTTTGGAAGTTGACAACTGAGAGGGGACCCAATGTCAAACTGAGAATCGCTTTGCGCTTATTATTTTCTAGGACATTTCTGACTTCTTCCAGTTTATTCCTTAAATATATCTCCCTACTTGATAGAAGACTGAAGAGAACACATTTGCCAGTTGTAAATACTTTGGTTTCCTTAAGTAGCTTGCATTGCTACTGTTCCTATTGTAGGACAAACACTTGAGGCCTTAAACTCCTACCTGAGTCTTCTACTCCAGCCTTGCAAGCAGCTGCTGACATGATGTCCTATTATGTTTATATACAGAAAAATATTTACTCTAGTTGTGGTTTTGACTGTTCCCAGAGAAAAGAAATTTTATAATGACAAACTCCATGTGATACTTTGTATGGCACAGCCACTGTAGCAACATGAAAGTAGAAAAATACTAGTTAATCCAGTGTAGCTTTCAAAGGTGTAGAACCCTTCTTTCTGCGACCACATTTTTTAGCCTGTATCTAGATGGAACCACCTTTTTACCCTGTGTCTGGATGCAGCCACTTTACAAAGCTTTCTGACTCAATTGTACATAAAAAGGTATGCGATAGAGGAAACAGGCAATGCGTCCTAGTACCAACACTGAGTTACAGGTACAGAACCAAGCTATTAAAACATTGCATAAAAGGCCAACTAAGTAAATTTTCAAAGCAGTGAAGTATGATAACAGCAAGGTGGTGTTATGCTTGGAGCAAAAATAGTGAAAAAAAGTATTAAAAAAAAAAGTATTTTAAGTTATATGCAGAGAGGTTTCCTTTCTCAAATCTCGCGAACAGATATATTCCAGAACGTAATTCTATTTTGTATCAACGTAATCACGTGTAATATAAAGCTTTTAGACAAACCGGTTCATTCTGCCCCGTGCCCTTTTCTTGCTGGCGAACCGGCCGCGGGCCTGCGGCACTGGGCCGTGCTTCCCCGGGCGGCGGCGCGGGCCCCCGCCGGAAGGGGCGGCGCTCGGCCGGCGGTGAGGGGCGCTGCGGCTGCTGGAGGGCGCTGGGAATGCCGCGGACTGGCCGCGGAATGTGCGTATCGAGTTCTGCTGCGTGCTGTCGGCGCGTTCGTTGCCTCTGCGTGCTGGAGAGGCCCGGCGGGGTTTGTGGCGGTGGCGCTGCTCCTGACGAGGGTCGCGTCAGGGGCAGCGCTGCGCCTCTACAGGCGGGGGCGAGGCGGAGTTGCTCGGTCCTTGCGAAACGCGCAGCGGCCGAGGGGAGCTCTGCGGGGAGTGACTAGAAGTTCACATGGAAACATTTCGTGTAACAGCCTCTTCACGTCGGAAGCTTCATCAGGCTTGCGTCAAACCTCTCGCAAATGTAAATGCTGTTGCTAGTATTTGGGAGCGAGCGGCTGAGTTTCATACCAGAGGCTTTAACGCAGCAGAAGACAAGCTGACCTGAGTTCTCACGTTGTCTGAGCGGCGACAGAAACAGAAACGGTTCTCTCGCGCTTTCTTTAAACTGCAGTCAGTCGTGCTCTCTTTTCTTCCGTAGAGGAATACAGGCCTGTTACTTTTTTTCCTAGTTTCGAAAGCATTTTGAAGCTAGAGCGTTCAGAGTGTGCTGGGGATTTCAACGTGTCCCTTCTCTTGCCGTTGCGTGTACTGAAGTCGGAGGAGCTGTAAACCTATTTCAAAGAAATTAAAAACTACACTGAGGCTTGTATTCAAGCACTAGGTCTTGGAGCTGGTTGGGTCAGTATATATTCTTACTGCTTTGTGTACTTACTTCTGAAAGTAAAAATTGCCAATCTGATGAAATGCTCCCCTCATCAGAGAAGATCAAACTTCCTTAGCTCATTTTCTGTTAATGTATGTTCTTCCTATCAGGGCAAAGAAGCATTCTTTCGTGAAAATGGGAGCACATAGAACAACTGCTTACACCTGAAATTTATCTGTATACTCTACCGAAGATCTACAAGTAAATAATTCGATTAAAATTATTTTGTTCACAAGCAGAAAAACAAGATAAATCTACCAAATAGATCTTTCTAAATAATTCTGGCTGCATGTGAAGTACAGTGACAGCTGATAGCAACAGGCTCTGGAAGGCAGGTTCTATATTCATAAACTGGCAGGTTTGGTGCTTGAATTTGCTCCAAAGAGTGCAGCTCCACTGGCTGAGAGATATGGATCATCCTATTCTTGAAATAAAAATGAGGGTCGTTTTGTAGAAATCATGTAAGACTATATATAAAACTTTTGTTTGGGTATCTGTATTGTAGCAGATTGGTTTTCAGCAGTGCATTCACAAATGTGTGTTAAATTAGGAAAGGGTGCAGGTTTCCTTTATGTAGCAAACCTGAAGGCCCTTGTCTTCGTGTTTGAGCCTTCACTGAAATTGTTTGGTGTCCCCTATGGCAGCACCCAGGAATCTCCTTAGTCGCTGGCTGCCCTGTGTTGCTTCTGCGTTAAGATAGCTTTTTACAAAGAACAGATACTTAGAGGAAAGTAACAAGATTCTGTGTGTTTTGTTATTTAAGGGAAGTAGTAGTTCAGCCTTTTGTTTGCAGAAGATCTTGTAGAACTTCTTTGTACCTCAGACACTCTAAATCAGCTTCTAGACATGAGATCCTAAATAGTATAACCTAAACCTTGATAGTTGTTTAACTTCTGGTTTGTTCTAAGTTGTATCTCTCTTTAGATGAGAAAAGGGAGAGGCAATTTTAGTAGGCTTGTCATCTGTGTTTGTATATAAGTAAATATGATACAAATTGGGAAGTATAGTTCCTAGCCTAGCTTATCGGAAGGTAATGCGGCTGGTTTTCCTCCTCTGGAAAGCTGCTTTGGTGCACTTACAGAACTCTGTACTTGGGCACTGAGAAGGAGACTTCTTGGTTATGGAGCTTCACAGTGTTTCTAACCTCTGCATGCCATTGCACTGGGTTCTCTGGGAGAAGGATATCTCCACGCAAATTGTGCAGATGTACAGAGACTGAACATTTAGCATTTCTGATTTTGAGTCAGTATAGTCACTTCTGTATCTGAGAGATCCTTCAAGATTAGGGTGGCTTTTTGAATGATAGATGTCATGCTTATCACAACAGACTCGCATATGTTAGACCTCCAAAATACGTAGGGTTTCGTGGCAACTCACAGTAAGAAACATGCCATTTTTCCAAAGCCTTGTCTAAATATGCGCAAGTCAGAGTAACGCAGATTGAAAAAAAGATGCCTCTCAAGGATAAATAGGAAAGTAAAATATTATACATTCAAATGAGAAATGAAACGTCCATTCTGCGTAAGTACTCCTTTGCCTTTTCAGGTTGTTTGTGGCTTTATACTAATAAGAATACGACTTTTGCCGACTAGAGACAGCCTGTATTAGACAACATCTGAATTTTTACTCAGAAAAACAAAGTTACTGTGGGTATGGGAGGTTGATACAGCTTAGATAGAATCCAGCTCTCAAACAAAACAACAATCAGGTAAAGTTAAATAAATATTGTGCCAGAGATGGACATTTACTTTTAAATGTGTATTTTGTAACCTGTACCTTACCCTCTTGCAGGAACAGAAATAGTCAGTAAGAAGAGCACAACTGATCACAGAGCGCAGGATGGGTATCTGTTTTCTTCTGTTAATTGTAGGGGTTTGCTGGGCACAGTACAACCCCAATACTCAGGCTGGGAGGACGTCTATTGTACATCTCTTTGAATGGCGCTGGGCGGATATTGCTCTTGAGTGTGAACGCTATTTAGCTCCTAACGGATTTGGGGGAGTTCAGGTATGTCTGTTCCTATCAGTAGGTAGTAAAATTGCTACATAGATGATAATTTATTTTTCAGAGAAAACATTCAATTCACCCAAGCACAGGTACTGAGAAAGAAAAATAGAAGTTGGTAATGGAAGTAGTAAATGCTGACATACATTCTTCTGCCGTCACTGTGTAAGCGCGAATTTATTTCATTGCTCCAAAGTGCATGTTTTGCACCCTGTGCTATTGCATTTAGGTGAATAGAATTACGTATCACTGGCTAAATCTTTTTTTTTTTACTGCTATGAAGAGTAACGTACGTTTGTCTGCTTGATATTATTTAAATCAAGGGAAGCTCTTAAGAGCTAGATAAACGTGAAATGAAACTATGACTGAAAGGGTTCCCAAAGAGAATACTGAAGTGCTGAATGTTTTAAATAAATGTAACAAGATGTTAATGGTGTTCACCCAAACTGGCAAGTTTCTCTCTGTAAAGCCTAGTGTCAGAGTAAGCCATTAAGAGACCCTTCTTTGCAGGAACCTGGTGTGAGCAGGCAGAAATGAACTGAACACACGTTTTGGTGGAGGTGTGTCGATGTGAATCTGTTCTGTCTGAACAACAGACATGCGATCCTGTGGAGCCAGTAGTGTCAGATGGGTGGGGTAGGACAGCTGGAGAGCAGTTGCCTATTAAACTATTTCAGTTTGTTTGTCAGATTGCTCGGGAAAAATTGATGAGAAGTCTGCCTATCTCTTGTAGCGCAGGAGTCTGCGAGTTGGCATGAGTGAGAACTTTCCCATAATTTTCAAATAATACATCTTTTCTTTGCAACCTTCTTTCCAGACACACGGGCCCGATGGATTTTAAACTGATTTCTGAGACTATGGTAATATGCTTGGATATCTTTTTAATCCATGCTGTAACAGGGTCTCAGAAAGGAAGTTTTCTCAGATGCAGACTTGCTGAGCTGGTCACAAAGATGTGCCAGCAGAGCAGGGTGCGGCCTAGGGATCTTGGTGAGACATGGGGGGATCAGGTGGTTATGCCTAGAGACTTGGAGGTAGCTGCAAAAGCTTGTTGCCTGAATAGTATCATGGAAAGAGTCTGTAAAAGGAGGAGGTATAGCTTATCTGGAAGCTGTGACAAGTCTCATGTCAAAAACACTTTGTCGTGGTTTAACCCTAGCCGACAACCAAGCACCACTCAGCTGCTCGCTTACTTCTCCCTCCACCCTGCAGTGGGATGGGGAGGTGAATAAGAAAAGTAAAACTTGTGGGTTGAGATAAAGGCAGTTTAATAGAAGAAAAAGGAAGAGGAGAATAATAATAATAATAATAGAGTATACAAAACAAGTGATGCACAGCACAATTGCTCAGTACCCACTGACTGATGCCCAGCTTGTTCCCAAGCTGCAGTCCTCCCCTTCACCAGCTCACTCCAGTTTACATACTAAGCATGACATCATATGGTACGGAATATCCCTCTGGTCCTTTCGGGTCAGCTGTGCTCCCTCCCAGCTGCTTCTACACCTTCTCACCCAGCAGAGCATGGGAAGCTGAAAAGTCCTTGACTTAGTATAAGCATTACTTACACTGGTATTTTAGTTGTTGCTCTTATTAACATTCTTCTTCTACATCCAAAACACAGCCCTGTACCAGCTGCTACGAAGAAAATTAACTCCTTCCTGGCTGAAACCAGGACGCGCTTTTTTCCAAAACATTACAAAAATGGGAAGTTGGATCAATTTTAAGGGCAGGATGTTATGTCAGTTTTTCTGCAGTCAGTTCCTTCCTGTTTCAGGGCTGTCTCTACTGACGTAGTCCTCCAGCTTTCAGACCCTTCTTTTGATCTTTGAGGCCTGCATTCACGAAGATAATTAGGACATGCTTTCCATGGACATCATTGTTGTAATATGTTTCTACGTGCCGAAGTTCTAGGCCTAAGACTTATTTCCAGCCCACTACAGTGTAAGCAAAGAATACTGAGGATCTACATGGGTTAGGTATTGTGAGCACCGTCTATTAAAGGGACCGGATTTTATATTCTTTATGTTCTTTCTCTAACAATACTGGGCAAACAAATAAACCATTATCAGTGTCCTGTTACCAAAAGACAGTATCTTATTCACAGATTTCACCTCCAAATGAAAATGTTATCATTACGGACCCCTGGCGACCATGGTGGGAAAGATACCAGCCAGTCAGCTACAAGCTGTGCACACGATCAGGAAACGAAACTGAATTTGGAGACATGGTGACCAGGTGCAACAATGTTGGAGTAAGTGCTTTGAAAACCTTCTGGTGTTAATAATGCAAAGATACAGACAACCAGTAATTTAGAAGGGAAGATGCGGTAGCACTGGAGTGAAGATGGGTTTTTTTTTATGGAACAGGTTGGGTTGGAAGGAACGTTTGAAGGTCATCTAGTCCAACACCTTGCAGCACACCCTCCCCCGCGCTAGAGCCTTCTCTTCTCCAGGCTGAACAACGCCAACTCTTTCAGCCTTTCTTCAAAAGAGAGGTGTTCCATTCCTCTAATCATTTTTCTGGCCCTCCTCTGGACCTGCTCCAACAGGTCCATGTCTTCCCTGTGCTGAGAACCCTAGAGCTGGATGCAGTAGTCCAGGTGGTGTCTCACGAGAGCAGAGTAGAGGGGCAGAATCACCTCCAGCCACCTGCTGACCATGCTTCTTTTGATGCAGCACAGGATACGGTTGGCCTTCTGGGCTGTGAGTGCACATTGCCAGCTCATGTCCAGCATTTCATCCACCAGTACCCCCAAGTCCTTCTCCACAGGGCTGTTCTCAACCCCTTTGTCCCCTAGCCTGTATTGATACCAGGGATTGCCCTGACCCAGATGCAGGACCTTGCATTTCCTTGTTGAACCTCATGAGGTTCATATGGGCCCACTATTCAAGCTTGTCCAGGTCCTTCTGGATGCATCCCGTCCCCCAGGTGTGTCAACTGCACCACTCAGCTTGGTGTCGTCTGCAAGTTTTCTAAGAGGGCACTCAATCCCACTGTCTGTGTTATTGATGAAGATACTAAACGGTATTGGTCCCAGTACGGACCTGAGGGACGCCACTTTTCACCAATCTCCATCTGGACATCAAGCTGTTGACCACTTCCCTCTGGATGTGACCATCCAACCAATTCCTCATCCAGTGAACAGTCCACCCATCAAATCTATATCTCTCCAATTTAGAGAGAAGGATGTTGTGGGGGACTGTGTCAAAGGTCTAACAGAAGGCCAGATAGATGACATCCGTAGCTCTTCTCTTGTCTGCTGATGTAGTTTCCCCATCTTGGAAGGCCACTAGGTTGGTCAGGCAGGAGTTACCCTTGGTGAAGCCACACTGGCAGTCTTGAATCACCTCCCTATCCTTCATGTGCTTTAGCATAGCTTCTAAGAGGATCTGTTCCATTATTTTCCCAGGCACAGAAGTGAAGCTGACGGGTCAGTAGTTCCCAGGGTCCTCCTTACTATACTCTTTAAAAATGGGTGCAATGTTATCGGCCTATCTGTTGAGATGCATGTTGCATCACCATTGCTATATGTTAATAAAAGAGAAATATTTAAAATAAAATGTTAGGGGAAGCAAGAAAGGAGAAGTTAAGGGGATAGGGCTGGAGGCAATAGAGAGAGAATGGTAATTAGCGGTGCTGTGGGAAGTAGCTTTCTGAAATTGAAATGTGAATACTATTCTCTAGGTACGTATTTATGTGGATGCAGTAATCAACCATATGTGCGGAGCCAATGCTGGTGCTGGTGACCATGCTACTTGTAGAAGCTATTTCAGTGCAAAGACTGAAGATTTTCCAGCTGTGCCATATTCTGGCTGGGACTTTAACGATGGTAAATGTAAATCTAGAAGTGGAGACATTGAGAATTATCATGATATATCTCAGGTAAACCTAAAACTATAAATATATTTTTCACGTACATCTGTTCCTGGGCTGTGGTTTCTTTGCTCTTCTTTACCATCAGACATTTTTTAAAAACAAAACAAAACAAAAACCCTCACAGAAAACCATCCAAATTGATAATAGAGCTTAGCATTGCTATCAGGAGCACCACTTCTTAAAGGGATAGCTCTACTTGAGCCAGTGGCTCAATTTCAGATTTAGACAAATGTGCTTACGTAAAGACAATTTTAAAGCTCATAAAATCTATTTAGGGATTATCTTGTGTGGCTTTTTATGTTTTTAAAAAAAGTAAGAGTTATTATTTGCCTTTTGTTGGAATTTGGAAGTTTTCTTTGGTCTCAATTTCAGAAGAGAGAGATTAGGATTTCACAAAGAAAAATAGTAATGCTAAAATCTTGAAACTTGTATTTAGAGATTTCTCTTCCTGGGAGTCTGTGTGTTCCTCTGTGTTGGATTATGAGGTCAGGACTTTAAAACTACTACAGAATGAAAAATTATTTTATAAAGATAAATATCTATCTTTCTCGAATAATGTCTTATGCCTTTCAAATGCGTTTGATCTTTCCTGAATCTAAGTTGAGGGGAGAGGGGTTTTGGAGAAATAGCAGAAGGGGAGACTTTAAATGTCCCTGAATACTTGAGCAGTTCTAAAGGAGCATCTTTATAGCCAATTCTTTACTACAGTTATAGTTGGCACATAGGCTGATGCACCTTGCTCTATCCAGGCAGACATGCGTAGCCATGGAAGCCTGTCATAAGAGTTACTAAAAAAGCATTTCAGTATATTCAGTGTATGTTTAAAGTATTCTTTTGATGAAAACCGATGCCCATCATTTTGTATTTACAGGAAACAAAGGCAAAAAGCAAACAGAAAACAAGAGTTTAATATTTCGTAAGGCTATAATAACTCAAGATTTTAGAAAGATTTAGAAATACAATTTCTAGAAATCTTTCCTACATCAGAGAAGAAATGAGTGTACTTGAAGTAGTCATGAATCTGTTCCTTAATATGCTGGAGTAAAAATAATGTATCATATTTTTACCATATACTTGCATTAAAAAACTAATTCTAAATTTAGTGGTTTGACTGTTATAATCCTTCAGCACCCACAGATGTGTAAGCTGGATCAGTGCAGACTTCTTAATGGTGCTTCTGTGTAGATGACTGTTCAAGATAACTGTGCAAGGCAAAGATATGCCTGGTGAACAATGGGTAGTGAATGTTTTATTTGACATCGTAATGTAGGTAACAAAATTCAAAATGTATGTAGAACACTACATTTAGTTTATTAGGTGAAAAATGTTTCATTTCAGAATTTTTATATAGGTCCGAGACTGCCGCTTGGTTAGCCTTCTTGATCTGGCCCTGGAGAAGGACTATGTACGCTCAAAAGTTGCTGAGTACATGAACTACCTCATTGATGTTGGTGTAGCAGGCTTCCGACTTGATGCTGCCAAGCATATGTGGCCTGGGGACATAAAAGCATTTCTGGACAAGCTGAAAGATCTAAATACTAAATGGTTTTCTGCAGGAACAAAACCTTTCATTTACCAGGAGGTAATCTCCATGGTTTTTCCTTTATGTTTGTCTTTGTATTTAGTATCTTTTTTACCTTCCTAGTTCCAAGGAATGATGGTAATACATCTTCATCGAGTTTTACCCTAGAATGAGCTAGCCATTTCTTTGGAGCAGCCCTGCAGACATAAGTAGTTTTGCTTTTTAAAAATGCCTCCACAACAGATTGTCATTCAACTTCACATTTTCTTGCGTCAATTATGTTTTTGCATAGGTCCATCATGTATTTTACTGAACTTGGGTTGATCTACACAGCAGAAATGAACACAGTTGAATATTTTTTTCTCTAAATGTGAGGACTATACATTACAAGTTTTATCTCTGTGAGACAAGAACAGATGCACAGTTTCTCTTTCCTGTACCAGGTAATTGACTTGGGCGGAGAGCCGATCAAAGGCAGTGACTACTTTGGAAATGGCCGAGTGACAGAATTCAAGTATGGTGCAAAACTGGGGACAGTGATCCGCAAGTGGAATGGAGAAAAGATGGCCTACTTAAAGTAAGGATGAAGATGCTGCGACTTACCCGGGATATGCTGGCTACACCAGTTGACAGCGTAGCTTCAATTCTTTGTGTTTTTGGCTAGGAACTGGGGAGAAGGCTGGGGCTTTGTGCCTTCCGACAGAGCCCTGGTCTTTGTGGATAACCACGACAACCAGCGGGGGCATGGGGCCGGTGGAGCTTCCATTCTAACCTTCTGGGACGCCAGGTAAGGGACTGCTCTTGTCTGGGTGATGCTTCTTTCATTTGCTTGTTTGTCCATCTGTTCTCTGGCACAGTTTCTCTTTCCACGTCTCATTACTTTGTTTTGCCTAATGAACAGGCTTTATAAAATGGCAGTTGGTTTCATGCTTG
>VZSC01011822.1:0-19352 GCA_013398225.1 Steatornis caripensis
ATGGACCATTTGTAAATGGAACTTGGGCCTTAAAAGGTCCTTATTGGATTTGTGGTCACATGCTTATCAAAAACTACCAAATAATTGGAGTGGAACATGTAATGTGGGTTATATACACCCCTTCTATTTCCTGTTACCGGAGGGAAATAGAAACAGTTTGGGAGTTAGGATATATGATGACCTTAATCCATATCAGTGGTCCATTGATACCTCTATAACAGGTGGAAGTGACCAGACCTGGGGCAAAAGTAAGTGGACTCCTCAACGTATTATACAACATTATGGACCTGCCACCTGGAACCCCAATAAGTTGATTAGCAGTGCTCGAGAACCTATCTATAATCTAAACTGCATTATTCGGTTGCAAGCTGTCCTAGAGATCATTACTAACAAAGACAGCCCATGCCCTTTATCAGGCCACACAAATGCGAACAGCACAAACGCAAACATCGCCTGGTTCTTGATTACCTGCTAACCGAAGAAGGAGGTGTTTGTGGTAAACTAAATGTTCTAATTGTTGTTTAAAAATTGATGATAGCAGCAAAATTGTTAAACAAATTACCACAGGAATACGAAAGCTGGCCCATGTTCCTGTCCAGACATGGAAAGGCTGGGATGCTGATATGTTTTCCTGGCTCCCTGATGGTCCATGGATTAAGAGAATCCTATTTTATTTGTTATGTGGTCTTGCCATGCTGATGTTTTTACTGTGTATCATTCCATGTTTTATACAATTGATTCAACACATTGTGGCCAAAATGCAATGTATAACTACTGTCTCACTTGACGGTGTTAAACAAATTTGTGCTGTGCACTGAACTACACTATCAGTAGTACAGATTATATAGTGTTATTGCTCATTCTCCTTTACTTAAGTCATTTGGGGCAGAAGTTTCTAGGCCCAAGCAGCACATGCGCTTTAAGCTAAGAGGGGCTTGGAAATCCATTTTCCCACTGTATATCCCGAGCCCAACTCTGTCAGACCAGGGCAGCAAAACGCGGGGATTATGAGGGCTGCAATCACTCAGTTTAATATAATCTGAATCATGGGAAATAATGGATCACATGTACATGCTTGTGATAATTAACTGTCTAGCCTTAGCTGTATTAACTACTGCTTACATTTTTCTTATGATACGTGTTACTTGCCCTTACCAATGTTCACCTTGTAATTGCCCCTATAAACCTTTTTCTTCTTCTCCTTCTGAACCCTTGGAACCATAAAAGTTTTGTATATATAGTTATTAACTGAAGTTAATCAGATGTTATCAGTTACGTATAGTTATTAATCAAAGTTAATTAGATGTTGTTAGGTATTACATGTTATTTGCAATTGTGGCATGCATTATCTCTTTCCCTCCCTCCTTTCTCTACCTCTATCATTCATGCCACCTCAGAGAACCTGTTGTAAGATAGCAATGTTGATCCATGGGATGGTGTGAAGAGACTGCATCAGTGAAAACTACCAACAGACACCGCTGCTATGACATGTTTGTCTCAACGTTGCTGACACCGCCGAAAGCCACCAACGGATGTTTTCCTCAACATTGCCATGGCAGGAGAACCACCAACAGACACCATTGAGCAATGGGGAGAGCTAATTCCAAGAAACTTAACCAAACCCCTGTGCACACACCCAGACCTGGGATCAGGGAGACTGACAGGCCTGGAGACCCCTGAGGACCACCTAAAGCTCCTAGACACCTCCTAGGGATAGTATTGGGCATGTGCACCATCACTGGGTGGAAGATGGGGTTAAGCAGAACAGCTCGTGACAACCCTATAAAAGAACAGAACCAACCAACATCAGATTTGGAAACAAATCAGACTATTGGGACGCCGCAGCTCTGGGGTGGTAGCTATTAAACTCTTTTGTTCTTTCCTCTTTCTTTCCTTCTGTTCTCTCTTTATCTTTCACTCACTCCTTTGCATTTGCAAATCTGTCAGTGGGCAAATAAATTTCCTTGGCACTTGACTCTGTTTTGAGTCTTAATTCTGTTCCCGAGAATACAAGCAAAACCTCTCTCCAGTCTTTGACCGGCGTGCAACAGGAGGTGAGTGGGTCTCTGACAGCTAGTCCTGAGTGTGAGAAACCCTGGGTTTCTCCTGTGGTGACAGCACAGTGGGTCGGCCATGGGGTCCGGGGAGTCCCATCTGGCTTGGGGACTGTGGGATGGTCTGTACCAGCAGCTGGACAGGGGCTGTGGTATTGGGAGCTCCTGCATGCAGTGGCTGGCAACTGGGAAGACTGGGACCCAGGGGCTAGCTACTGGGAAGGCTGAGTGCCTGCAGCCAGCTGCTGGAGGTGTCCACCCTGCCCACATGTGACACGCAGTCATTGGCTTCTCCCTCACATGTGGCTGTGCCCCAGGCGTCAGTTGATGGCGCCAAAATTGTCAGTACTTCTCACGGCATCCTGAACGAGCAGGACTTTGCAGCGAGGGCTGAAGGCCATGCATCTGCCTCTGACAGCCTTGTGAGTTTGTACGTTCTTCTGGAGGAGCTGCTGGAAGAGGTGGAAGATGAGGAGGTCCATGACAGAGAGGCTGCAACAGAGTGAGACAGTGACCTGCAGGGCATGTCTCTTGTCCCATTGAAAGATAAAGACACAGAGCAAGCAGCTTCTCCCCTGGCTAGAGATCCCTGGGATGAGGAGCACAGAGCACCTATCCCTGCAGCAGTGTGCAAATTGGTTTTTGCACCTCGGGTAAATAAGCCCATCTTTGGGACAACATTTTCTAGTGACCCAGATGGACAGCCATAGAGCCTTTTCTGGGTTGTCTTGGTGTTCCCAATGAAGGAGAAGCAGACCAAGTAGGATTCCAGTGTGCATCAACCTATTGATCAGGGACTCCTCTGGCTCCTCTATATTGTCCGGTGTTAAGTGACTCAAAGGTGTAATGCTCAAAAAATATATTTGTATGGGGAAGACTGCTAGTTGTCCATTGGTAAGTTGTCTATCTGTCTGTCTTGCTCTGCATAAGTCATGACGGGAGAGACTTGTCGCAGTAGAGTACTGAAAACATTTCTACATGTAGTGTACAAAACTCTGGGTCATTTCTGCATGTACAGTCATGGTGAAAGAAGGGGTCTTTCCCTTTGCTGACAGAGGATCAGTGCTGAGTATATGATATTCTGTATTAAAAAATTTTTTTTTCAGAAATAATATGGAAATGACTACTTCTAATGAGATTCCTTCTTACTCCCCTCTTGAATGCATCCTGAAAAATTGGAAGAAATTTGGGAGTGACAAAAGACAAGATAAAAGTACATTGTATGTTTTGTATATGAAAGTATATTGGCTTAACAGTTTTTCTACATCTTCTGTTCACTACCTCTGATTTATTGAACTGGAAAACAATCTGTTAGTCCTTATCGTGAAAACCCTGAGGGAATGCACCAGCTCCTGGAAACTATAATGTTGATGCATCACCTTAACTGGGGTGATGTTCAAGCCCTATTAAATACTCTCCTCACTGCAGAAGAGAAAAGAATGATAATATAAAAAAGTCAAAAGAACAGGTGTGCAAAAGAGAAGATATATGGGGAAGACNTATAATGTTGATGCATAACCTTAACTGGGGTGATGTTCAAGCCCTATTAAATACTCTCCTCACTGCAGAAGAGAAAAGAATGATAATATAAAAAAGTCAAAAGAACAGGTGTGCAAAAGAGAAGATATATGGGGAAGACAAGGAGGAGGTTGTGCAAATGTTGATCCCTGCTGCCACTGCACCTCCACCTTAAAAGGACAGGAGGAATGATCAAAGTGGGGAAGGGACTGAAAATTTCAGTCCAGTTTCTAGCCAACCTAGAGGAAACATGCAACCTGTAGTTCAAGCCCCTTAAAACAAATTGAGGAGACAGATGGCCTAAAATAGTATCAACAGTTAATTTTATATGGAATTAAATATCGGGCCCCTAAACACCAAAATTTGTCTAAACTGTATGAGGTTAGGCGAAATCTTGACTAGAGCCTGTCGACTTTTTATGAGAGATTGTGTGAAGTAGCAGAAAATGGACTGATTTAAATCCAGATAAGAAGCAAACCAGAGAATGTTTAATATGTTATTTATTGGACAATCATCATCAGAAATAAGTAAAAAAGTTGCAAAAAGTAGATGGAGCCGGGGGAATGTCCATTTTTCAGTTAATTGAAATTGTCCATAAGGAATATAACAATAAAGAAGGAAAGTGGGACAAGAAGGAACAACAGAGGTTAAAATTACAAACTTATTGTTGGCTTCAGCAATGGTAGAACAGAAAGGTAGGGGCAGGTGAAGAGGAGGTAGAGGTAAAGGTAGGAATGGTCAGAATCAGAGGACATGTAGAATATTTCCTCTTGGTCTGAATCATGCTATTTGCAGGCAGGAAGGACATTGGAAGAATGACTGTCCAAATAAAGAAAGAAACCAGACTAGGATACAGATGAAGAGTGATTACTTGATAGTGTTAGAGGATTTGGATAGTGAATGAATGGGAACAGGAGAAAATACTAAAGTTTCCCCAGCCAATCCTCTAGTTCTAATTAAGCTGGGGAATGCAACTGCAGATTTTTTTAATAAAGAAAGAGATTTGGTATCTTCAGAAAAGGATGATCAATTAAGAATACAGGAGGATGGTAGACCACTCCAACTATTTCTCATTACAACCAAGATGATGGAAGCCCTCCTTAAAAATCTACATGAGAAGACTCACATGGGAGCTGATGCTATGATAAAGTGTCAAGAGGTATGCTATGAGGCCTAAAATGCAATCAAGTGCAGACCTACTAGTAAGAAGATGTCAGACCTGTTGTGCAAATAACCCTAAGATCCAAAGAAAGCCAGTGATGGGTGAAGTAAAAAGGTCGACAGCCCTCAGCAAGTACTGGCAAACAGACTTCTCTGAGTTACAAAAGTGTGGGCAATATAAATATCTACTTGTTTTGGTAGACATTTCTTTGGGTGGCCTGAAGCTTTCTCTTGTCGCAACAATCAGGCTAGGGAAGTCATTAAAATTTTATTAAAAGAAATAATTGCCAGGTTTGGAATTCCTGAGGACTTATCCTCTGATAATGGACCTCATTTTATTTTATAGTTCAGGGAGTATCTAAATTTCTTCAGATAAAATGGGACCTGAATACCCCTTGGAGACTGCAGTCCAGTGGGAAGGTTGAAAAAAAAATGAATCAGACACTTAAAAGACAAATTTCTAAATTATGTCAAGAAACAAAGTTTAAATAGGTAGATGTTCTACAAATTGCTTTAATGAGAATTAGAATCACTCCCTGAGTGAGGGAAGGAATAAGTTCCTTTGAAATATTGTATGCAAAACCATATCCTGTTAATGAAATAGGGGATCAAAGTGATAAGATGCATATAAAGGTGAAGGAATCTTGAAAGATTATTTGTTATCTCTCTCAAGGATATTATCCTCCTTACACAGGTATCTCAACCAGCAAGCTCTGTTTTTCAGTACATAACTTCAAGCCCAGAGATCTGGTTTATGTCCAGATCTGGAAAGATGAACCAAGGAAAAAGAAGTGGAAAGGACCGTATCTTGTGCTCCTGACCACATACACTACATTAAAAGTAGAAAGGATCCGCTTCTGGATCCACCACATGAGAGTAAAGGAAGCTTCCCCAGAAGGACAGTGGAAACCTGTACCAACAGGTGCATTATAGCTAAGACTTTCTAAGAATTATATGAGTCAATGAATTGCACTTGGAATTCCAAACTTGCTTATATAGACTTCGAATGTTCACAAGGACTGCTAATATTTTGTTGTGGGCCGATAATATTGCTACCTATAGTTGTAGTATTAATCGATAGAAGTACTGACTTTTTTAGCTGAACCACAATATTAAAGGGACTACTAATGAGAACACTCTTAATCTTACTATGCTTACCAATTGGTAACTCCAACTTAATTTTACAACTTGTACAATCTTTCAGAAAATCCATAATGTGACTCAGATCACTGCTTGTTTGCCCATTCTGAAACCTGCTGGATCACCTATGCCATATGGAATACTCACAACTAACCTAACATACATGTGGGAAACACACGTTAAAATATACCGAATAATACCGTAACATAGTACAATAGAGGTGGAAAATATATGGTGAAGTGGTCACTGCAGAAAAATACAAGTGGCAATTGTTATATAACCAAACCCAGAACCACATGGGTGAAGGAAGTTAATACTCCATGGGGTTGTGAAATATCCATAGTCTTGGGGATGCAACAGGTAGGGGAATGGGAATATGTCCAGATAGTGAAATGGTGCATCACTTGGGAAGGGGAGGAGGGAAGACCAGAGGACCCTTTACAAAGAAAATTAACACAACCTCAAAAACCCCAGGCTACTTCAAGGTGTTTAAAAGTAAATTGGAATTGCACTAGGATTTAGAACTACAGTAGCTCATATCTGGAAAACCAGAGAATGTCACCTATTGCTCAAGATTTGAGGTAAGGATGTATATGTGGGAATTATACCACTCCTTTAAATGATACTTGATCTCACCTAACAAATAATGATACTTGGATGGACATAGATTGCACTTAATTAGGAGTTGCAACCTTATGACCTATGGGATGGCTTAGTAGTGAAGGAAAATGGGTGACTCATCTTCCTGTTGCAGACCAGAATCAATACTGGACATTAGGATTATTGACATTGTGTCTCCTATGGAAAAAGGCACCTCTAGAAGCACTAGCTGTGGGGAAGAATGAAACAAGACATAGATCCATGCCAGCATCCTAGCATGGGAACTGTTGTTGGATGGCTTTTGGAGTCTATTTTCACATCTGAGGCAGTTTCTTCTGAAAATAGACTTGCCTTACATAATCTAAGTTTGCAGATGGAAGTCCTGGCAAAAGCTACATGGCTTGAGATGTAAGAGCTAAACTTCTACGTACACACCACCTCCACAACAGCTTTGCAGAATTGCCTGGCCTTAGACTTACTTTTATTACATGAGAACGGGGCTTGTGGCTATTTGGATTTGAAAAATGAAAGCTGCTGTGTCCATGTTCTCAGTATCACTGGAAATTTAGACAAACAACTGGTTCAATGACTCAAGTTGTGAAAACTAGTCGTGATCTGAGAAACTATATGGAAAATGGGTGGTTAAAAAAAATACTTAATGGGACGGGATTCTTGTTACCAGGTTGGTGTTGCACTCCGGTCAAAGACTGGACCGAGGTTTTGCTCGTGTTCTCAGGAACAGAATTAAGATTCAAAATGGAGTCAAGTGCCAAGGAACTTTATTTGCCCACTGACAGGTTTGCAAATGCAAAGGAGTGAGCGAGAGATAAAGAGAGAACGGAAGGAAAGAAAGAGGAAAGGATGAAAGAGTGCAATAGCTACCACCCCAGAGCTGCGGTGTCCCAATAGTCTGATATGTTTCCAGGTCTGGTGGGAGAACGTTCCGTCTGATGTTCATTGGTTCCGTTCTTTTATAGGGTTGTCACGAGCTGTTCTGCCTTCCACTCAGCTATGGTGCACATGCCCAATACCATCCCTAGGAGGTGTCCAGGAGCTTTAGGTGGTCCTCAGGGGTCTCCAGGCCCCTCGATCTCCCTGACCCCAGGTCTGGGCACGTGCACACGGGTTTGGTTAAGTTTCTTGGAATTAGCTCTCCCTATTGCTCCATGGTGTCTGTTGGTGGTTTTGCTGCCATATCAATGTTGAGACAAACATCTGTGTTGGTGATGCCAGCTATGTTGTGACAAACACCCTGTGATGATGGTGTCTGTTGGTAGTTTTCCTGCCATGGCAGTGGTGTCAGCAACGTTGAGACAAACATGCTGTAGCAGCAGTGTAGTTTTCACAGATGCAGTCTCTTACAGTTGGTTACAGATCTTAATTCAAACTTTGATTATGTTCATTAACCTGATTGGAATAGTCTGATAACCTTTGAATGTATTAAGAATATAACTGTCTGAGCTTTAATGTCACGAGCCCCACCCATAATGATAACTGCTACCCAGGGGAAAAAAAAAAGAGGACATTGAATACCCTTCTACAAGAACATAGAAAGGAAGATACAGGTCAATGGGAATAAACCTATGAACAATTTTGGAAAATCTTGAAAACTCCCAAAGAAGAACAGAGAAGACTTCCAAATAGATTTATTGAGGTGGGAAAACCCCACAGAATTTGAGAAAATGGTACAGGAACTTTATTAAAATAAGTGAGACTTAAAGAATCTCAGGTGAAACTTTAAGTCTCAAAGGGGGGAATTGTTGGTGACATGCAAAAAGAAAACAAAGGACACCACTCAAACTCTTCAGATTGTTCTCCCAGTGTCCTGGAAGAAGGAACGGGTGTCCTGGAAGAAGGAACGGGATGATTGTATAAGCAACTGGAGTGAATGCAGGTGTGCCTGAGTGTGTGTGAGCACCAGCAGAGATCAAGCTGCACGAGCCAGTCAGCAGGTGATGTGGGCCAGGAGCAAGGAGGTGAGCGGAGACGTGGATGCAGAGCCAGCAGGTTCTCACCTGGCTGGAGGTGCCAGGGACCAGAGACACAGCAAGCCTCTCCGCACATCAGCTCCCTAGGACACTGGCTTCTCAGCTTCTCCATTGCCTGGAGGCTCCTATGATGAAAGTCAAAATGTTACTCTCCCTGCATCAGCGCTTGAAGACATGCAGTCATTGGCTCCTCCCTCACCTGCGGCCACACCCCAGGTGGCAAATGATGGTCCCTCTGGTGGTCCCTGACAGAGAAGCTGCAAGAGAGGGAGATGGTGACCCACAGAGGATGTCTCTTGCCCCGCTGGAAGATGAAGAGGCAGAGCCAGCATCTTCTCCCATCACCAGAGATTCCTGGGATGAGCAGCAGAGAGCACCTATCCCCGCGGCAGTGCCGGGGGATGCAAAGGTGTTGGCTACTGCCTCTTTTGCAGATTCCATGAAAGAGGCTGATGCAACATGCCTGGAGGCTAGGACCCCACTACCCAGGAAAAGCCCATGTTGGCTGTGGAGCTGGCAGAGGCTTGCCCAGTGTCTGCCCAGCTCCTTGCCTGCATCTCTCCTTCCTTCACTGGCATTGCTACTCTCCCAAGCCCCCTGAGAATGACACTCGCTTGTCAGGAGGACAGCTGTCAAACTCTGCTCTGGGCTTTCTCCTGCAGCTGCCCCAGGGGACAGGGAGAGCAGTGGTGCCCAGTTGCCAGCGCCCTGCAGGTCCCCAAAGATTGCTGCTGGCCCTGAGAATGCACAGTTCACTCAGAGAATGGCACAGTGAGGCATACAATGGATGAGTGGATGGTGCCCAAGGCAGTCAACTACCCCAAGGATGTCCTGCTGCTGGCCACAGCCCATCTGTGGCTGCTTTCTGCTCTAAATAAAAACTTGGGAAGCTTTTCCCCCTGTGCTCCTCTGTGCCGGGTTGAATTCTGTACTAAGCATCCTTGTTTGTCTCCTGGGTTGTCAAAGAACCCACTTCAGTTCGCTCTAGGTGGCCCATGTCAGTCTGCACACGGCCAGCCCAAGCCTGGACACAGTGCCTGGGCACAGTCTCTCCTGGGCCCAGTGACATTCAGGAATTCCCTCATTGCAGTGCCGCCTGCACCCTTGCAAGCACAACCCAGGATGCAGGACTGCCCTTGCTGCCCACGCACCCTGGACAGGCCCATGTGAACCTCCTGAGTTTCAATAGGTCAAGTGGAAGGTCCTGCACCTGGGCAGGGGAAATCCCCAGTGTCAATACGGGCTCGGGGATGGAGTGAGAGCAGCCCTGCAGAGAAGGACGAGGGATATTGGTGGGTGGCAAGTTGGACGTGAGCTGGCAATGTGCACTTGCAGCCCAGAAAGTCCGTCATATCTGGGGCTGCATCAAAAGAAGAGTGGGCAGCAGGTTGAGGGAGGCTGGTCTCCCCCTCTACTCTGCTCTCCTGAGACCCCCACCTGGAATACTGCGTTTAGCTCTGGGGTCCCCAGCAAAAGAAAGACAAGGACCTGTTACAGCTGGTCCAGAGAAGGGCCACAAAGATGGTCAGAGGGCGGAAATGCTCTCCTATGGAGAAAGGCTGAGAGAGTTGGGGTTGTTCAGCCTGGAGAAGAGAAGGCTTCAGGAAGACCTTATTGCAGCCTTTGAATACATAAAGAGTGCACTAGGAGCTTTCCCTGGCGTTTCCCAGGGCTCTACTGGCAGACCCATGAGCCCTGGTCCAGGCGGCATGCCCACTACTGTTGAAGATGTTCAAAAAGAAAACAAAGGATACTACTCTAACAGACAGTTAAGGAGACATGGCCCTGGGAGAAGGAACAAGATGATCATATAAGTCAGTCAAAGGAGAAAATACCAAAATAAGCACAAAGGCACCAAGCCTCTCATGAAGCCAAATAGAAAATCCCTTGAACTATGAGTGAACTGTCCTAATCAGCATGGTAAAAACCCCACCCTCAGGTAGGGAGAGCCTCCTGCACAGAAAAGCCCCATGCCTACAGAACACGCGCAGTTTAAAAATAAGGTACTGTGGCTTTAAGCAAAGACAAGACATTGTAAGAACCAATGGGAACAAGAGTGACTAAGTATAATCGTAAAAGTACTGATAACGGTTACTTGGGATGTATAAGATTACTGTGTGTTAGCTGAGGTGTGCTAGCTTTGTGAACTCACCACCTAGCACCCATCTCTACACAGACACGAAATAAAACAAATATCTTGACTCACTGTGCAAATTGGTTGTTGCACACGGGGTAAACAAGCCCATCTTGGGGACTACACCACCAAGAGGCATGGGGAGCAGCTCTCTGGATCACGTCTCAGACTAAGGGGATTGCTGCCAAGGGATGGGACACAAACTGGGCTGCATGGGAAAAGCAGTTGGGGACAGCACAGAACTTCTGGGATGGTTAGGGGAGGAACCAAAGGCAGGTCAAGGCAGACATGCAGGTGATTTGGGAAGGAACAAGAGCAGGGCAAATAGAGGGGCAAGGGGCTAAAGAGGACTGTGAGTGCAGCAGCTGGGGTCAGACCACAGGGTGGGGAGCGTTGTGTCCCTGGGGCAGTGACTGGAGCTAGTGCAGGTGTGTCAGAGAATGTGTGAGCACCAGCCGAGATCAAGCAGAGATTAGTGAGCAGGTGATGTGGCCCGGGAGCAAGGACGTGATTGGATCTCTTATGGCTAGCCCTGAGTGTGAGGGACCCTGGGTATCTCCAGTGGTGAAAGCACAGTGGGTCGGCTATGGGACCAGGGGAGCCCCGTCTGACTCGGGTGGTGTGGGATGGTCTGTAACCAGCAGCTGCACAGGGGCTGTGGCCGTGGGGACTCCTACATGCAGGGGCTGACAACTGGCGAGACTGAGATGCAGGGGCTAGTTACTGGGCAGGCTGAGTGCCTGCGGCCATCTGCTGGAGGTGTCCACCCTGCCCACATGTGCATATTCAGTGTCACTAATGAGCTTCCAGCCTGTCCAGCCAGGATGAGGCCATTTGTGTTGTTTATATCTCTGTATATACGTAGTATGTAATTGTGCTTTGTGTCTGATGGGAACACATGTTCAGCCTTGTGACCACTTGCTCCAGAGGATACAGAGCAGCAGCAGCCTCGCTTCTCTTGAACTGTTCGATCCTGCTGGTGCTATTTTTCTCTAAAAGCGACCACTCTATTGCACGTAATCTCTGAACACCATGTTGTTTATTGCCCGTTTCCTTAACATAAGTAACTCCTCTTACTTGCATGAATATATAAAAAAGACTGTAGAAAAATATGGACTGGTATAATATATGTATGTTTATTTATACATGTACAGATATCCTTTCATAGATATAGCAGTATTCAAGGACAAAAAGAAAAAATATGGAGATGCCAGACTGCCAGCTGTCACCCCAGATCACTGACTACAGAGGTTTTCTTTGAGCTAAATTTATTTCTGATCTATGTGTGGTAGGCATGTGTTTGTAGATATGTGTATGGCACAGCTTCTGATAAAGAACATTAAACATTATTGTGGCAGATAGGGATGCTCAATGGCAGGAGATTTGGTGACTAGGCAATAGTTTTCCAAAAACAATGATGGTGTTAAAACCATTTTGGTGTTTCTAGGCATAGTGTACAAACATGCCCAGGCATGGCAAATTGGTTTCTGAATTAACCAGAGCTCTTAAAATCATTTTTAGCATTTTCATGCCTCAGAAATTACAAATAAGTGATGGAAAGAATTTTTAAACCAAACTTTAAATAGGCTGTTAAAGTAAAATAATGTTTAATACTTTCTTACTAGTAATGAATTAAAGTCACCATCATCGAGTACTTTGACAAGATGGTCAAAACTAAGATACGTTGACGTTTTACAGCACTGTCTGAGAGGGAAGAGCTTGCCCATGGCTGTAGAGTCAACCTATCTTCAGACCCAGAACATGCTGATCACAATTTCTTGATTAAAACAGGAAAACTAAGAGCAAAAATACACTTTGCAGGGGTTGTGGCCATCACTCTCAGGTAAGGTGTCTTTGACAATGTGATAGGCATTAACTGGAAGAGATTTGGACTGTTTGATTATATACAAAGATGAACACCATCAGATGTCTTTTTGTCTTTTAGTTTTTTCTTCAGCAGAGTGCTAATTGAAAGCAGTCATGGATAGAAGTTGTACCCTAGCTAGTAATGGATTAGGTTAATTAGAATGAAAAATAAACTATTTGTTTTCAACTACTATGTCTTAAAATTATTTTGAACAATAACTAAACTTCTACTTATGTCATGTACTACACATATATAGCATCCAACATTTATTAAGGAAATTAACATTTCAAACAACAGAGAAAGACTCTGTGAGAGTCTAGCAAAAAGAAATTACATTTTTAAAAAGGCTATAAAACCAAGAACGCAATGAAGGCTCAATTCACCAGTCTGTAGGCATTCAAACTCCCAGTGACTTTAGTGGAGTTTTTCATAAGGATGTGCAAGAAAGCAGGTGTGTTTCATCAATGAACCTTTTTGTTGTTGTTGTTGTTGTTTTCCTGCAAATGTTGCTATGTGTAGGGATTTTTAGAAGTGAATCTCACAATTTTCCTTCATTGCAAAAAAGACTCTTATCGAGTCTTACAACCATAAAAATGTGCAAGTGTTTCAGTTGGATATGATTTGAACTAGGAATAACATAAAATCACAGTTGCTTGAAATATGGATCACCTCTAGTATAAAAAGAAAATTTCAGACTGTCACTGTAACTTATAAAGTGGTATGTATTTTGCCACAAAGAATTGAAAATCTACAATTACAAAAAAGTGTATCTCACTTTTTTTTTCCTTTTGTGAGAAAGAGGGAGAGTGAGATTATATTATGTTCATCTTTGTAGTACTGTTAAGTTGCTCCCTCATAAACAATTTTTGTTATTACCAGTGAGGTGCTGATGATCAACTTCGTTAAAAGTGTCTCTTAGAATACGCATGAGGCTTTTGTTAAGTATTTTGCTTTGCTACTGCAAGTTGTAAGTGTGTCTATATTCATAGCTATGCCAACCAATCATTATACATGGTTTGTTTGTATGTCATTGAGTTCTAAAGAAAGATTTCTGGCAACTTCTCTAAGCTGTTTTCAACTTTACAGTGATTGAAGATATAGGTGCTGACAGTATATATTTTAAACTGTTGATACTCTCTGTTGAATTACTGTAATTTCTTCAGTGGAAATTATCATTTTGTTCCTCTTATGAACAATGATTTAAATGCTTGAATGGGGGAGTGAAAAAGTAGAGTTTATATACATGGATAGAAAGTAAAGGTAAAGTAACCAGAATACTGACATCCATTCAAACATTTATATTGGTACATTTGTACATTTCTACTCTGTACAGGGAATAGGAGAATCGCAATTCAAAGTTACTGCCATCGTTCAAAAGTTAAGGGTGGAAAACTCATTTTAAATAATCTTGGCATTTCATTCTTGACTTAGAAAATCCACTGTCCAGAAGTGTCACTTTTTCATGACAATAGGTAGAGACGACAGTTGATTGCAGTAGACAAGTGCTAAATGAGAGTTAAAATACTTTGACAGCATATTACCAGGATTTTTCTGTCATTCAGCTGAGGGAAAATAAGCATTAAAACAAATTTTGTCCTTTCTGACAAAAAAAAATTACGAAAAAATACATTATTCATACTGCAGTTTATCAGCCTGTAGAATAAACACATCCAACGGTAGCACACTAGTCTTCTACCTAATTGCATTTGCATTTGTTTGCTAAATGGCTTTTTCAATTATGAATTCGTTGTGCTGGGCACTGTAGAATTACACAACAGAAAGGTGGTCTGTGCTCTAAGAACCACACATAATGGACCATTTTCAAGGTGACTTTGACTCACTCTCTCCTATTTTCTTCCTGATCACTGTGGTTTCTATCTGTTCCCTGCAGTTTCTTTCTATTCCTGAATAAAGATGAAGAATGAATTTGTGTTTATGAAGTCACATAATTAATTTCTGTCCATTTGACCTAAACAACATTTTACCACATTTACAGCTGTCAAATCTAATTAAGTCTAATAAATTGGATCAGCGAAAATACAGTCTCACTCTTCTTAAATTACTCTTTGACTATGTGGTTGATCTTGCCAATTTTTTATACCACCACCAAAACACCATACATCATTACATACACATCCAAATATATCTTGAGAAAAGAGACAAAGAAAATGCTGTGTTGTACAAATACACACATTTGGAAAGAGAGAGCATGTGTGCTTTCAATGGGAGCAATCTATGCACTCGTAAGTGGTCTGTACTAATCCCAGTAAAATGAGGTGTGCCAGTCTACAAGGAAAAACAGAATATATGTGAGTTTCAAACTAGCTTCCCAGTAAACATGCTAATAATTTTTCTGTTCTATAATTTTTCTTCTGATAGAGTCATGAAAAAGCAAGGCTGGAAAGGATCTCAAGATGTTACCAAGTTCATTCTTTTCCTCTAAACTTGGATCAGTAATATGTATGTGATTTAGGACAGACTCTCTTAATATCTCTAGTAAGTCCACAATTATTAGGTAACATTTCCTTGCTAAGAACCTTCTCTAATAAATAATTGTGGGCTTTTTTTTTCCTTAATGTCTCATCTGTATCTTTCTCATTCTAGATTATTTTTTGTTCTGGTTATGTGGAAATAGAAAAATGAATTCTTCCTCCATTAAATGTGGTTGAGGACTGTTAAAAATCATGTCAACCACTTCCTTAAATTTCTTATTTTCTTCAGTAATTTCTCTTTAATTATGGTTTCCAGACCTTTGGTCATTACTGACATCCTCTGCTGTATTTTCTCAAGATATTCTACAGTTGTTTAGCTGTGGCTTTATGCTGGCTGAGTGGAGAACTGTTTCATGTGCATATAGTGTTCATATTTATATTTCCTGAATGATATATGTCTTACCACTACAATGACATTATTGTCTCCTGTTCTGTTTGTGATTGTGGCTATGTGGTCATCCATACTCACCTAGCTTTGCTTAAGCCATAACCACCAGGGGTCATGATGACTGCATTCAGCTTCTGCTGGACTTTGGAGGATGAGAAGCAACATGGTAGGCAAGGACTCTCTGGAACAGTGACCTAGATGAATCGCTGGTATGCAAATATGACTGTAAGTCAATCGTTTTACTCTATAAATAGTGGACAGCAGAGGGCTCGTTGGAGTCTCATGAAACGACAGTGGGCTGCAGGCCGGGATCTCCTCTTGAGTAGGGATGCCTCTCAAGGTTACTCCTCGAGGTCGAGAGATTCCTAGATGTAATAGACTCTCAGCAAGTGATTAGTAACATACTAAACCTTGAAATCTCAGCTAAGTGACATAAAAGATTGATTGTGAACATATATAAACATTTAGACATAAAACATTGACCAAGTCTGGGACTTGGGATCCAGCCACATCTACACTCCTCTTGGAGAAGCAGTTTAGAAAGCAAGAGGGTCCTTTCTGAACCTCATGACTCAACAGGAGAGTATCTCTGACAGTTTTGTCTGTCCCTAGCCTCACAGTAAATAATCAAGCATAACTTGCCATTAAATCTTGTAAAATCACTGTTGTATTTACTGTTGAACTTTGCTAACTCACTGTTTTAGATCAGTATATTCTTTCTTCTCACTTACAAGTGAAGTACATTTCTCACTTCATCCGTGACAGTGATTTATTTATTTTAACTTTGATTGACAATAAACCCACAAAGCCATTAAGAAGACTTTATGAAAGGAAGACCAAAGAAACACATATAAATCTGTTTCATGCCCTAATTTTTTATTTTACTTAATTTTTGAGCAAAGATGCATTGTAATGACTCATACAAATATTCTCATTATGCAAAGATCCCTTCCTAAAGAACTTGTTTCTGTTAACCCCTCCCCATTCTGCATTCAGGACGTCAGTTATTTCTGTTTAAGTATCTTTAGCAGTAAATCAAGGCTTATTTTCTGGTTTGAGCTTGCAGCATTTCTCATACTCCTTGTCTTTCTTTACTGACTGATGTAACTTCGATGTGATCAAAACTGCATATAAAAATAAATTCTATTACTTTTTATGCACAGTGTCAAATTATGTTTCTGAATTAACTATTACTGGAACTTTTCTGTGTTCTATTTGTCATAAGTCTTAGGAAAACACTTGCCACAAATCTTGGCCTGCCCTGCCATCCATAAGCATTATTATGTTAACAGATAATGGACTGAACTTTGAAAAAGGTGGCAGAGGCTTGTTGAGTGTGATGTACTGGAAAATGTATGTTATTCCTGTAAATACCTCGGAAGCCCTTTATAGAGTATCTCTGTCTTCTGTTACTAGAAAGTGCCAAAGTAGTGATTCACTATCCATTATTAGCTCTCATGTATTTGTGCAAAGATAATGAACTGGAGCTGTTGGAATCCAACTGTGCTAGTGTTGTTTTGTGATATACTTAATGCTGTGCTGCGACCAAGAAACAGCTTTGAGATGGTTACTTAAATCTTAGAAAGTAGCATTAAGGGGCTGTTAGAATTTCTGTTGAGAAGTAAGGAAATTTTTCAGTTATCATACATATAAGTAGTTGATAGATAATATGGGTGACTGACAGTGGGATCTGGTGTCTTTTTAGTCTACTGTTCATTAAAAGCTGTTAATACTAAAGGAGCGTCTAAGAGCTTTGGATGCCTTCTTGTAGTCTCTAACAGTAAATGTCATATTCACATTTATATGAATTTTCCACCATTACTGATTATGTGAGAATGTCTGTATTTTCAAAAAGCAAATACGTTTCTCCCAAAATATTATTTCAATTTATTCAAAAAGAAAAAGAATCTAGTTATTTCACTAAGTAATTTCATAGGTAATTGCTACACGTGAACAAATTCTGATGAGTCAAAAATCTTTCTCTCCAGTATGTGTTGCTAATAGAACAGTTAATACTTTAATAGTATCATTATGCACTGATTTTCTAATAGCTGTCTACTAAACACTGGCAACATAAAACTAGAAAATTATCATTAATGATTCTTAAAGTGCCAAGAATAAATTAATAAATTAGTTCTATTTGACTTTGAAAAGCTATGTTTACTCCTATGATATCAAACAGGAAAAGAAATGCTAAATTGTAAAACAAGAGCCAGTTCTCTTTAATCCTAAATTACCTACACGATTATGGTTTGTTAATTAGCTAGTGAATCAGTTATTTTTCTTTTTTACAGCCTACTTCCAACCTTGTCACTGTCATTTGGCTGTCATATGTTCAGTTGTAGATATGTGGTTAGATGACGTTTTTTAAATTCTGATAGAAAAAACATTAATGTAAGAACTACCATAAACTCTACAGTTTGCAGGCATCCTGGCTTGCCATTGTAATTTCAGTGTTATGGCTTTACTTCAGGAACATGATTTTATTTTCTTTGTTGCATCTTTCATACTGATTAAGGCCTAAATAGAGATAAGGGGTAAGAATTCACTGTTGCCCTGCTTCTGCTTTTTTACCGAGATGAATGGATGGTGAAGTCCCAGATACCTGTTCATTTCACTCAGGTTTTGAATCCAGTTCTGCTGTCAGAAGATGATGCTGTCTTCTGCAGACCTCCTTCTAGGCCATGTGTGATTCAGTGACAGTTAAGGACTGGGAAGAGCTTTACTTCACATTTTTGTTTGCTTCTAGGATTTAGAGAGGGTAACTAGATGACTCCCATGCTGGAGCAGGAGTAGTATATGAATGACATCGTTTCTGAAGTGGACAATTTTTTTTTCACCACAGTCTAAGTTAACCTATGCAGAATTACAGAGCTCTTCTGAGTAAATGTTCATGTCAAAGTGTTTGACAAGGTACTGTGCAGCAAACTATTTCTAGACATTCAAAGACATGATAAAATGTGCATTGATTTTACTTAGAATTGTCTAGAATAGAAATGTCACACTACAATAGTCCCAATTTAATGTACTTTTACATGTACAGTACAGCGAGAACACTTTCATCTCTGACACAGATACAAAACTTTCACGCCATACCCAGGAGTGCATGACTCATTTGACTTAGCCAGCTCTTTTGCATCAACTGGTGTGCTTGTTTAAAGTGAATAGCGCAATTGAGAGGGTGCTCTGCTAACTGAAATCCCACTGCTTTTCCTTTATGCCTCATCCTTGCTAGGGCAAAAATATCTGACCTGACAGAGAAGAAAATGTACAGTTAAACTGTTTGGTATTGTATGTTGCACAGCACCAGATGCATCGCTCTGGTCACGACACTGAGAACTGCAGTGTAGGTTAAAAAATGCTTTATCTGAAGAACAATTGCTTTGTATGTCTTTATATTTCCTAAACTGTAATTCATAATTAATATGAATGCTACCATACTCTTCTGTTCTATAAAGCCAGAAACAGAAGCCAGTACTTGCCTGTTTTACATAAAATAGATACTAGCTTACATTAATGATGCTTAACCCATGCAGATCCACTTGTGTTATGATTTCAGGTGAAGTCTTTGAATGTATTTGTGAAGTATTGCCTGCTGTGTACCCACTCAAAGAAAACAAAAGATGCAAGTGTGACTCCCTCATTACTTGTTTCCATGGTCCATAGAATAAATAAAAGAATAGCTACTGTGTGTGTGTTTAATAATTTATAATTATTTTAAATGAACAAAAGAGCAAACCAGAATGTGTCTGTCACTCCTCCCAGCTCCCAACTTTCTTTGCTCCTCCACTTACTTTCCTCATTAGCTACCAAGGTAGTACTGGAGGAGTAGCTACATTTCTCCTTCTGATAGCAAATGTCAGAATGATGCCATATCTTCTTTGCTTCAGTGTTCACTGCTAGGACTGGCCCTCAGGACTCCCAGACTCTGGAGATAAGAGAGGAAGCACGGAAAAATGAAGACTTGCCCTTGGTCAATGAGGATTGGGTTAGAGAGCAGCTAGGCAAAC
>VZSC01011822.1:20827-34457 GCA_013398225.1 Steatornis caripensis
ATTCTATGATTCTATGATATGAGAGAGCAAATAGGTCATATGCCTGACAGTCTGATTACTAATCAATACAGTAAGAGTTTGAAGGAATTACGATGAGTATTCTGTATTATTTTGAATGAACATGTTTAGTATGACTTTTACAAATCTTGGTTTCTTCTGTAAGCTGTTACAGTATGGGTCACCAGTGTTTTAACCTTGATTTTATCACAATTTGAAAAATAATTTTGATGAATGATATCACCATTGGTGCCATCATTAAACATAAGCAGTTTTATGTGAATAAATTTTATTGAGGGATTTAGTATTTGAAAGGACATCACAGCTGGCTGAACACACAACACATGATTGTACATAACTTCCAATACAATTTATTGGAAGAGGCAAAGTTTTGTTGGCTCAAGGAAATGAATTTATCAAGAAGTGCTCCTGGTGAGAGTGGGTGAGATGGGAATAATCTTTCATGTCCTGGACTCTTTTTCTTGTGTTGGTTTATTTATAACAGGGACAGAAATCTTCAGAAAATAGAAAACAATATTCAACATCGTGTTCAATATTTATTAGAGACAAAAAATCAAACCAAGCAGGATGTCTAATTTGATGAATGAATTTACAAATTTGTTTTATAATACCAAAACTTGGTATTCTGGGATTCCTGGTGATAAATGATTTGCTAAAAAAGTAATTTATTTTATACATCTGTATTTTCTAATTTCCATTCAGAAGGAATCTTTGTGCGCGTGTGTGTGTGTGTATGTCTTTATCCTTACCAATCTCTAATCAGCTGGAAAAAGAGATCTCTGCTCAAACTGAAATACATTTTGCTTAATACTTTCAACATTCTTCCTTTCTTTTTCTCATCTACAGGGGTGTGGCAAGTTCTGTCTAATAGCTGCAGTGTGCTCTAAGATGAAAGATGCCACAGACTCATAGGATAATTCAGGCTGGGAGGAGCCTCAGGAGGTCTCTGTCCAACCTTCTGCTCACAGCACTGTGGTCAGACCAAGTTGCTCTGGGCTTGACCCAGTGGGAGCTTGAAAACCTCTGAGGATGGAGATGACACAGGCTCACTGGGCAATCTCTTTCATTTTTCCACTGTCCTCACAGAAAAAAAGTTTCCTTTTACATCCAGTCTATACCTCTTCTGTTTCAATTTTTGTCCATTGTGTTCCATCCTCCCTCCATGTACTTCTGTGAAGAGCCTGGTTCCATGTTCTTCATCCCCCTCCTCGCAGGCGGGGCAATTGTTATGGGTCCCCTGGAAGCCCTCCAAGCCCCACTCCTGTGACCTCTCTTCCAAGGGCAGGTGCTCCAGACCTGACCACCCTGTGGGCTTTACTGACCTCATTCCAGTTTCTCAATGCCTGTCCTGTACTGGGGAGCCTAAAACTGGGTACGGTATCTGGATATATGTTAACAGCACTGAGCAGAGGGGGATAATGACCCCCTTGATCTCCTGTTCATGCCCTTGTTCGTGCCACCCACGATGCTACTGCGCTCACTAGGGCAGACTGCTGGCTCGTGTTCATCTTGCTGTTTACCAGCCACACAAGATGGCGTCATTGCTCATTCCTCATTATGCCTGCCTGTCTTTCCTGAGGACCATGTACATCGCAACACTTCAGTCACATGAGCACATTTAAGGTCAATGTATCTTTGCCCTATGTGATTGTTCCCATTTCTCTTTCTTCTCATCACTCTATATTGTTTGGTTTTGACCGTTGTTGACTGTTACGTCACTTAGCTACAGGCTGTAGAATCTCCCAGTCCCATCACTCCTAGTGATCCAACCACATCCTCCATCAGGAAATTCAACTGAAAAAAAAGCCTCTGATTTGCTGGGGTAGTTGCTCCTATCAGCGCTAGGGACCATGCCTTGTTTCATATCACTACCAGTGTTGCTCAATCCCACACTGTCTTCAACAGTTTGCCGTTGCCTTTTGTGTGCCCTTCTGTACAATCTGCCCTGCAAACTTCTCCTCCTGGGAGCTGTGCTCAGGACTGGGCAGTTGTCTCTTTCCCTTCCCTGCTCCATCTTTACCATTACCTTAATGGACTCTTGTCATTCCCTGACCAGGAGTCAGACTTTCCCAGCAGTAACCTGGCTCTGAACATCCCAGGAGAAGATGCCAGAAGATCAAGAAGCAGAAATAAGAACTGCTGCATAGACTGCAAACACCAGCCATAACCAGCAGCCTGACCAGGCCCCTCCACATGACCTATCTCAACCCTTGTCTGCAGCACCTCATTGCAGTGTTCCAGATTGCTGTGATCCCTAAGGGCCAGTTAAATAATAAATGGAAGCTGAGCACAGGCATTTACCACTCCTGTGTAAGATTCCTGGCAGATCCCTTTTCAAAAGACTACAAATTCTGAAAGGCCTCCTGAGCACGGGTCATGCCACTCGTGAGTTTGTCACTGCCACACACTCCAGTCATGCTTGCAGCAAGTGGAGGATGAAATAATTGTCATAATTATTAATTACTTTCACCTTAGCAAATAGAGAGCAATAGTATGAACTAGCATTAAAGTTGCCAGAACTGGAAATTTGAAATATCAGAGAAATTACTGAGTAATATCCAAGTAAACCCAAGAGAAAACATAATACAAATGATAGCTAATGATGTTGCTGAAAAGTGAATATAATCATATTCTTTAAGTCCTAGACCAATGAACTACTATTAAGTAAGCAAAAAATATGCTATTGTAGTCTATGTAAAGGTGAAAATGAGAAACATAAATACTGAATAAACAGCAGGTGTAAGAAGTAAAATTATGCAAGATAAAGAGAGAGAACAAAAAAGGAAGATCTCATTAGAAACTCATCTGATTTTGAATAATGAATATGAAAGAAAAGAAAAATAATTGATCTTCCATTCAAGAAATAGTACCTTCAAATACATCTGTGGTTCTGTTTTGAAAATATGCAGCACATTGGAGACTAGGATGGTTCTGCATAGGTACTGCTGCTATTTTGATGGTCTATTAGAGATGACAGAGAAAGCAAAAACTTATCCTCTTGTTTCAACTGCAATGTGTAGCTATGCTAATTCTGTTGTTATTTAATGCAGTGCTACAATTCCCTCCTGAAGCAGACCTTCTTTTGATAGGGAAGGAAAGGAGGAGGAGGCAGTGAACTCCCTGGTTCCAGGGCACTGCTGCAGGCAGTGCTAGCGACAGTGAGTTTGGATGGCAGCATGCAACATCAGATGTCTGGTTGCCCATGCAGGAGCTGGCATTATTATATTTCTGCCAGCCAGGAGAGTGTAACTTTGGGGTAATCACATTCTATATTTGCAAATGTACTACAACACTTTTAGCGTATTGAGTGGTGCAAAATGACAATGAGACCACTTTAGAATATGTCACTTTCTACAAGAAATATTGGTTTAAAATTTGTCATATAAGACAAACCCCTCAAGTCTACTTTCAGTTTTTATGGTAAATTTCCTTTTTTTGCAGTATTTTAAAAGAAAAAAAAAACAACAAAAGCAGCTAGAATATCAGTACTTTTCTTTTGTAATGATAAGGACAAACGCCATAACAATTCATTTATCGATAATAGTGTAAAAAATAAATGGATACATATGTGTAAACTTGGTATAGTGCAAGAGCAGTGTATTAGAAGTAAAAACATGTGCTTCAAAATATGCTTCAAAATACTGTTTTTTACATTGAACCCTTCTTGACAGGCCACTAGACAGAAAATTTATTTAAAGGCGAATTATTTATTTTGGAATGAACTACTGAAATACATCTGAGCAAGTCACTATACCTTACAGTGTCCAACAAAGAGTCCTAGAAGGTCTGAAATACTAATTCAGAAAACAGAAGAACAGAAGTTACTGTGGACAATAGAGGTGGGAAAGGTTGAGTGTTACAGATTTTCTTAACATAAAGAAGAATGAATACATCAGTGAATTCTTTAAGAATGTTTCCACAGTGCTGTGTGGTTGAACAAAAATGTGGCAAATGAGGTTCAGCACTGATAAATTTAAGGTATTTGTTGAATAACAGCTCTGCCTGTGTGCATGATAAGTTCTAAACTACTTTTAGCCCTCAGAAAAGTACTGTTGCAATCATTGTGAATAATTATGTGAAAATATCAGCTCCAGGTTTTAGTGGTGGTTCAGAAAGCAAGTATTATGTTAAAAATTAGGAAAATAATAGAGAACAAGACAGAACACATCACTATACCGCTGTGTGAAACCACAGGGGCATAAAAGAATGTAGAAGAGGACCAAATATGACTGAAAATATAAAATTTAATCTACTTCATTCTGCAAATGGATACATTAAACACAGTGATTCTTCTGCTTGGAAAAGATATCAAGACTATGATGAAGACATCAAAAAATCTCAAATCTCAAATGGAAAGTGAGTAGGCACCTATTTTTTAGTATTTCCTTTAATGTAGGAAATAAGAAACATCTCATTAAATTACAGCATACAAGTTCTAGAACCAATAAAAATGAAAAAATATTTGAATAGATTTTTATCATATGGGGCTCAGATACCAATGGTGTACCTAGGACAATATAACATTTAGAGAATTTTATAGAAGAAATGATCACTGAAGATTATTTAACACAAAAATATGGATGTGATTCCAGATCAATGACTCCTTTATTTAGCATTTTTGCAGAAAATATATAAAAAAAAATTCCAGGAAAGATTTAGTTTCTGTTATTTTTCCTGTTTCTTTTCTCCAGCATAAGCCACTGTAGGAGAGACAGTGACATGTTTTTTCCAAAATCTTACCTAACATAAATTGAATCTACATTTTTGAAACAAGAAATAGAGCTAAAAACCAGTGTATATAGGACTTTCTGAATATTGTTTTTATGCTTTCCAGAATAGTAATAAGGGTATCACAGGAAAGAAAAGTAAGTTCACAAATGTGAAGTATTAAACAGTTATAATGCTTAAAATAAAATGCATATTATGTTGGAAGTTAATATGATCATCAAGTTAAACCTCTCAAACTTTCCTGTAGGAAGATACAATAACAGCTCTTAATCAGTGGGTAGGAGGACATACCTGTTGTATAGATAACATAGTGGATAAAAGCCAGACCTATTTTTATTATTGCTATTCCTACCATTCCTCTAAGACTTAATATCTTTACTATTTCTCATATTTTGTTTCTTTTTTCTTCGACTGTTTCTTTACCGGTTATATTCCATCAATATTTCAGCCTCCACTTGTTCTTTAGTTTCTAGATTTACAATAAATAGTCTAACTTCTGTAATAAAACAATCCTTTTGGCTGCACCTCCTCTTCTTATGCTGCCACTAGCAGCAAGATGCAACTGGCTGTGTTGTATTCCCAGCGTTCCCAATCATTCCTGAAAGCTACAATCTGACTGTCACCCAGTCTCTTTGAGCCTTTGCCAGTTAGACTGTGACTAGCATCCATTTTAATGGGAATATTTAAAATTTTGTAGTTCATAGCATTATTGTAAAATGATTTTCAAATCATATTCCAGGGCACTCGTATTGTTAACACCTTTTTTTAATGAAAAACTCTCCAAGCCCCATGAAAACTGGTGTATTATTGGTTATATTCTTCCATTTAAAAAATGAGACTTTTTGTGCTCCAAATAACACAGTTATATTGCTATGTCTAATCACTTTTTTTCCTGGCAATTCTCTGCCTCTCCCCCTTCCTCAACAGGACAGAGGGAGAAAATAAGATGAAAAAGTTCATGGGTTGAGACTAAACAGGGAGATCACTTACCCATTACCGTCATGGGCAAAAGAGACTGAACTTGGGGAAAATGAATTTAAACTATTGACAATATTGAGAAACAAAGACAAATCAAAACTAATTTTTCTCTCCCCTCTGTTGCCCAGGCTCAACTTCACTCCCTCATTCCCAGTGTCTCTACATCCATCCCTGCTCTGAGCAGCATAGGGGAATGGAGAACAGGACTTGTGCTCAGTCCATAAGAGCTCCTCTCTGCCAACCTTTCTTCCTTACATTTTTCCTCTGCTCCATCATGAGGTCTTCCCACAGGCTGCAGGCTGTTTCCTTTAGGGCATATCCAGCTGCTCTGGTGTTGGGTTCTTCATGGTTCTTCATGTGGATATCAGATCCATCATACTTTTCTCCATGGGCTGCTCTGGCACCTGGGGCATCTCCTCTCCCTCCTCCTCCTCTGATCTTGGTCTCTGCAGGGCCATTTCTCACACTTTTTTCCTCAGTCCTCACTGGCATGCCATGTTTTGCCCTTTCTGAAATATGTTTTCCCTGAGGCATTACCAGTGTAGCTGATGGGCTCAGATGTGGTGAAAATGTCTGAGACCAGCTATGCCTGCCAAAGGGCAGCTTCTGTCTTCTTCTCCCAGAAACCTCCTTACTGCTTCCCGCTGCCAAAACCTTACCACTCACACCCACTAAAACCACTTCTTATCCCTCTTTAACATAGGTCTTCCATACTTTTGTTTCCTTGTATATTATCTGAGTCTTTATTTTGCAGTTTTCAAAAGCATGGAAATAGGGTTCCTCATACAAAACAATGTAATGCATTTGACTAGACTAGAATAGTTTATTTCAGTTGGAAGGGACCTACAACAGTAATTTAGTCCAACTGCCTGAGCAGTTCAGGACTGACCAAGACAAAGCATGTTCAAATGACTCTTAAACACTGACAGGCTTGGGGCATTGACCACCTCAGGGAAGCCTGTTCCAGTGTTTGAGCACCATGTTGGAAAATAAATGGTTCCTAATGTCCAGTCTAAATCTCCTTGGTGCAGCTTGTCTTGTCCCTGGGATCCAATGATAGGATGCATGAGAATGGTTCAAAGCTGCACCTCGTACCCCACATCTCCTCCTCAGGAAGCTGTAGAGAGCAATGAGGTAGTCCCTTAGTCTCCTTCTCTCCAAACTAGGCAAGTCCAAAGTCCTTAGCCGCTCCTCACAGGACCTGCCTTCCTGCCCTTTCACCAGTCTTGTTGCCCTCCTCTGGACACATTTAAGGACCTATGGCACATAGTACTCATGGTGAGACCACACCAATGCTGAATACAGTGGGATAATCACCTGTTTTGAACGGCTAGTTATATTGTAATGCACCCCAGGATGTGGTTTACTGTCTTGGCTGCCAGGGCACACTGTTGACTCCTATTAAGCCTGCTGCTGACCAGCACCCCTAGATCTCTTTTTGCAGTGCTGCTCTCCAGCCACTCTTCTCCTAATTTATACTTGTGCTTGGCATTACTCTGTTCTGGGTGCAGAATCCAGCATATGAATTTCATCCCATTAATCATCGCCCAATGCTCCAGTCTATCTAGATACCTCTGCAAGGTGTCTTGTCCCTCAGGAGTCAACAGAACCTCCTAGTCTGCTATCATCAGCAAACTTGCTAATGGTGCATTTCTTCTTTCCTGGTTCATAACTTTACATTCAGAAAATTACAAAAAGGGGAATTAATTTCATATGTTTTCTTCGTAGCTCAGTAAAGACGACTTTTGCTATTACTAGTAAGTCACTAATCTTTGTACTAACCTGACAATCTCAGGATTTTCTGTGCATACCTTGATGTCTTTTTGTTTTTGCTTGTGGTAACAGTTTTCGAGTGGGAAGTGTTTATTTCCTGACACATTTCATCTCTATGAATATATGAATGCACATATATGACCATCCTGTCAAAATCATGGAGTCACTACATTGACTGTCACAGCTGTTACCAGATGAGTCTGGGGGAGGCCAATGTCCAACTTTCAAACTTCAGCTGAGTACCAGGAAGCAGACCGGAAAAAGCTCTTCTCAGTGGTGCCCAGCGACAGGACAAGGGGCAATGGGCACAAACTGGAACACAGGAAGTTCCACCTGAACATGAGGAGGAACTTCTTTACTGTGAGGGTGACAGAGCACTGGAACAGGCTGCCCAGAGAGGTTGTGGAGTCTCCTTCTCTGGAGATATTCAAAACCCGCCTGGATGCATTCCTGTGCAACCTGCTCTAGGCTAACCTGCTTTAGCAGGGGGGTTGGACTAGATGATCTCTAGAGGTCCCTTCCAACCCCTACCATTCTATGATTCTATGAAAAAGGAAGCAGACTAGCATAAAGACTTTCACCAAAATAACTCCAAGTGCACTCAAGACTGAAAATGAAAGGAACCCACCCTACCATGAATATCCTTGCAGCAGAGATCTCAGGATGCTGATGGCTTTTCACAACCTATCTTACTCCATCCATTCTGCTTGAGAAAGGCTGAAACCTTGTCACAGAAGAACTGACAATTTAATTTGACTTTTAAAACATTACTTGAACAAACAGTAAATTCTTAGATTTACATCTAGGATTGTTTTCTCTTTTACCAATAGTCAGGTTTTGAGTATAGTATTTTCCAACTCTAAATTATGTTTTTTCAAGTGTGCATAATGGATGAAAGGGCAATTAGAGAAGATCGTTGGGTATCACTGGATCATCAATTTCCAACACAAACCAGTAAGCTGATATTGCTTTCCTCCTCCTCAGATCAGTTAGGAAACATGATCTTTTATATCACTGGTTTTTATCAGCTCTAGTCTTCAGCACTGATGTTGCTTATACTGTTTTCTCCTTTGTGCTGAAGCAGTTAGGCTGCATTATACTGATGAGTCAGAATAATCAATTAAACCTTAGGCAGATCTTATTAGATCATTACCTTAGCTACCAAACCTGCAGACTGTAATGTCTGAGCTATTCTGTCAGCAATTTAGATATCTTCCATGATTGTGCTGCAGGCAAGAGATATTTTAGTTTCTGAAGCAAACACGGTACAATTAAACTACCAGGAGTAGTAATTTTCATTTTTCCGGTGGGGTTGCTTTCACTCCTCAGCTTGTTTCATTCCTTCTCCTCTAACTCAATGTTCAGTGCAAGCAATCACAGACAGCTACTGTTTGCATGCACTGCTACTTCTGCAGTGTTCTTCCTGGAGTGGAATTTTAAGCATGCTTTCAAATAAAAATGCAAAAGTGTCATTGGTATTCACTAGAGTGACTTCACACTAACCTGTACTAAATTGTGGCATTTTACTTTCTTCGGCTATTCTCCCCTGCAGGAGAAGTGACTCAGAATCAGCTGTCCTACCTGACACATTGTGATCTGCAAAGCCTGTCCTATTTTCTGTGTTTGAAATATCTGACCTAAAAGGTATTCCCGGGAATTGCACTACAGTCACTTCATTGAAATAGGACCTCCAGGCTAGTCTCTTAAAATACCAACACAGTGCGCTATCTGCCATGAAGTGTTTTCCTTTGTCCTTGCTTTTGTCTTGTTCTCCTTACACTCTTTTTTTAACCTCACTGTGATTAATTGCAGCAATACAAGCTTAGACTCCTCCTAGTAACTTCCAGAGAGGTACTGAATATGGCAGAAAAAGATCTGTTCTGTAAGAGTTTGTGGATAATGTATAAAAGGTTATTCAGTAGATTATTGTATAATTGCATTGGCTTTAATCTATTGGGGGATTTATGGAAAACAAAGTGAGAAAACAACAGAAGGACTATGAATAACACCATCTGCAGACACTTAAGGGTTATTAACAAAAGAATATATGATCAGGAAAAAAATGGATCGCAAAAGAGCAAAGGTACAGTAACAACTCAAGTAGAGACTTGCTTGATGATCTTAAGGCTTCCTTGACTATCTTCTTCATTTACAAGCCTTCAGTAAAATGATCGCATAGTCTAGAGCGCTCTCTCTCAAAATGCGGTGTCCCCACTGTTAAACAGTACATTTATTTATTCGTTTCCTGTATATTCCAGTGGAGATAGACATCCAGAGGAAAGAATTTTAGTTGTCAGCTCTGGTCAAACTCAATTTTTAATTGCTTGGTTACCTAGGCCTGGTCTAAAAGTGAGAATGTTCATAATTTTTTTTCCCCTTGATAGACAAGGGATTGATGCCTGATGGCTGGACAAAGAGTGTTACAGAAATAAAAAGTCCACAGTTAATCTTGGTCTGTAGCCATAACCTTGCAGCAATCCAGATTTCCAGGCCAAGAACCAGTTAAATCATGTACCAGAAAGTACAGGGAACAAAATTAGTTCAAGGACTGGTAAACTAATTTTCTCTTCTTGAATAAGAAATACATTGAAGAGATAGTAGACATTATGAACAAATGCAGTTTATTGTTTCAAGGGCTTTTGGTTTTTTCCCCCCAATTTATTAACAGTCTTTAAATCTTCATTATTTTTTTCCTCATTTAACAATATCTGCAGATCGACTGACATTAATGAAGTCCAAAAGAGTCTGAATTTCAGTAAGTTTTGGATCATTCCCACGGTGGTCATGAGTGTTTTATATATAACAACAAATTACAGAACACCATTGACAAAATGCATCCATCTCTAAAGATTTTTTGCACAACTATATAGTCACTCAGTCTGGAAGGACACCTTAAGCATGTTTCAACTGAAAGAACTTTCACTGATAGCTGTCATTCAATAAATATAAAGAAAATATACCAAATTTCTAAAATTACACAGTTCAATCTTTTCTAGAAAACTGATTGAAAGTTGCATTGGTTATATTTACCTTTTGAAACAGAGAATTAAATTGATTAAATACAGAAATGCTCTTCATCAGACATCCAATCATATTACTAGAACTGAAAGTCACTTTATGTCATAGACTAGATACAGTCTATCAATAATTCAAGTTGAAAGGACCTTTGCTACTTGTTTGGCCCAAACTGCCACTAAAAGCAGAGGCAATTTAGGTCAAGTAGCTCAGAGCCTTTCCCATCAAGTTCGAAGTATATCCAAGGACAAAGTTTCCAAAACTTCTTTGAGCAACCAGTTCCACTGTTTGATCAATCTTATTATGAATGTTATATATCTCTCTTTCTAGTAGGAATTTCCTGTGTTCCAACCCCTGTTCATTGCCTCTTGCCCCACCACTGTGCAGTTCCAAGAGGAATCTAGCTGCATCTTCTCTATACGTTTCCATTTGGTAGCTGAAGGTCTCTCTTAGTCTTATCCTAAGATCAAAGTCAGTTTATTCAGCCTCTCCTCGTATGTCATATGCTACAGATCGTGACTCTGACTGACTTGCAGTTTCTCAGACTGACATTTTTGCCTTTGAAAACTTCAAGTCATAAGGAATTTCCCCTAGGCACCACAACTTTTCAGAGATGATAGCAAGAGGCCTCGCAATGACATAACAAATATGTAGTCCATAAGAAAATTAGTTGGGTTTTCATACACAAAATACTTATGCAGCTTTGACATTCCTCACATCTCTCTGTACACTTGTCCCAATAAGATTCATTAATCACATAATGATTTCACCTATCTTGTAATAAATTATAGCAAGAAAAACTAACATGTAAATTTAAAAAAAAATTTCTTCTAATTTTTTCGTCATATTGGATTTAATGCTCCTTGACATCCTTTTAGATGTCAGAATGGATATTTACTTTACAATAGTCTGTAAAAATAATATCGTAAAGTTTAGATTTCTGTACAATAGAAAGTGACTGCAAGAAACTATAAAATCTGTGGAATTGTCAGTTTGCTATATTAATTTTCAGTAGCAGCAAAAACCTGCTTTCATTGTGATGACCAAAGGGAGCAACACAACACAAGTAAAAGATAAATCAACCTCAAGATTTTCCTCAATTTGCCACATTGCCATCATTGAAATTAGCAAGACTAATTCAACAAATTAAAAGTTAATGTAAATTTTTCATACTGATGAATTTGTAGATCTTTGCTCTCTATGCAGTAGAACATGTAACAGATTTCACAAGACAGAAATANATTGCCATCATTAAAATTAGCAAGACTAATTCAACAAATTAAAAGTTAATGTAAATTTTTCATACTGATGAATTTGTAGATCTTTGCTCTCTATGCAGTAGAACATGTAACAGATTTCACAAGACAGAAATAAACCTGGCATACATGCAAAGTACAGGCTAGGTTCATGGGTAAAAGAATTTGTCTATAATTTCATAATATTTAACTTTTCTAATTTTTTTGACAGAATAAACAATTGTTTATCTCTTAATCCGATGCTTGTCCTTGAGAAAGGATGTAGTGATCACCAACAACCTGAATGAGTTGTAAGACATTAATTCAAATTTTGAAGGTAGTTGCAAGTCTGTGAGCACATGAAGAGGAGTCTAAACAGCAACATAGCGATAAGAAATGTCCCTGAGAGAGAGGGTTTTTTGCTAAAAGGAATCCAGATTTTGCAAATTTTTGTACAGTGCTGTGGAGTTCATAGTTGATTTAACACAGTAGATGAAGTTTAACCAGATAATGGCTGAGTATATATTGAAATTTGAAGGATTAGCTTCATTTTTAGACTCTTCTAGAAATTACGTTATACTCTTCATAACCATATTAATATTTTTAATGAGATTATCAGCTATGTTCTTTCTTCCAGCCTTCTTGATAAGCTTCATTTACGTTTTCAAAACTTCATTTGTTCAGATGTTTAACTTTATTGCTGTGTAATTGTTTCGTTTTTCTACTCTTTTAACTACTTTTTTGGGGGCACAAATATTTTTCAAGATAGATTTTTGAGATAATTTAAATACTTTTTTTTTTTGCATTCAAGTCATTTGAAAATACATTGAGCTGAAGTTCGTCATAAGTAAACACTCACTCCTAGCCCATCTGAACAAGTCCTTTCTCAGAGTATGCCTGGAGCAGGCTGACATTTCATGAATGATGATTGTCTGTTTTATTTGAGCAATTTTATGCTACTGACATACGTCAAATAAAATCAGAGGCTCTTTGATCTTTACAGCTATTCTTGGCAAAAAACTCCACCTCCCACATTTCCTGTTTACAGTTCTCCATCTTTAGATTTTGTAGATACATTCTGCACTTTTTTTTACAGTATAAGGCTTTATCTTTGTTTACATTTTCGTATTTTCTGGAGTCCAGTGAGGCAATTAAAGTGTTATATAATAACTGAATTACCCCTTGAATGTTCAAAATTAACTTTAGTTTATGTATTCCATCTGATTTCTTTAAGTAATTCCAAATGAAGTTAACGTGATTTCTTGCTAGATTAAGGCCAGCAGCATTTGGCTCCTTGTATTTGGTTCATTACTCTTGTAGGCCAAATTTATGTTGATGACTTAGTAAGGCAGCTAGGCAGATAATATTAGTAAATATTATGTAAAATATTACTAAATTAAAGTTTGTACTTCAATGTACATAGAACTACAGAATTAGGATATCTTCTCCGATTTCAATTTCTGTTTTTCTTTCCTGCTGTCCTTACTCAATAGTTCATTAGCAGTATACATACTGTGAGTTATCCATTTGCTTCAGACATCCGCCCAGTTGTGTTTTCACCAAAGAATCACTGAAGCATTGATATTTTTATTCTTCCAGTTTGCATCTCAAACCCAAACACTGCAGATCATGTTTTCATTTTAGGCTTAATAGTTCAGACAAATACTGAATCCTTGTTTAATGTTTATTCCCATTTTGGCTAAATTGTTCATAAGCCAATCTTATTTAACTTGTAGGAATTATGAACATTTTCAGATTTTGTAGCATTTGCGATAACATTGTGAACACTGTATCTGATATTTCAGATGATATTTAACTAACTTTGTGATGAACATATTCATGAATATGTTTATTTCGGCGAGGCACACCGCGGTGCTAGCACG